>JAPVLO010000423.1:600000-1002500 GCA_027257055.1 Cephalopachus bancanus
AAAGTGCTGGGATTATAGGCATGAGCCTTCGTGCCTGGCCTCGCCTGAAAAATTTTTGTTGTTCTCTTTTGAAAAAAAATTTTTTTTAAACAGAAGTCTCTCTATGTTGCCCAGGCTGTTCTCAAACTCCTGAGCTCAAAGGATGCACCTGTTTCAGCCTCCCAAATGACTGAGACTACAGGAGCATGCCATCACGCCTGGCTTAAAAAAAATAAAACAAGTCAAAACAGAAAAACCTCTTAAGTCATAAATAACTACAAATCAAAATGCAGCATATTTAGAACATAATAGTAAAAGCACAGCATATCGGTATGCATGAGATGCAGCTAAAACAATGCTCATGGTTTTTGTCATAAATGAATAAACACAAAATTCCAGTAAAATAAGTAAGCATCCATCTCAAGAAATTAGAAAAAAGAAAAACAAAATAAACTTAAAAGAGGCATAAGAAATAAAGTTATAGGTGTAATCAAGTTGGGTGCTGTGGTCCACGCCTATAGTCCCAGTTATTTGGGAGGCTAAGATGGGAGGATTGCTTGAGCCCAGGTGTCGGAGGCTGCACTGAACTCTAGCCTGGGTGACACAGAAAAACCCTTCTCTTAAAAAAAAAAAAAGATGAAATTAGAAATTACATTAAGTTAGAAAACAAGACCAGTAGAACTAATAACTAATAAATAACATGGGAATAAATTAATACTTCTTTAATATGATAAAATATATTTATGTTAACCCAAAAGTCAACATCAAGGTTTATGGGGAAATAAAGACACACTTCCATTAAAGGAATGAAACAGGGCCAGGTGCAGTGGCTCACATCTGTAATCCCCAGCACTTTGGGAGGTTGAGGTGGGAGGATTGCTTGAGTCCAGGAGTTTGAGACCGGTATGAGCAACATACTGATACCCTGTCTCTACATAAAAATAAATAAATAATTGGCCAGGTGTGGTGGCACGTGTCTATTGTCCCAGTTATTCCAGAGGCTGAGGCGGAAGGATTGCCTGAGTCCAGGAGGTCGAACTTTTGATGAACCGTGATGGTGCTGCTGCATCCCGACCTGGGTAATAGAGTGAAACCGTAACTCAAAAAAAAAAAAATAATAAAATAAATAAATAAATAAATAGGCAACCTCCTTGGGTCCCCTCCCGCTGTGGGAATCTTTCTGTCCTCTTAATAAATCCTCCTTTCTCAAAATAAAATATTAAATAAAATAAATACATAAATAAAAATAAAGGAATGAGAAAAGCTATCCACTATTATCTCACTTGTCCAAACAAGTTAATTAGACAAGAGAAAGTAATTAGGGGTAGGAAAAAATCCAAAGAAGTTAAAAACGATCATTATTTGAAGATGATGTGATCTCTACTTGGAAAACAAAGAAAATCAACCGAGAAACAAGCAGTATACACAATAAGTGACTTCAGTAGGAGGCTGGATCTTATCCTGAGGGCTAACTACGTCACCAGCATTCTCGGGGACGTGTCAGAGGTCTGGTGAAGGTCGACTCTATCAGGTCCCTTCTGTCTTAGAGGGTGAGGTGATTTATACACTTTGGAAGAAACATTTATTTCACATTTGGGTTTTCTTTCCCTGCAAATTGTTCCTTGCACTGTTTCATCATCCTTCAAATTACTGACTTTGCATAGCCTGGGGTAGTCCCGACAGAATTGTCTCCAACCAAGAAACTCACTCCTCAGTGAAAGAAATAAAACAGTTGGCCAGCCATAGGTCATTATCAAGTTTCCCATCCACCAGAAGCCGCTGGACTTATAGAACAATGAACTGGTCTACTGAAAACAGATCCAACAGTATCCAGGAGACCACGCCTGTGAGGCTGGGACGTGCCCTCGCAGACAGAGATATGTGATCCCAACAGTGACTGAAAAACAGTGCCAATTATCCCTCCGCCTCAGTACAGAGATCCAGAAACCAAGGGCTTTGATGGGAGCTGGTGGCTTTCACTATTTTCTCTCTACAGATATGTGCTTTCCATCCCCCAAATCATTCATGCTCTGCGGATTTAACTGCCCCAGGGCAAGGTGCTCTTGTCAGGGAACCCAGTAAAAGTTCCACCTGACCATTTGGGACTCCTCCTGCCACTATGGCAGTGGCAGAAAGGGTGTCCCTATTCTGGCTGTGCACTCCCTGTGAAGTGGAAATAGGGTTGTTACTCCCTGATATGACTTGGGTGGAGTAGAGACGGGAGGAGGATGAACTTCTTGGTTGCCCTCACACTACCACGCCCAGTGGCAAAAATGAGCAGAAAACGATCACCATCTTATTAACGTTCTAATTTTTCTCCTCTTACTATTGGTGGTAGCTAAATTTACCAATTTGCTCAAGGTTTCAGGATGATAAGAAATAACCCTTGGATAATAAGAAATTATAGGAGAAATGGACAGCACTTGGAAATTATGAAGTCTGAAATTCAGAAGGAATGTTTGAAGTGGGCTGAAACATCCATCTACACACCTGGATGTGACTTGGTGTGGTCTTCTTTTGGGCGTGTTGAAATGTATTTGTGGCTGTGATAGCCGGACACATTGGGGTGTCCAGAGTTTACCTCTGGGTGCTCTTCGTTCTCTGTCTATACTCCGCATCTGAGTAACCTCATCCAGTCCCATGGCTCTAAGTAACTCCTATGTACTGATGACTCCTAAACCTATATTTCCAGCTCTGGCCTCACCCGGAAATCCACACAATACCTCCACTTGCCTACTTGATCAACCCCTTTGAGGTCTCACAAGGGTCTCAGGTCAACATGTCCAAGGCAGAGCTACTGATTGCTGGCTATCAGCATTCCCTCACCTGCTCTTCCTTCCGTCTCCCCTTTTGCAATCAATGACACCATGAGCCACCCAAAAATCTAGAGCTCCCTCTCCAATATGGTAGCCTCTAACCACACATGGCTATTTACATTTAAATAAAATAAAAATGTCAGTTTTTCAGTTTCACTAGTTACATTTGATTGATTGATTGATTGATTTGTTCGGGGTCTCACTCTGTTACCCAGGCTGGAGTGCAGTGACACAATCATGACTCACCGCAGCCTCCAACTCCTGAGTTCAAGCAATCCTCCTGTGTCAGCCTCCTGAGTAGCTGAGATTACAGGTGCATGCCACCACACTCAGTTAATTTTTTTGTAGAGAAGAGGTCTTGCTACATTGCCCAGGACTTAAGCAATTCTCACATCTTGTCCTCCCAAGCATCTGGGACTACAGGTATATGCCACCACATCCAGCTCTAGCCATATTTCAAGTGCTCAACAGCCATGTGGGGGTAGCTACCATACTGTGTGCTCAGATACCTAAAATTTCCATCAACACAGAAAGTTCTATTGGACAGGACTTCTCTAAAGAGGTTGCCATTGGGTCGTCCTTCCTTCACCCCCACATCTAATCCGTTAACAAGCCCTGTGGATTTTTCCTCCAAAACATTCCCTGAATCAATCCCCTCCTCTCCAACAGACTTATGGCATACTTTTCTAGTCACCATCACCTTTCACCTGGACTGCTGAAAGCATTTATTAATTGCCCTAGTTCTGGTCTTCCCATCTATAACCAATTCTCCTATAGTGGACAGAATGAATTTTTTTCCCAAAACTGAAAATCAGATTGTATTTTGCCCCTGCTACAAACCTCCTTACAGCTTCTGTGACAGCAACTATGTTTTATCCTAATCGTCTTTCTCTCCTCCTACGTCAGCAACAGAATCTCTGAAGTTTAGATGAGCACGTGGAAGGCCAACATAAAGAAGACATTTTCAGAGTCCCTCCTTGCACATAAGTGTGGTCATATGACTAAGTTTTGGCCAGTGAGATGAGAACAAGCGCGATTGTGTGCAGTTTCCTGGCATGTGCTTAAGAAGAGTCGGCTCTTCCTGCTGCCTTAACAGGCACGATGGCTGAAGCTTGGCTAGATCGTGAGGTATTGGGAGTGCAGGTAATGCACTATGGAGAAACAAGATAGAAGGAGCCTGGGTCCTTGACAAAGTTTGGGGTTTTCCATCACAATGGGACCTCATCTAACTGACGTGGCTTCCCATCACACAGGAAGAAAACCCAAACTCCTCACCAGAGTCTGCAAGGTGCTGTGACCTGGTCCCACTCTAGTGTAATCTCCTCTTTCCCTTCACTCACCATTCTCCAACCACTCCAGCTCTCTTTTTTGCTGCTTCAACACACCAAGCCTCTCCTTGCTTTAAGTCTTCTGCACTTGCTTCTCTCTCTACCTGGGACGCTTCGCAGATCTCCTCATGACCGACGTCTTTTTGTTATTTGGGTCAGCTGAAATGTCATCCCTGTTTCAAAAATGGTTCCCCTGACCAACGCAACTGAAATGCCCAACAAGTGATTCCATTTTCCAAGACACGTCAGAGGATCGACCGCTAACTGATCATTCTTTAACTCGTTTACTGTCTGCTGCCTCCGACGAGCATGTAAGCTCCACAGGGACAGAGCTTTTTGTTCGATTCGTTCCCTGCTGTATTCCCAGTGCCTAGAATGCGCCTGAAACCTAGAAGAGAGTAGAGGTTTGTAAATAAATAACCACATACTGTTCCACCTAGCGTGGGGCTTGAAGGCGTGGTTTCTGAAGTCAGGAGGCCCAGACTAGAATCCTGGGCCACCTACCCGTAGTGTGATCTGCTGCAAGTTGGCTAACCTGAGACTGCGTGAACCAGGGGTTCCATCCACGGCATCGGCAGGAGTGAAGGAAATGACACTTGTAAAGCACTTCCTTGGCTTCACAGCTCGGGGTGTAGAGCACCGACCTTGTAAAGCACTCCCACTCCCTCTCCCCCGGTTTGCCGAGGGCTGTCTTCCTCCCCCTGCCCCCAGCCCCCCACACGGCTACTTCTTTGTGCTCTGCGTGACACTCTGCGCGGTCCAGAATACGCCTTTGAAATTTGGCGGCAATGCACGTCGTCAGTCGGGAGAACCAGCACTGCGCAAGCGCGGGACTCCTCCTCGGCCTCGAGTGCTAACTTGGCGGCCCTGACGACCAATCAGAGTCAGCGCCGGAGCCCGCGTGCCGCGGACCCGCCAATCGAAACCGGGAGGCGGGCCGCCGGGGAGGCCGTGGCGCGGGGGGGCGGGGACAAGGAGAGGGCACGCACCGTTCTCGCCGCCGCCCGCCAATGGGAGAGGTCGGGGGCCCGGAGGCGGTGGGGCGCGGCATCGGCGGCTCCCGCAACCGGAGGCCGTTCCGGGTCGGGCCAATCAGAGCGAGGAGGCGGGAGGAGGCTAGCCAATCGACGCGCGAGGCAGGAGGGCTGGGGGCGGCGGAGTCTCGCGCGGCCGCCGCCGGCTCCCGAGCTCCTGCCAGGGGAGCCCGGCGAGCGGAGGCGCCCGGGGAGGCTGGAAGGCGCTGGAGGCCGAAGGACCGGCCGCCGGCTTGCGGGCGCGAGCCGACCGCGATGGTGATGGCGGCGAAGAAGGGCCCAGGCCCGGGTGGCGGGGCCGGCGGGGGGAAGGCGGAGGCGGAGGCGGCGTCGGAGGTGTGGTGCCGCCGGGTGCGCGAGCTGGGCGGCTGCAGCCAGGCCGGGAACCGCCACTGCTTCGAGTGCGCCCAGCGCGGGGTCACCTACGTGGACATCACCGTGGGCAGCTTCGTCTGCACCACCTGCTCCGGCCTCCTGTGAGTGGGCCGGCGCGGGGGGGGGCCGGAAGGAGGGTCGAGCGTCGGCGCGGGGCACCCCGGGGACCCGGGGCGGGCGGGCAGGGAGCCGGGGGGGTGCCGAGAGCCGCGCGGCGTCTGCTGCGGGGGTGTCGTGGGCTGAGCAGGAAGACGAAGCTGGGGTCGCGCTGCGGAGGGCGGCGGGTGGGGCCCGGCCGGGGCGAGATGGAGAGAGGCCCCGGGGGAGGGGCGGGACGCGGTGGGGTGGAGGGGTTTAAAGGGCCATTGAAGGGGAGCTTCACGTAGGTGGAAGGCGGAGAGGAAAGCGGTGGGGAAAGCTGGCCTCGAGACCAAAGAGTTCCTTCCTGCCGGCTTGTGTCCCCGCCGGGGTGTGAGAGGCAGAACCCGATTGGAAACAGGTAAATGAACCCAGGGTGACACACAGAGGCGGTGGCAGCTAAGGGGCCGTGGTCCGGGGTTCAGGTGCAGATCCTAATCTCGCAGGGCTTTGGAATGCTACCCCGAGAGCAGACTTCTTACGAAATCTAAGCCATGCTAGCCAATGTGTTACCCTGGTACAGAGCTTAGCTTTTTCAAATCTTTGGGCTGGACGAGCCATCCTTAAGTTTAATCGTTTACACCTTTATGCTCCTCGTTGCCATGGCTGGATCCTGGTGGTAGCCTCCAATAAACTCACTCTAGATTTGGGGGGAGGGGGGCTTGGTCGTATAACCTGCAACGCTACACTTGGCACTGGCACTGTGTTTGGTCGTGCCAGAGCTAACTGGGAGTTACAGTTCCAGCCCAGATTTCTGGTTATACAGTAATGCCCCTCCAATTAACCCCCTCCCTGATTTAGTGAATTATTTGGTTAGACACATGATCAACATCTGACACCAGGCCTGGATCTCTGTTTTTTATAAGTTGGTTAAGGGATTTATTTTTTCTGTTTTTTTCATATTATTTTAAGACACTTTTTTTGGTTTTGTTTTTTAGCAAGGAAACCTTTTCTTGTTCTGATACCTTTTAGGAGCGAGCAGTAGTGTTCATGTGTGACAGATTGGCGAGCAGAAGTAAAGAGAGGTTTAGTAGCTTGTCCATTGCCAAATGTGGGTTGCTGTTCAGCATTTGTTGTCTGATATTAGTTATGGTCATGGCAGGCCAGAAACGAGGATTCAGTTCTCCTAAGATAAAGTTTGGAATTATTTCTCTACTTGGTTTTTATCTCCTTTGCCAAACTTCTCTCTGTTCTGACCAACCTCACTTGTGAGTTGTGAGGATGAACTTGCCTTTGGTCTCAGTAAAAGCCATTGTGGCTCTTGGGATAATGATTTAGAACCCAAACAGGAATGTTTTGTAACTTGAGGTAGACTCAAATGAAGCAAGAGGATAGAGACTTGAGACTGGGACAAGTACTGTGAGGAGAGACGGAGCAAAGTTTAGGAGTATTTCTAGCATAAAATAGAAAGAAAAAGAGCGGATTCCTGAATATCCTGTTATGAAAAGGAATATCTGATTAGAGTCTGGAGAGAACTCAAGGGAAGCTGAAGGATAAAACTGATGGTCTCTCAGAGTCAGGTCCTAGGAAGAAAATCTTGGAAACGGTGTTGATTCATTAGAGGCGATGGCATGAAAGAAAACCGAATAAATGGGAAGTGCTGACATTGTTGTCATTCTTTTCTAGATCTTTGCTTAAAGTATCCCACAGATAACATTTTCCTTCCTTCTTGAATGTCCCTCAATCAGGACAAAGGAAAGGCGAAGGGATCTGGAAACATTAAAAACCTGGGTTGTTGTGTTTTTTTTTGCTGGAAAAGTGAACTCCTTAAATATCAGTGCACACTTTGCAGAATCTTGTCACATTTCCCTGTGGTCACTATTGTTGATCTCATTAATGAAAAGTCAGATACCTGTGATCTATGCATACGCTGGGTAGAGGTGAGTATGGCCTAAAGATCAGTTAGGTTTTTTTTGTTTGTTTGTTTTTGAGTTGGAGTCTCACTCTGTCACCCAGACTGGAGGGCAGTGGCCGCTCCCGGCCACTGCAGCCTCGACCTGCCGGGCTCCGGCGATCCTTCCGCCTCAGCCTTCCAAGTAGCTGGCACTACAGGCGTGCGCTACCACGCCAAGCTACTTTTTGATTTATTTTAGATACGAGGTCTCACCAAGTTCCCCAGGCGGGTCTTGAACCCTTGGGCTCAGGCAATCCACTCACCTCGGCCTCCCAAAGTGCTGGGATTACAGGCTGAGCCACCGAACCCGGCAGATCAATTAGTTTAATGGAAAAGTATTCCTGGCGGGGCTCAGTGTCTCAGCCTGTGATCCCAGCACTTTGGGAGGCTGAAGTGAGTGGATTGCCTGTGCCTGCGGGTTCGAGACCAGCCCAGGCAACTTGGTGAGACCCCATCACTACAATAAATCAAAAATTTGCTGGGCGTGGTAGCATTCACCTGTAGTTCTGGCTACTTGGAAGGTTGAGGAGGAAGGATCACCGGGGCCCAGCAGGTCGACGCTGGGGTGGCTGCAAGCATGCCACTGCACTCCAGCCTGGGCGACAGAGTGAGACTCCAACTCAAAAAACTAAAAAGAAAAAGCAAAGTACCCCCAAGAGACCTGGCTGTGTATGAGGATGTATGTACCTCATTGGATGGAGGCTTAGCTCCTTGGGCACTTAAGTTTCCATGGGACCAAGTAGGAGGAATCCACCAGCTACTTTTTAGTTTCAAGAAATCCTAAAAACATTTTTGCTTAGTATTTTGGCAAAGCATTGTGGGACACAGTGAGTGACACTTGACGTGGTAGTCTGTAGGGAATGTATTTTGGTGCTTGGGAAATGAGAAGTTAGGCCAACCCTTTGTTAGCAGGAAATGAGGGGAGAGTGACAGATCAAGGTGCTGGGTCAGTAAGTGAAGCTAGACTGAAGGCATGTTGAGATAAGGAGGGGAACATCAGGTGGAACTATGAGAAATTGGAGTTTCCCTATAATTAGCATGGACGAGGGCACAGCATGTAAACCTTTTAAGGGGGTCTCATCAAGGCATTGCCTGTGTTCTTTTGGCGTGCTGTGTGAAGGGCTGGAGGCTGGCAGGTGGACCACAGGCAGAACGCGAGCCAGGGGATGCTTATTTCTGAAGATACGGCTCCACGGTGGCAGGGAGGCCGACTAACATCTTAAATGCACATGGTTGGTTGCCCATGGAGTAGGAGTTTGTGGTCTTGGAAGTGAACATTGTGGTAGGCCAAGTTTGCACATAGATTGACTCAGTTAACAAATACTTATTGAGTGTCTATCAAGCCCTAGACACTATTTTAGGCACTAGAGATAGGGTAACAAACAACAAAGTTCCCATCCTCATGTAGCTTGCATACTAGTGGAGGCCATGGACTATGAATAAATAATTCTGGCTGGGTACAGTGGCTCACACCTGTAATCCTAGCACTTTGGAAGGCCGAAGTGGGAGGATCACTTGAGGCCAGGAGTCTGAGACCAGCCTGGGCCTCAGTGCGATCCCCTTTCTACAGAAAATTTTAAAAATTAATTGAGCATGGTAGTGCATGCCTGTAGTCCTAGCTACTTGGGAGGCTGAGGTGGGAGGATCACTTGAGCCCAGGAATTCAGGACTGCAGTAAGCTGTGATCGTGCCGCTACACTTCAACCTGGGCTACAGAACAAAATGCTGACTTAAATAAATGCATAAAATCAATACATTAAAAAATACATAAAATTAAAAAATACATAAAATAAGTACAAAAAATATAATTGTAGGTAGAGGTAAGAGCTATAAAATAAAATAAAGCTCATTGTGAATTAGAGGGCGATGGGAGCTCTTACTGAGGTATGATATAAAGAGAAGAAGTATTCTTTGTTAAAATGAAGAGGATATTTAGGAGGAAAATTGAAACACCATGCTTGGCACCACAGCCTGAGAAAGGAGACCACAGAATGCCTTTATTTGAAAGGCCAGTTTTCTGTTCACTGTGTTACAAATATGTCTATCTCTTAAGGGGATGGAGTCTTCTGAGGGCAGTGAGCAGAATTTCAAGAGTTCCCAGCTGGCTGGATTGGCTGATGTAGCAAAGTTGACTGTTCAAGCCAAAGTTGGATTTCCTAAGTTCAGAAGAAAAACACACATTTTAATATTGGTGGGTGGGTATGACTATGCCTGCCTTCCTGCATGGATGAGCTCATTCTTGCTCTCTCTTTTTTAATGAGAAATATTTTCTCAGCTGTAGCAGAAACCTACAGTGTTGGTGTGAGGACTTAAGAAAGAGGCTGCTAGTTTCTTCTGTTTCTAAATTTACATACATACCGCCACAGTTGTAGGTCCCACATTTGACCTAGTTTAGTTCATTTGGTTTTCTTCCAGTACCTAATTTCCTTAGCCTAGATATGGATCTGTTCAATTTCCCCAACATACACATATGCTTGTTTGTTTAGTTATATTTCTAACTCTTCGACTGGAGAATGAATCTGCCATTTGAAGCTTAAGATGGGACAAAAATTTGCTGCTAAAAAGCATCTCTTTCCAAAGCAGTGCCTTAAATGTTTTTTCTCGTTCTGGTTTTCCTCGATGCTTCTTTGAATAAACCACTGTTCATCAGAAATAAAATGGACGTTGAGGCTCAAGATCTCATTGACATCAGGGATGGACACAAACTTTGACACCCAATTTTTTCAGCAAAGCCTGGCATATTTTCTTGACCGGGCTGTTTGGGTCTATCCTTTAATCCGTTGTCCTTCAGGCCTCAGTAATTGATACTTGTCTTTTCTGCTTCTGCCCAACTTTACTGTGGTGATGGGAGTTGGGCAGAATTAAGCTGGACAGACCTCGGAGCGGGGTGTCAAGAGACGTGCCTGTCAGCTCTTCATTTGTGGCAAGTTCCTGCGCTACCTCTGCCTGTTTTTCCTCTCTGGCTTGCTAGTAGTGGTTCCTAGTTGCAGCATTTTTATCTCCATGGAAGGAAAGGTATAGTATGTTGTCAATAATTTCGTACTTTTCCATCTGTCTGGGTTGAAGAGGTACCTGTGTACCTTGTCCCTGTCTTAGTCCCATCCCTCTGTCCCTTCCTCCCTTACCTTGCATATTCCCCTCTGCTGGGTAGAGTTGGCATAATCTCATTAAAGTACAGATTTAGGCCCATGAAGCGCCCATGAACCACTTGAAAAGCTTCTAAGGAAGTAATAAATTATATGCTAAGGAGATGAGAAGAAGGCAGGAAGAAATATGTAAAAAGAATTGAGATTAAGCCTAAAGAGGAGGGCAGCTGGTGATGCTGTTAGGATCTCTGCCTGGCTCCAGTTAAGAGGACAGCTGTTGATTATTGCTACTGAGGAAAAACAAAGGAAATGGGTTGAAGCAGAATTTGGATTAGGAAGAGATTCCCTACGATTGGTGAAACTGACCAAAGAGCAGGGTAGTAGGGGAACCTTTCTGTTAGAGACTTTTGCAGGTTCCTGACAGGGACTCTTAATGGTGATGTTTGAATCCAAGACGAGCGCTAAACTAGTTTAGAAGAGGAATCCCAGAGCAGAGAAACACAGTCGGGTGTATAAATTTGAACACATTTTCAGAGGCAAGGAATTCCCAAGTCCAAATCTGGCACAAATAAAAGAACTTGAGTGCTGGGTGGAACTGGTTTTTTTCCATTGTTGACCTGGTAGAATCTTTTTATCTGAGCAGTTAAGCGGGTTTGATGCTTTTATAAAGCAAGATAGAAGCAAAACCCTGGGCCAGCTTGAGGGTGATGACCACAGAAAAACAAAAGGTGTGGTGTTTGTGGAAATAGTATGCCTTTTTTTTTTTTTGAGTTGGAGTCTCACTCTGTCGCTCAGGCTGGAGTGCAGTGGCACGCTCACGGCCACCGCAACCTCTACCTCCTGGGCTCCGGCGATCCTTCCGCCTCAGCCTTCCAAGTAGCTGGCACTATAGGCGCATGCTACCATACCAGGCTAATTTTTTGATTTATTGTCAAGACAAGGTCTCACCAAGTTGCCTGGGCTGATCTCGAATCCCTGGGCTCAGGCAATCCTCTTGTGTCAGCCCTCCAAAGTGCTGGGATGACAGGCATGAGCCACCATGTCCAGCGGAAATAGTATGCTTAATGGAATCAAAAGGGAAAAGGCAGAGGGGAAACGGAGACTTGGACAGGCTTTAGACTTCTACACATCCAAGGGGCTTCACTTGCCACATAAGTCAGAGTACTTCAAGTGCCCTTTAGGGGCTCTGTGAAAAAGAAACTGGTGCATAAAGGCGACATGACTGATGGAGGCCGGAGTCCTCACAATGTACTTGTTTCCAACTGGAAAAAGCCCTATGTGGGGAAAATTTATCTCTGTACTTCCCTACCAATTTCTGGTTAGAAATAACAGAATGGTCCGGGCTTGGTGGCTCAGCCTGTAATCCCAGCACTTTGGGAGGCCGAGGCGAGCGGACTGCCTGAGCCCGCGGGTTCAAGACCAGCTGGGCAACTTGGCGAGACCTCGTCTCTACAATAAATCAAAAATCAGCCGGGCGTGGTAGCACGCACCTGTAGTTCCAGCTACTCGGAAGGATCGCTGGGGCCCAGCAGGTCAACACTGGGATGGCCATGAGCATGCGTGTCACTGCACCCCAGCCTGGGTGAAGGAGTGAGACTCCAACTCAAAAACAAAAAAAAGAAAGAAATAACAGAATGGATTTGTTGTGATAACTGAAAGGAGGTGTCTCCTTCTCTTCTTTTGGGAAGAACTTGAGAATTATGTTGGGAAGCTGGGTGCAAGTTGGAAAGTTGGGTTTGTTTAATTTCAGGCCAGTGACTCACATTTGGCCCGCTGCACGACCTTTTCATGTACCCAGTGAAATGCAGTACACCTACGACCACATGATTTCAGCTACTGAGAGGAGAGGGGCTCTCGTTTCTAACTTGCTTCTCTCAGCCAGTGGTGGCCTCTCTATGATTCAGAAAGAAATACTCTGACTCATAGGCCATGTAACTAGGCCTTCTTCCCGGGCTGCAGAGTATTGTCTTGTAGAGAGCTCTCCCTGCCCCCAAACTGTGATTCTGGTTATACATAATCCAGTCTACAGGCGTCAAGGTCAGAGCAATGCTTTTTGTACTGTACTGTGCTGTGGAAACATCCTGTTGCACCAGATTCATTTGGCCCAAAGCTCCTAAATCATTTCTTAATTTCTCTGCTTTCCCATCCTATCAACCTCCCACCCTCAGCCCCCGCGCGCGCCACACACACACACACACACACACACACACACACACCTTACAGTCCATGCTCAGCCATAAGGCGTTCTGTTGTTCTAATCATCCCCCTTGATTGATGCCCCGGCTGAGTCCAGCTCCTCCCCCCACAAGGAAGCACGCCTCCCTGTTTACACTCTGCTAACAGTTCCTGGTTGTCCTTTCAGGAAATGTCAATGACCTTTTAGTGACAGGCTTAGAATCTGTTTTTCTAGTGTAAATATAATGTGTTTTACCTTTCCCGTGACCATTTCTCTTCCTGCTACATCCTGGAGTCACATTCTCCCCTGATCAGTGCCTGACGGAATAGTGCCCGACTGCACTGCGACGTGCCCTTGTCCAGGCTTCCTCGATTCTTCTTTTTTTTTGGGTTGGAGTCCCACTCTGTCGCCCAGCCTCGACCTCCTGGGCTCCAGCGATCCTTCCGCCTCAGCCTTCCGAGTAGCTGGAACTACAGGCGCGCGCTACCACGCCCGGCTGACTTCTGATTGATTGTAGAGAGGAGGTCTCGCCAAGTTGCCCAGGCGGGTCTCGAACCCGCGGGCTCAGGCAGTCCACCCACCTCAGCCTCCCAAAGGGCGGGATTGCAGGCTGAGCCGCGGAGCCCGGCCCGCGATTCTTCTTGATAGGGGACTAGGTCCCATCGTTTTTCTGTCCCCCAAGTGCCTACCATAATGCCTTGCATTTTAGCAAAGTGAATTTTTTTGGTGGGAGCTAAAGAGGAGGACTTCTGAGGTCACAGGGACAGTGAGGTCTGGATAAATCTCAGGAAGGACTACCTTTCTGAGGGAGAAGGGCCTAGTGGCTCAGGTGAGAAAGAGCACGGGAGAGAGTACACGAGCAGGCTGCGAGAATCAAAAGCAAAACTAAACCAAGCCGTTAGTAAGAGAGGCATTAGGGGAGAAAACTAGACTGTCTCTGAAATGTGATCGGAAGAGTCTTCAGGGCAGATCAAGCTTAAGAGCTGTTGTTTGATGTGTGGCAACAAAGCCTTCTTTTGGTTTTCCCTTCACTTCTCTCTCCTTGGAGCATCAGTCCTCTTTGACACTGCTTGTTTTTACGAGGCTATTTTGAGACCCTTTACTTAAACTCTAGCAGCAGAAGGACTGGAAATAACCCGAACTGTAGCCTCCAGTGTCCTGTCCTTTGCTAGAATCCCATGAGAAATTTGGCATCCAAAAGGCAGCTGTCCTTCGCTATTCACCCTGTACTGTGTCCCCCTACTCCCTGCCCCACTGCCTTTGTTTGCACTCGCATGCACCCTGCCATTCTCCCAGACTTGGCAGGAGCACCTTTATTCTGTGTGCACCTGTAAGCATGAATGTGTTTCCTTCACCTTGATTGTGAATTTTTAGGATTTCTATTTGGTAAACTTTCTCTCTTTTCTTTCTGAGGACATCAGCCAGGATACTATTTATTCTAGATTTGCTTTTATTTTAATGACTTGATTTGTCCATTTTTTCCCCACATGATCAAATGTCTGAGGAGGTCTCGTCAGTTTAGACTGTTTTTTTCTTCTGGTCCCAGGGTCTAGTACATTTCTTTTGGTTTGGCTAGTTTTGTTTTAATCCAGTGAGGGCAGTAGGACTAAAGCAGAGTCAAACTTGAGGTACGAAGAAAGAGGAACCTGTGAAGCCCTACCTGGCTTAGCCCCAAGTTTCCCATGAGAACACTGCAGAGACCAGTTGAGTGTCGGCAAGGAGGCCTTCTTCTCTTCTGTAATCTCCACAGCGTTTCTGTAGGCAGAACTGAACTCCCGGGGAGTTAATAGAACGAACAGAGCAGGCACAAAAGCGTTGCTACAGGGTAAATATTCCTGGCCCATGCCAGTCTTGTGTTTCATAGTTGAACTTGAACTTGACTTCTTCCTGCTTTATTGAAAGATCCAGATATAGGAAAGTCAAATATTTCTTCTGCCAGAGATGGCTTCCTGAAGGAGAGACACTCTCTTCATCCTAGCACCACTCCACCCTTCTGTGCCACTACTCCACAAGAGTGGGGTAGCCGGCCTAGCGCTTGTTTTTTTGGTCACCAAATCCTGTCTTTGTTAGCGTTATCAGGAGAGTCATAGGCCTTCGTTTTGGCCTTCTCTGACGTTTAAGGGATTTGTGTTCTTTGGGCTCTGGGACACTGGAGGTTCTGCAGGTCTAAAACCAGGACAAAACAGGAAATGGGAAGGGGTCGTAAGTCTAAGTTCTCCGAGCTGCCTCTTCAGCCCTGCAGACTGAACACTGACACTGCCGGGAGCTGGGCCAGGCTGGGGGAGGCTTCTGGATGGGCAGGCTCTGCTTTCCCTCTCCAGAATGACCGGGCTCACGGTATGTTCCTGACTCGCTCTTTCCTGTCTCTTATTAGAAGCCTCCACCACATTCTTGCTTTCCTTCTTTCCTGGAATTAGGAATTAGCTTCAGGTGGGGGTTCACATGGTCCTAGCTTGTGTGCTGTAGCTTTATCCTTTCTCCCTCCTCCTCCTCCTGTAGACAGCATGCAGTACTAACGGTACTATGCTTCTCTTTCCATTTCTCTCCCACAGGAGAGGGCTGAACCCCCCTCATCGCGTCAAGTCCATCTCCATGACAACTTTCACTGAGCCTGAGGTGGCATTCCTGCAGTCTCGTGGAAATGAGGTGAGCTGCCCCTGATGGAGTCGCTTAGAAGGTTGTAGCTGCCCTATCTGCAGACAGAACTTTACCTCAGGATTGTAGAGAAACCCTACAGTTTTCTTTTAATTTTTTAGTATGTAAGATTTCTTACCTTAGGTATATTTGCCAAATCTTAGTTTTGTATAACTAAGATGATGTTTTGTCTAGGCCCTTTTTGAGGAATCAAGGGAAGTAGCATGTCTCAAGGGGTAGCCCATGGGCACTGGAGAGGGAAAATGGTTAGAGTTCCAGTTGGTGAGTATTCGGCGTTGACTGGGCCAGCCCCTCTGGAGCCAGCTCTGTTGATTTGAGCCTTGGCAACTTGGATCTAAGTCCATGACATTTACTGGAAAGTGACTTAAACCTCTTCCCCAGGCAAACCTGCTGATTAGAAATTGCCATCCTAGCCGGGCTCGGTGGCTCAGCCTGTAATCCCGCGCTTTTGGGAGGCTGAGGTGAGTGGATTGCCTGAGCCCGCGGGTTCAAGACCCGCCTGGGCAGCGAGACCTCGTCTCTACAATAAATCAAAAAATCAGCCGGGCATGGTAGTGCATGCCTGTAGTTCCGGCTACTTGGAAGGCTGAGGCGGAAGGATCGCCGGAGCCCAGCAGGTCGAGGCTGCGGTGGCCGGGAGCGGCCACCGCACTCCAGTCTGGGCGACAGAGTGAGACTCCAACTCAAAAAAAAAAGGAAATTGCCATCCTTTGTATTAGCGGTACTCCAAGATTATGGGTGGTTGGGTTCCTGAGAGAGTGCCATCAGGGCGTCTGGGGGATGTCCTGGAAGCCAGAACTCTGAAAATTGACCTGGACCCTATCCTCATCCAAATTCACTTCTCCATAATTCTCACGGTCCTCTATTTTCCTTTTTCTTTCTTTCTTTCTTTTTTTTTGAGTCGGAGTCTCGCTCTGTGGCCCAGACTGGAGTGCAGTGGCCGCTCCTGGCCACCGCAGCCTCGACCTGCTGGGCTCCGGCGATCCTTGTGCCTCAGCCTTCCAACTAGCTGGAACTACAGGTGCACACTACCATACCCGGCTGATTTTTTTTTATTTATTGTAGAGGCGAGGTCTCGCCAAGCTGCCCGGGTGGGTCCTGAACCTGCGGACGCAGGCCGTCCACTTGCCTTCGCCTCTCGAAGAACTGGGGTTACAGGCTGAGCCACCAGCCCGGCTGCATTTTCCTTTGTCGATACGTGCTATAAGTTGTGCTTGTAAATTTGGTTTTGTCTATCTGTGGCATGACCTCCTCGCTAGATTATAAACTCTGTGAGGACAGAGATTGTGTCTGTTTTGCTAGGTATCCCCAGATCCTAGCACTGTGTCCTTGCTCAGTAAATAATTACTGATGAATAAATAGGAAGTGAAAGCGGTATCTTTCACATTCCGTGCTGTCTGCTCTGACTCCTCTGTCACCTGACTTAATTCCTTTAGGTTTGCAGGAAGATTTGGCTGGGTCTGTTTGATGCTCGGACATCTTTAGTACCAGATTCCAGGGATCCTCAGAAGGTGAAGGAGTTTCTCCAGGAAAAATATGAGAAGAAGAGATGGTAAGGAGTAGGAAAGAGGTTACTATGGAAACATGTTCAACACATCCTTTATCTGACAGCTCAGTTTCCAGAGTTGAATTTGGGCTTTCTCACAAAGGCTAGGCTTGGGTTGATCTTCTGCTCAGATTCAGTTAGGGCTAAATTCTGACTTCAAAATAATAAATCCACATGAAAGGACAACTTGTTGTCAGTCACTAATCCTGCGAATTCGATATACTCTCTTTTGGGAAGACAATAGGCTGATTGGAGTGGGGAGGTAGGCCTGTAGGAGTTCATTTTTGTAGCTTAGCTGATCTTGACTATGGGGAGAGATGGCTGGAAGCATACATCCTATAGCTTTATTCTTTAACCCACCGTTTTGTGATTTATATGTATGGTCTGTCCTTCGTATCCACAAGTTCTGCATCCATAGATTCAGTCATCCTCAGATTAAAAATATTTGGGGAGCAAAACAATAAAAATAACATTACAGCAAGAAAAATTAAACAATGCAGTATTTGCATAGCATTTACATTGTATTGGGTATTATAAGTACTCTAGAATTGATTCAAAGTATACAGGAAGATGTGCATAGGTTATATGCAAATACTTCACCATTTTATATCAAGTACTTGAACATACTCTGATTATGGAATCCAGGGGTTGAGGGAGAATCCCGGAACCAACACCCCAAAGATACCAAGAGACAACTGTAATCTGTTCTGATGGAAAAAACAACATCTGTGTTCTCCCTTGCCTTTTCTCTCTGCAGTGGTACTTCCTATTGTTTGGTATCTGGGGTGTCCGTGTTTTGGGGAGTGATGTAAGACGAAGAGAATGCAGAGACAGGGAGACTGGCATGGATAAGGACACATTTTGAGGTCCCGTCTAGGATGGCCTCAGCATTAAGATGACACTTCCAGAGCAGGGACTACACAGACTGTGGTGGAAGGGCATTTTATCAGAAGTGGCAGCAGCCGGCAGGACAGAGGTATAGATGGTGAGCACCTAGAGGATGAGGTGGCAGGTGACTTTTCTCTGGGGCTGGAAAGGAGGAATTGGAAGAACAACCCAGGAAACAAACAACGGGACCTTGAGTAGGAAGTGGGAAAATGGCATCTGCCTGTCAACATTCTAGTATGTGTTGTTACTTGAAACTGAGATGATTTGAGGTGTCAGAAGGGAGCGAGAAAGGAAAATAAACATAAGCCAAAGCAAACTGAACATTCCTGCCTTAAAAAATGGGCATCAGCCGGGCTCAGTGGTTCAGCCTGTAATCCCAGCACTTTGGGAGGCCGAGGTGAGTGGATTGCCGGAGCCCGCGGGTTTGAGACCCGCCTGGGCAACTTGGCGAGACCTCATCTCTACAATAAATCAAAAAATCAGCTGGGTGTGGTAGCACGTGCCTGTAGTTCCAGCTACTCGGAAGGCTGAGGCGGAAGGATTGCTGGAGCCCAGCAGGTCGGGGCTGTGGTGGCCGGGAGTGGCCATTGCACTCCAGTCTGGGTGACAGAGTGGGACTCCAACTCAAAAAATAAATAAATAAATAAGATGCTCAAGGGGATGCCCAGGATAGGCAGAACTTTGCTGAATTCCTTTCAAAAAAGGGAATTAGTAGAGAAAAAATGAGAAAGGACTTAGACTCCTGTAATCTGTGTTTTTCCAAGCACCTAAGCTGAGCACGGTCCAAGGTTTCGTCCCTTTCTTTATAGCCTAACTATGCTTTCTCAAAGGTATGTACCCCCAGACCAAGTTAAGGGGCCTGTTTATGCCAAAGGCAGTGCCTCCACCCCTGCCCAGGGCTCCATCCCAGAAGGAAAGCCCCTGCGGACACTTCTGGGTGATCCTGTGCCATCTCTCTCAACTGCTGCCTCCACCTCAAGTCAGGTAATTCTCATCTGCCTTTCATGTTTATGCTGAGATTTGGGAGACAGGTGTCAGTTTTCTAAATCAGATTCCCTGGACTTAGGAGAAAACAGTAAAGGAGGTGTGAGTTGGTTCTCAGCCTTGCTGTTATCTCTATCTTGCATTTATTACCTCTGGACCGCATATCTTTTGAAAAACAGAAGCCAACAGTAAGTGATGTTTAGAGAAGTCAGAGTACCAACTCCAAACCTGACTATTCCCTCTAAGGAAACACAGAAGGGAGCAGGACACTGCATCCAATACCTGGAAAGATGAGCTCCAGGGCACTGTAGGGCAACATTCCTGCATGTCCCGGGGTTACCTTAGCTCATGCGCTCCAAAACATGTGGCTCTGGGAAGATGAGGAGGATGTGAGACACGAGAGGGACCGTGGCCACCTCTGCCCAGGAAGCTTCTCAGTTACGGAAGCTACTCCCTGTCTTCTCTCTCCACCTGCCTCCCTGGGGGCAGCCCGGGGAGCCATGGAGGGGCCTGGATCGTGTCTGAGATGCTGAGCACTGTGTGCGATTCCTTCTCTCCCAAGTCTGTCAGTCAGTCTCAGGCGAGGACGTCCCAGGCGCGGAGCTCTCAGCCACCTCCCCATCCCGTCAAGAAAGCCAGTACTGACCTGCTGGCTGACATCGGCGGAGACCCCTTTGCTGCTCCCCAGGTGGCACCAGCTTTTGCTGCATTCCCAGCCTTCGGGGGTAAGTGGAACTCGGGGTGAAAACCTCCCTGCAGTGTATGCACTTACAACACAAGAAAGCAACCCCTTAGGGTGACCAAGTTCCCCATGGCTCCAGATCATCTTCAGACGCGACGGTCTTTCTGAGGCAACAGGCTGGGAGGATTGGTGTCAAATAAACCTGGCCGGGATTTTGTTTGACCGTAAAGCATTCCAGTTGGGGGCTGCTAGCATTTCCTTTTGGAACACTGGAAATAGCCTTCTTTTTTTTGAGTTGAAGTCTGACTCTGTCATCCAGGCTGGAGTGCAGTGGCCGCTCCCGGCCACTGCGACCCCGACCTGCTGGGCTCCGGCGATCCTTCCGCCTCAGCCTTCCAAGTAGCTGGAACTACAGCCGTGCGCTCCCACACCCGGCTAATTTTTTGATTTATCGTAGAGATGAGGTCTCGCCAAGTTGCCCAGGCGGGTCTCGAACCTGCGGGCTCAGGCAATCCACTCACCTCGGCCTCCCAAAGCGCTGGGATTACAGGCTGAGCCACCGAACCCTTTTTATTTTTATTTTTATTTTTTATTTTTATTTTTTTTTATTTTTTTTTTTTTTTGAGTTGGAGTCTCACTCTGTCGCCCAGACTGGAGTGCAGTGGCCGCTCCCGGCCACCGCAGCCTCGACTTGCTGGGCTCCGGCGATCCTTCCGCCTCAGCCTCCCACGTAGCCGGAATTACAGGCATGCACTACCATGCCCGGCTGATTTTTTTGATTTATTGTAGAGATGAGGTCTTGCTGCCCAGGTGGGTCTCGAACCCGCGGGCTCAGGCAATCCACTCACCTCAGCCTCCCAAAGGTGCGGGATTACAGGCTGAGCCACCGAGCCCGGCCGAACCCTTTTTAAAAACTTTCTCTCGCTATTAAAATGGGAGGCAGGGGATTGTCATGTGTTCCATTTCCTCTGCCTCCTTCCCAAATATCAGCAATAGCCAACAGAGAGTTGAGCAAAGTGGTATCTGTTTTCCTCTTTTTTATTTTTCAAGTTCCTTCTCCTATGCAAAAAAGTATTTTTTCATATGATTCTTCCCCAAACTAGGCCCTGACAGAAATGTTAATACTAATACCTCATGGGGTAAGGATGAAAGACAGCAAGGTGTGAGCTTGAAGACCCCTGGATGCCCCTTTCCCCTTACATGGATCTGGCTTTTGACGCCAGGGCCCTGCCATCTCCCTCTGAAGAGGACCCTGTGGAAAGGCAGAAGTCCCATAAGAGTGGGCTTTGGCCTTTCGAATGAGTAGATGCATTATAAGAATATGCATATCCATTTTCTTATATAGCCCTTATATTCCCTCTCCCTGTAGGCCAGACACCTTCCCATGGGGGCTTTGCCAACTTTGATGCCTTTGGCAGTAGCCCCAGCTGTTCTGCATTTGGCAGCATTCCTCCAGCTGGCCAAGCCCCCTTCCAGGCCCAGACGACACCTGCAGGTAAACTCCATCCCACTGCTTTCTTTTCTCTCTTCCAGCAGTGTCCACTCATTCACGTCCACGCATCATCCTTCATTCACATGCCCACTCATTTAAAGGTCTGTGCAAAGGAGACAAAGCCCAAAGAGAAGCAGCCTCAGGAAAGGATGAGAGTGGCTTGACATTCTTGTCAGGAAGAGGTGGTGCTGTTGTTCTATTTTTTACATGAGAAAAGAAACTAAAATTGCAGTGAAGCTTTTACACTAGGAGATTTCTGATGGTGAAGTATAGAAGACCTGAGCCCTGGAAGAATTGAGAGTGGACGTGACTTTTTATCTAAAGTGCTCTGGTTGTGAGGTGGACTGCCCCAAAGGGTCAAGGTTCAGAGTAGTCTCCAGAAGTCCCCAGTCATCCCTATAAGAGCAAAGGCCTGTAAACTCTATGCTGTGTCGCTTAGCAATTGCAAGAGACTCGAGAGGCCTTTTTAAGGCATTTGGCTTCTCCTTAAGCTCCCAGACATCAAGTCTTCACAGCCTTTGGGCTGCCCTCTGCCTTTGGACATCCTGGCTGCATGGGAGGCAGCTGCAGCGCTTTAAAGTCCAGATGTCTGGGGCAAAGCCAGTGACTTACGCTCTCTCTTTCTCCTTTCCTCTACCCACCATTCCCTTCTCCGCCCTCACTGCCAGCCAGTCGGATGCTAACTGGGAGTTACAGCTTTGGTGAGTTATTCTTCCTACCCCACAACCTACCCAAGGTCCTCTGATCATAGAGTTTTGAGGGCTGGAAGGAGCCCTTAAAATTGAGGCGTTTTACAGATGAGGCAGCTAAGCCATTTTCCTAGTCGTGCCGCCCACAGAGTGACAGCGCTGAGGGAAGAGCCAGACTTCTTGACTGTTGCTTTGCCCACAGCATTCCCCCTGTGCCATTCTGAGCTGGTTGGTGGCTTTTGTTATTTTGTCTTTATTCTTTTGAATGGGACAAGAAGCGGCATTTTACATCAGTAAAAGTTCAAATTCACAAAGAGTTTCTCACAGTCATGTACTTTAAGCAACTGACACCACAAGCTTGAGATTCAAGACAAGATCCAAACTCCTAGATACAAGGAGAACATAATAAGCCAATGGAGGAGACTGTAACATGCTTTCTCACAAGATTAACAGGTAGGTAGATAGACAAGAAAGAAAGTGGGCGATTTGAGTAACTATTTAATGACTTTGATCTGATAAATGTAAATAGACATTTGTAACCAACAGACTATATGTCATTTTCAAACATAAAACCCTTTTATAATTTTACCATATACTAGAACACAGAACCTCTATCAATTCTAACAAATAGAAATTGCATGAGTCACGTTCTGTGTGACAAGAGATGTCCTAAACAAAGCTTAAAGGCATGAAGCAGGTAGGGAGAAGATATAGTATGGAAAACAGACAAAAGTTAATACTCATAAAGTGTTTTTAAAACTCTTAAATATGAAAGAAGAAATTGGACAAGGGATATAGGCAGGTAATACCCAGAAAGAATATGAAGATATTCTCAATCTACCTAATCAGAGAACTGCAAACTAGGACAAGGTAATTTTGTGTGTGTGTGTGTACATATAAATTTTATTTTTTGAGAGACAGGGTCTCATTTTGTTACCCAGACTGGAACGCAGTGGTGCGATCATAGCTCACTGCAGCCTCAAGCTCCTGGGCTCAAGCAATCCTTCTGTCTCAACCTCCTGAGTAGCTGGGATTACAAGTGCGCGCTACTACACCTAGCTAATTTTTGTATTTTTGTAAAGACAGGGTTCCACTATATTGTAAAGACTGGTCCCAAATCCTGCTCCAGCCTCCCAAAGTTTTGGGATTACTGGCGTGAGCCACTGTGTCATTTTGCACATTATATTGACAACATTTTTAAAGATTTATAATGGCCAGTACTATATGTGGAAGTGCACCCTTTTGTACGCTGTTGGCAGGTATGTAAATTGATGCAGGAATATCTAATTTAGCAAGAAAGATACATTCCTGGGAATGGGAGCACTAGATGAAACAGCCTATATAAGGTTGTTATAGATTGGTCCCTTCAGATATGCCTTATCTAGTGCAACCAGTTGCTTTAAAGACAATTTTCAGGGCAGACCCATAGAGAAAGAAAGCCTCAGCCCCACAGAAGTCCCAGGTATTAAACTCTTTGTCCAGTGTCTGGTGGTCTCAAAAAGCAGTCAGTCTGCAGCCAAATACAGAGCTAACCCACATTTACAGGGATTCTGCCATTGCTAGGAGCTTTCGCGTATTGTGTCCACGAGGAAGGAAAGAGCTCCCTTTGCAGCTGAGGAAACTGGCTCAACCTGGCCAAAATCGAATGCTGGTGTCAGACCTCATTCGCTTCCCACTACACCGTGATTATGCAGGTGTTCCTGTGAGTGTGACATAAAGAGGTCCTGGGTGTGAAGTAGGAAAGGAGATTTTGAGAGGTGGGTGTCTCTTCTGACAAGCCTGGTTTTATTTTTATATTTCTGAGGGGGCGTGTGGAGAGGAGAGGTTTTTAAAACTACTTTCCCCCTGAAATCTCTGTAAGGCATGTGTGCAAATCCAGCCACATGGAGTGAGGCCCTGGAAGTGTGGAAGAAGCATATGAAAAGCGAACGAGAGCAGAGAGAACTCCTGGGGCCACGGCCTCCCTTGTGAGAACGCATCCTCTGCACCGGGTCGATCCACTTGGGTTAGGGATGGCTCTGCCCCCTGGCGTCCTCAGGGAGGCACAGCATGGCCTGCAGCCCGTCTCCCCGTCTGGCAAGGTGGAAGGCCGGGTCCTCGCTGGGGGAGGTTCTTGGAACGTGAAGACCTAGGCCCTTTGCTGAAGAGGCCGCCCCATCTGAGGAGAGGGAGCTGTGTTCCCGTGGGGCTTCGTGTGCCGCACGGTGGGGTGGGCAGGCAAGGGGAAGACCTGGCCTGGAGAAGCAGTGACAGGTCCAGCACCACCTTCTGGCTCGCCAGCCTGTCTCACGTCCTGGGGGTGGGGGAGGATTGACGGCCAAGTGTGCGCAGGGGCAGCCAGAACTTTTCATCCAGGACATTTGGAGGGAGGTGGCGAAGGAGAGCGCCGTCCTGTAGGTGCTGACACTCAGAGGGAGCTGGTCTCCAGGGCCTGGCGGCAGGCAGGCGCCGGACGCTTCGTGTGCCCTGCTGGGTTCGGAGCGTCTCCATCTTAGGGCCTGGGCCGCTGTCATTTATGCCTGGGGCCTGGCACATGCAGGCATCCCCTCGAAGGGATAAATAGAGCGTTTAAAAAGGGAAGAGCAAGGAGGTTCAAATTACGGGTCTGGGACATTCAGAAAAGCCCAAACTCTACCGACAAGACACCAGGCTGTGGTATTAGTGGGTAATGACTGAACCCTGACCTTTTTTATTTGCCTTGCCAACTTCCTAGCTTTTAATGTGACTTCTTTTCCAACCTGGCTCTGGTTCACGTACCAGACAAGAAGGACAATCAAAGCATTTTCCAGCCCGCAAAGCTGCCTTTTAGGGACTCGGCACCGTTTCAGCCACTTGCCTGCTCTCTCCGGGCTCTACCGTTACCGTTACTGCTCCTAAAGCTTCGTCTGCATGTCCAGGACCCGGCTCCCTTCTTGCTCCTCCAGTTGCCCGTTTCCTTTCCTGCTCTCAGAGTTCCTGGGGCCAAGAGATCTTTGACCTTGGAAATGTTCCACCTTCCTGGGCCAAATCAATGAAAACCTCACATACACGGATTTACGGGTTTTTGGGTTTTCTTTGGTAACTTCTCCCCCCCAAACTCTGTATAACCAAACTGCAGTTCAACCACCTTGAACACATGCTCTCAAGACTTCTTGGGGCTGCATCCTGGGCCTGGTCACTCACATCTGGCTAGAGTAAAACGTGAAATATTTTATGGAGTCTGGCATCTTTTGTTAACCGGAGACAGAAAGCCACAAAGATTTGAGCGGCAACCTGGCCTTGCCTTTTCTTGTCTCCCGTCTTTATCTTTTCCTTTCCCTTTTTCCCTCTGGTCTCACAAGGAAAGCTCTCTTCCCTTGCGAACGCTGTCCTCTCGTCCTTGGCCACTTTCCGCGGTTGCGTCCCATCAGCTGCCGTGCCTGGATTCCACCTCCACCTCTCTGCTCGCACAGCCCGTTTCCCACAGAGACACTCATCTTTCAGATGCATCCGCGTCTTGCCCATGCTGGTCTCCGTTGTCTCTCTTCCCTCCCACCGCTGCGCCTCTAGGAAGAGGAGCCCGTGGCCCTCTTCATTTTTTGTATTCCTGTTTGTTCCTCTCTTTACACATTTTATGGCGTGATGTGCTTATTGTTCTGCACCTTGATTATTTAAAGCTAAATTCTATTAGACATTTTTATCAGTACATGAAAAGCCTCCTCATTCTTTTTTTCCTTCTTTTTTGAGTTGGCGTCTCACTCTGTTGCCCAGGCTGGAATACGCTGGCACGCTGGGGGCCACCGCAGCCTCAACCTGCTGGGCTCAGGTGATTCTTCTGCCTCAGCCTTCCGAGTAGCTGGAGCCACAGGCGCAGGCCACCATGCCTGGCTAATTTTTTTGTTTATTGTAGAGATGAGGTCTTGCCTAGTTGCCCTGGCTGGGCTTGAAGCCCTGGACTCAGGCAATCCTCTCGCCTCAGCCTCCCAAAGTGCTGGGGTTACAGGCATGAGCCACCATGCCCAACACCTCATTCTTTTTTATAGCTGCATAAGCGTTCATTGTATGCATATACCATAACTTATTTAATCAGTTCCCTATTGATGAATATTTAGGATGTTTCCAGTCTTTTGCCGTTAAACAGCTCCTCTGCCTGCCCCTTCATGTGACGTATCCATTAATGGAAATGCTGGTTTGAGGAAAGGACAGACTCTTCCATCTCTTGAGGGAAAAAACGGGACGTGTAATAACTTTATCATGTTTTGCACATTTGAAAGTTTATATCTGTAAGCAAATCCCTGGCAGTGGATTTGCTCTAGTGAGGACATAGTTGATACAGAAATAAACAAAAGCGGCTGGGTGCAGTGGCTCAGCCTGTAATCCCAGCGCTTTGGGAGGCCGAGGCGAGAGGATTGCCTCTGCCCGGGGGTTGAGATCAGCCTGGGCAACTTGGTGAGAACTCGTCTCTACAATAAATATAAAAACTAGCCGGCCGTGGTGGTGTTATGTCTGTAGTTGAGCTACTCGGAAGGCTGAGGCGGAAGGACCGCCGGAGCCCAGCAGGCCGAGGCTGCGGTGGCCGTGAGTGTGCCCCTGCCCTCCAGCCTGGGCGACAGAGACTCAGACTCAAAAAAAAAGCATGTGAGTCCAAAGGTGTCAGGTTCTACGAAGGAAAAGAGCGCGGTGCTGTGAGAGGAAGCCAGGACAGTGAGTCAGGGAAGGCCCGTCCAAAGACACGTTTCTGTTGAGCCTGGGGGTGAGCAGGAGTTTGCGGCCAAGGCCTCGGGTGGGGCTCTCATGAAAGGCAAAGGCTGCGAGCTGTGTGTTCAGGGGAGGGTCTGGCCTGGACCTGAGACAACCAGCCCGTGTTTCCTTTGGGATGCTGTCCTGCCTCTGTGACCCTGAAAGCGGGCTCTTGTGTCATAGGCGTGGCAACGCCTCATGTTCGTGTTGCCCTTTACAGATGTCAGAGCCCTTTCGTGGGTCTCAGAGGCTCTCTGCAACCAGCCACTGAGAGGGCTCTGCAGACGGTTTGCCGAAGTCACAGAGGTGGTAGAGCCAGAGCTGGCATCCCGTTCCTCTGGTTCTGCTCTTCCAGATACCCACTCAGCAGATAACCACCGAGCGCTGTCATGCGGCACACGCTCGGCGGGGCTCGCGTCACTTCAGTAGTAACGAGTCTTCCAGCCCTCGGAGAAACGAGGGCTTTTTCCGTCTGGGGCCTCCTTTTACTGTCACGACAGCCCAGAGTGGTCGACAGGGCCCCGCCATGCAGGTCAGAGACTTTCAGGCGCAGATGAAGAGGCTTTCTTAAAACGACAGGGACTCCCCTTCCCACGAGACAGCATTGCTTAGGGTTTCCAGGACTCTTGCCCCTTGGGCTGTGTGGTGAGGCTTCCACCTGGGGCTTTGCCTTTTGACGGAAAACGAGGGAGGGAGGAGAGCCTGGCAACCGGCCCGGCCCCACGAGCAAGGGGCCAAGCTCAGGGCGTCAGGGCGGCCTCCCAAGAGGAGGCGGCTTGGTGGGGGAAGGAGTGGTACTGACAGCTGGAAATGTCTGCCTGTCCGTGCCACGGTCCGGGAGAGCTTCTTACCCTCCTTCACAGCTCCTCTGCCTGCCCCCTCGTGTGACGTATCCATGAATGGAAATGCTGGTTTGAGGAGAGGACAGACTTTTCCATCTCTTGAGGGAGAAAATGGGACGTGTAAGCCAAACTAGAGCAGGAGGGAGGACGGCCTGACACAAGGAAGAGCGGCTTTTCTCTCAGCAGTGGCAGCTCTGTGCACAGGGGAGCCCGAGAAGGGCGGAGCTATCACCTTGCCCAGAGCCCTCAGTGGGAGACGAGCCCTCCTGAACCGGGGGTCAGAGGACCCAGTGGGTGCCTCTCATGACGTCGCTCCTGCCCTTCCAGCCCCGTCTCACCGCAGCACTCCCTGTTGTGTTTCCTACAACTGCCCAGGGAGCAGCCAGGTGACTCCATTTGGTGCCGCTCCTCTTGCACCTGCCAGCCAGCCAAACAGCCTCGCTGATATGGGCAGCTTCCTGGGACCTGCGGTGCCAGCTGGAGGTGTCCCTGGCAGGTAGGTCCGGCATCAGGAAATCCACCGTGGGGCAGGAGAGCCTGTCCAGAAGCACTGGCCTTGCTCTTCCCAGCCTGGTCGGTGCCTCCTGGCCTCCCCTCTCCCCCCCGTCCTTAAGAGGGGGACAAGTTGTCGCGTGGTCCCCTGCCCAGCGTGTGGGCCCTGGAGGGTGTGGCTGCCAACGGGTCTCCCTGTGTTGCAGCATCTTCGGGATGGCCGGCCAGGTCCCGGCGCTTCGGTCTGCCGTGGGTGGCAGTGGCGGCAGCACCGGGCTTGCCTTCGGAGGTGAGTCCTGCCCGGGGAGGCTGGGGGGATCCAAGGTCAGGAGGCTGTGGGGGCTCTGGACAGGGCGGGGATGCAGAGAGCCGCGCATCGCGTTCTGGAGGAAGGCTCAGACGCCCCGGGACCGAGCAGGTGACCAAACAGTGACCCTCTCTCTCCCGCCTCGCCCATCCCTGGGCAGCCTTCACCAACCCTTTCGCAGGCCCTGCCGCCCAGCCCCAGCTGCCTTCCACCAACCCGTTCCAGCCCGACGGCGTGGCCCCAGGTAGGCTTCCCGCACAGGTGTCTGCCCTGCCCGTTGAGCCTGCCCAGGGTGCACCTTCCCCTCTGCGACCCTTCGTCTCCGGCTGCTGGGCAGGCAGCCCCGTCCGCCCCTGCCCGTGTAGCGCCAGGCCGCCTAGCACCCAAGGCACAGAAGCAGACTTCAGAACCAGAGAAGATCAGGCTGCGGCTTAGCTGAGTCCGTGCCGAGGACTGTCTTCGTGACGACCGGCCGTGGCAGTGACTTCCTGTCTGAAAGCCTCCGGTGCCCAGCCTCTCCCTTCTGTGCCCCCGCTCAAGCCCCCTGCCTCACAGCCCCGTTCCCTGCCCTTGTCAGCCCAAGTCCCGGGGTCCCCTTCGGCCTCGGCTTTCTCCCTCCCTCGTGCGCGGCCCCCACCTTAGCTTCTCTGCAGCCTCGAGGCCAGGGAGAGAGAAGTAAGAGCGCTTCATGGCCATCATTTGGTTTTCGCAGCAGTCCTAGGAATAGGTGCTGTCCCCATTTCAGAGCTCACTGAGGCACAGAGAGGGCTAGAAACTTGCCCCCGTGCCACGCGCGTGTCCGTAACCACGGTGTTCTCCACGCCACGACCCCCGGCTGGCGTGAGAAGCTGAAGAGTGCCATGGCTCGTTCGGGGCCTTCGCTGGGCGCCACGTGTTCGGGAAAAACTGCATCCCGTTTTCCCATCTTGGAAGGATTTAGGAAAACGGTTCTCCTGCCTACTGCTCAGACGTCCGCCTGAGCCTCGTGCCTCTCGCTCCCCAGGGCCCGGCTTTGGGATGGGCAGTGCTGGACCCGGATTCCCCCAGACGGTGCCACCCACTGGGGCCTTTGCTGGCACCTTCCCGCCACCCCTGTATCCCCCACAGACCTCGCTGGCTCAGCAGCAGAACGGTAAGGGGTGCAGACGCGCCTCCTTTTCCCGCCTGCCTCCCAGCCCCACCGTGTGCAGATCTGTCCCTCACGACATCCGTCCCTCACAGACCTCAGAGCCTGTGCCCTTTTGACCAGTGGGGGGGACCAGGGAGGTGACAGGCCTGTCTGTGCTCCGACTGCACTCCCTACCTTTATTCCGCAAACTGGGAGAGCCGCCCCTTGCCGTCCGCTTTGGGGCGTGGCAAGTGCCTGTCCTGCAGGAGGGTGGGTGGGGCTGGGACCCTGTCCATCCAGCCGCTCGCTCGCCTCCCAGGCTCGACCTTCGGGGCGGTGGCGTCGGCCAAGCCGGGCCAGAGGCCCCTGAGCCAGCCGGCGGGGATCTCCACCAACCCCTTCGTGGTGAGTGCCCGGCGTCGGGGCTGTGGTGTGGGCTTTCCCTCGGGGGCTGGGGTCCGCGTCCTCCAGAAGACAGAGATACGGGGCCTCCTGCGCCTCCAGGCCAGAGGTGGAGGGAGGCGCTGCCAGCCTCAGTGCCTCTAGGCGCTGCCGTCGGTCATGTTGCGCTGCCCCCTCCACCCCTCCACCCGCGTCTTTCTCTCTCCCCCACTTCCCTCAGCAGAGTAATTGTGAGGGAGAAAGGAGCCCTGGACGGGGCCTCTGGCTGCCAGCCCTCTCCTCTAATCCAGTGACTTCTTGTTGTTTTTCTTTCCAGACTGGGCCCTCAGCAAGCCCATTTGCCTCCAGGCCTCCGACCACCAACCCGTTCTTGTAGCACTGTGTCCTTGGAGGGACTCTTCTGGCCCCTCGAGCTCTGGTGACCGCTGGCCTTGGGGCTGTCTGTGGGCCAGGGGCCAGAAGAGGCCCCGGGGCTTGGGGTGGTGGAGGTGCTGATGCTTTGCGTGGGCCTTCTTCCTCCTGTCCCCACCCAGGGGCCAGACCCGGAGGCGTGAAGGCAGGGCTTGGCTCGGAGGGGCGATGGCAGCAGATCTTTTCTGAGTAGAATTTTGTCGCAGCCCTCCTCCGCCGCCGCTGCGGCACACACGGCATTCCCCTCTCTCGCGGCACCACAGGCCCAGGAAGCTGTGGGCACGGCCTGGCGGGCCTTCCTCCGGGGAGCAACTTGTCTCTCGTGCCTGCCCCCCCCCGTGCTCCTCGTGGGGACGGCAGGGCGAAGGGGAGGCATGGCGTCCACTGGAGCGACGGCCAACGGCCCTGGGGCTGGGCAGACCCCAACGGCCCTGAGGCTGAGCAGGCCCCGGCGGCCTGAGCGCCACGGGTGGCCCGGCTGGGCCGCACACGCTTTCCGCCCCCTGGGCGCCCGCCATGGGGCTCCATTGTTGGCTTCCCCAGCGCACCCCCTCGTCCTGGCACTCGGGACGGGCAGTTTTACCCGCGAGCTCACACAGGCCTCACTCCTGTCAAGCACTTTCGTTAGCCGTCGGTGTCACGTTTGGATACCAGTGTTTTATATTTATACTTAGAGAGAATTTTCTAATATAGCCTATCATATATACACGCACATACATACATATATGCATATATACACACATCCCGGCCATCGTCTCGCTCCCAGACAGCTTTTACGTGGGGAAGGAGTGACTCCCCACCTGTGCCTCGACCATCAAAGCCAGAGCCGGGGGCGGGGGGGGGGGGGCAGCCATGTGTCCTGACCACCCTGGAGCCTGGGCTTTTCCAGGGAACGGCTTTGTGCAATTGGCTGGGACTTTTTTCTTTTTCCAGTGCCTCCCCCACCCCCAAATCTCTGCACCAAAGCTCCCTGCAGGCAATGTTGGAAAAGAACTGCATTTGAAAGAAAACGAAAATGGCTCTCCTGGTCTTGCTTTGAGCCGGCCCGAAGGGACCACGAGTCAGTCAGCCTGATGAACAACCCCCCCCCCCGCACTGCTGGTTTGAACTGCCTAGGCTGGTGACCGTGCTGCTACTGGCCAAGGCAGAACGGGGCCAGCTTCGGCCTGAACCAGAGGCCTATGTTAGCAACGGGACGGAACGGGGCAGGAGAGGGCCACTCCTGCAAGGGGCTCGAGTTCGGCAAACATGGCAAGGGGGGTTTCCCCTGGGGCTGGGGGTGGGCAAAGGAGGTTGGTGCCGAGCGGAGACGGACGTGGACCGAGTGGGAGCGGCCCACTCCTGCGTCTGAGACATTCTCAGCCCTCCCCAGACTGTTTCCACCTGGCGCTGCTGTGTCCGTGGCCACGCGTGCGGCTGTTTGTGTGGGGACAAGACAGACCTGCCTCGCCTCACTGGGCAGAGGCTGGGACTCAGCCCTGTTGAGCCCAAGACCGGGAGCGCCCCTTCCCTTTCCTCCACTGCCCAGGAGCTCCTGGCCCGCAGCTGCGCATTCTTGGCATTTCTCTGGGCCTTCCACAGAGAACAGCAGCGAGATGTGGGAATCGTGGTCCGTGTGTTTACTTCACAGGTTTTTCTGGAAACGCCCCCGGCTGCTGCTGTTTGCCTGGCCGGGCTGGCCTCCCCCAGCCCAGCCTTTCCCAAGAGCCAGTCTCCGTCCTGTCTGTGCTCCTGTCTCCCCGCCTCTGCCATCCCGCCCCAGGGGTCTCCCGGTGGACCGCCGTCCTTCGTGCCCGGATGCTTCGTGCCCTCTTGGCTGGCCTCTCCCCATGATCTTCGTCCTGCTCCCCACCCTGTCCTTTCCGCTTGGAGCCAGGGCGGGGGGCAAGCTGAGATCTGTGCGGTGTGTGAGGAGGAGGAGCCTCTGCGCTCTTCTCCCCAGCGCCCCTCCCACGGGCCTGGGGCTGGGTCGGACGGGCAGGAGCGGGAGGGCCTGGCGCTGTTTCCGGCGCCCGTGCTGTCTCCCGGGCACTTCCTCACTGCCTGGACTCGGGCCCGGGTCCTCCCTGAAGACTCCCTCCCTCCCAGTCATGCCTTTGGACGTGGACTCCAGCCCACTCTGACCAGAGCTGGATGGCCAGCCAGCCTCAGACCTCAGGGCAGAAAACCCTGAGTTCTCTGGGCACGGGCTGAGACAGGACTGCAGCTGCCTGGCTTGGCGCTGCAGAGTCCCCGTGCCTCCAGCCCTCCTTGGAGCCGCCTCTCCTGGAGAGTGGCGAGACGATGGGAAAGGCCCTGGCCTGATAGGAAATGCCTGGATGACTCGGCTGCGTTCCCTGTACCGTCTTGCCTGGTAACTGTCCGCTTAAACCTGCTGCACAAGCCACGAGGCTGGAGTGACTCACTCGGGCCCACACCAGGCTTCTGGCCAGTGCCGTGTCCATGCTTTGCAGACAGCCATCCGCTAGTGTGGCCCCTGCCTTCAGCCGGTCACCCGCGGGCCACCCCATGGGCGAGGCCGCCGCCGCCCCGGGAGTCTCCCTACGAGCCTGCAGCTGCAGCTCAGGCCTGAGAGCCGCGGAGCAGGAAGGGGTCTGTGCGGGCTAAAGGCGTGGCTCTGTCCCCACTGCCCCTCCACAGAGGAGTAAGGCCTCGGGCTGGGGAGGGAGGGATGCCCTGGAACAGCCGGTCTTCTCCCTGTGGCTTCCTCCCACTGGTGGCACTCCCCCACTGGACCGGATTATGGCGCCCTGCCCCAGCACGGGGTTGCAAAGGTAGGCCTGTGGGTCGGGAGAGGCCCTCTTCCAGCAGACCTGAGGTTCTGCCACGTCCTGTCCCTGGGGAGCCAGAGTCACCAGGGCGGCAGACTGGAATGCATCCTGTCCGGGTAGGGCCGAGGACTGTTGCTAGGGCAGCTGAGGTAGGCCAGTGGTTAGACTCCAGCCGTTCCGGGACTCGCAGGCCAGGCCGCCGGGCATCGGTTCCCACCCCGCCCGAGTCGCACCCGGACCCCAGGCACTCGGATCCCCCTGCTTCCACTCGGGACTTGGACGCAAGGGGGTTTGGAGCAGGCCTCCGTGAGAGCAGCTGTGGTTTTGCGAGGATGGGGGTGCTGCAGAGTGACCTGGTTGGTGGGGGCAGGGAGGAGGAGCTGCGGAGAGACCCCCTGGGGCCGCTTCCGATCGAGCTGGGGCAGTGAGGCTCCCAGTCCGGGAGCACAGCAGGGACGGGGTCCTGCCACGTCACACACGCACCGGTGCCTGTGTCAAGCCCTCGGCCACACGGGGGGGGCGCAAACACTCCCGTTGGGGTGGCCACTCAGGGCCCCGTTGCATACCTGCCTCTGCCTGGCCGGCACCCGCCACTGGCACCCCCTGAGTGCCTGCCTCTCCGAGATCGGGCCCTGGGCCCTACCTGCCCGCTGGGGGTGCTCATCCTCGAGGAGCCAGTTGGCTCCCTGCATCCCACCCTCAACGTGACCTTCGAAAGGGTGCCCCGTGCCCCCGGCACGCCGGCCTTCCAGGTTCCAGCCCGCTGCCGGGCCCCCTTCCTGGAGGTGGAGAAGAGTGGGTGGGCAGGTGGCCCCGCTCGGGCTGCCCTGGCCCTCGAGCGCGTCCACGGAAACATCTAGGTTCCCCGCTTGCCTTCTGTCGCCGTGTCTTGTCCCCTGCCGGAGGCCGTCTTTATGGGGTCACGAGCGCCTCCTCCCTCCCGCCCTCGGCCGACCCGTGTAGGATCTCCCTGGCCTCGAGAGTGACACCGAGGTCCTCCAAGGCCCCGCCGTGTGTCGGCTGCTGGTGCGACTCGCACAGGGCGAGCCGGGGCCCTTGGGTCAGAAAGGAGGTTTTAAGACGCCGACCCCCTACCGGGCCTCACGCCTCAGGACGCAAGGGGCAAAGGGTCCCTCCGCCAGGGAGCCCACACTTCCGTGGTCGTCTGGTCCCCGATGGCGTTTTCGGGCAACGGGGCAGCCCCAGGGGGCGCCCCCCGAGAGCTGGCCTCTTCTCCACTGGGTCCCCTCGACTGCGATTCCGGTGGGTACGGTCCGCGCACAGGGGCCAACCCCGAAGTCCACTCGTCCCAAGACACCTCCTGTCACCCCAAGCCGCCAGCTCAGAAATCAGGGCAGCGCAGTGCCCAGCAGCCGCGGCTCCTGGAACTGCCTGGGTGGGCAGGGGGCACACAGGTGACAGACACCTGCCGGCGGAGTGGGTTGGCCGAGCCCGGAGCAGCCGCTGCTGCAGACGAGGCCCTCCGACCGCCAGCGCCGTCTCCCCGGCTTCACCGGCCACGCTTCCGCACGCCGAGGCGTTCTGGGGCGCCCCGGCCCGCCGTCCTGCCGTCCTCCGGCCGCGGACGGCGGACTAGAAGGGGCCCGCCCTCGCCGTCCCGGGCTGGAAGCTGCCCTCCCCCGCCCCGGGCTCCCCGGCTCCAACTCCGGCGCCCGGGCGGCGAGGTCGCCTGGGGACGCGAGCTGTGGGCCGCGGGCGGGAGGAAAGGGGGCCGGCCCCCGGGGTTCGGGCCGGGCCAGACCCTCTGCCCCGAGCCTCAAGCCCGGAGCCGGAGAGGGACGCTGGGCATCGCGAGGGGGCGCGACTGGGCGCCGCGGTTCACGCCTGCGCTCCCGGCGCTTCGGGAGGCCCGGGGGGGACTGCTCGAGTCGGGAGTCCACGGGCAGCCTGGGCAATACGGCGAGACCCGTCCCTGCTGTTAAAAGGAGGGTCGCAGCCTGTCCGCGGGGCACGGAGACCCGGCCGCCCCGCCCCCCGCCGGCCACTTTCTCGCCCTCGGCGCGGTGGGAGCCCGCAGGCGGCGGCCCTGCGCGAGCCGCCCGGTCCCGGCCGCCGACGTGAGCTCGCGGCCGCCTCCGAGGCGGGGCCCGGGCCCGCGGCGCCCGCGTGTTCGGAGCCCGGAGGCCGCGGCGGCCGGGCGGCCCAGCGCGCGAGAGCCGGAGGGCGCGCGCCCCGCCGGCCAGCGCCGCCCGGCCGTCCTCCGCGCGCGACGGCAGCCTGCCGAGGCGTGCGCCGCGAGCCCGGGTCGCGGATTCGGCTCGTCCGCAGCCGGCGCCTCCCCGGCCACCGAGAGGGCGAGCACGGAGCGCTGCGCGTCCCGCTCTCCGGGCAAGGGGCTCCGGCCCCCGGCCGCGGAGCCTCCCGTGCCCGGCCCATCGTCTCCGCCGGGCGCGGCTTCCACGAGGCCCGGGACGTCCGGCCGTGGCGCCGCGGCCCAGCGGGCTGGGGCGGCCCGAGGCCCGGGCGGCGGGGGTTCGGCCGGCGCCCGCGTTCGGGCTGTGGGCTTGCGGCGCGCCGGAGGGCCGCGGCGCCCGCGCAGACTCCTCTTCCCGGAGTCGGCGCCCACGGGCCACGTGGCTGCGGACCTCGACGCCTGGGGGCCCGGCGCGTTCGCGAGACCGTCCTGGCCGCCACGAAGCGCCTGGGGAGCGACGGTGCCGGTGGCGCGGCTGAGCCCCTGCTCGGGGCCCCCCGACGAGACGAGAGCCTTCGCACCCTGTCCCCAGCCTTATGGGACCCCCGCCTCCGTGGCCCACTCAAGCGGCCGGAGCGATGGGGGTGGGGCAGCCAACCCCGAGTCTCCGGCGAGGCTGGGGGGCAGCCTCGTGCTCCGAGGGGTCGATGGGCGGGCGCCACAGAGCCGTGGGAGCCTGGAGGGACGCGGCCCACGGGGACAGTGGGGCCGGAGGCTGCGTGGGGACGGGCCCCAGGCCTTCTCCCCAGGGGCCCAGCAGTGCGGGACACCGAATACGTCCGAGCTCCCCGCCCCACGGCTGCAAACCGCGGGGACACCCGTGGCGACGTCGCGGGCGCGGGGGGGCCGCGGGGCTCAGTCCTGCTCGCCGCCCAGCTGGCCGAGGAGTAACCACCGAGGAGCCGGCGGCGCCGCCGGCCCGAAGCCTCCAGGCAGCCGCCTCGACGACGTCGAGCTGGACCGCCCCCCCGCAGGAGCGCGACGACGTGCCCGGGGTCGGCGCCCACGGGTACCCGCGCACAGAGCTCTCGGACCTCCGGGAGGCGCCGGCGAGGAGACCCGGGCGCCGTCCGGGCCAGCCGACGGCCGGCCGGGGAGCGGAGGGGACGGCGAGGTCGTTCCGCACGCCCCGCCCCCGCCCGCCTCTCCACCCTCCTCCCCACTGTGGCCGAGGGGCTCGAAGGGTGCCCCTGTGACACGCGGCCTGCGGAGGCGCGGAGCCGCCCCCTTGGGCGCCGTCCCTAGGTCCTCCACGCAGGAGGATTCTTGCACCGGATGCAGTTCGGGAGCCTCCCCTTTCCCAAAACGACGAACGCCGGGGCTTTTTCTGAATGCCCGACCCCGTTTCACTGCAGAGCTGAGGCACAGCCTCGAGTCTCCGTCCGCCTTGGCAGTGCCACCTCTCCACCGAGGACATCCCCGGGGACCCGCCCCTCCCCGACACACCCCTGGGGGCCTTCCCACCTCCACGCAGTCCCCGCACCCCCGTCCAGCCCAGAGGGACGGCAGCGCCAGGGATCCCGCCGCAGCGCCTGCAAACGCCACGTGCCCCTCCTGACCCCCGGCCCTGCTTCCCCGGTGCCAGTCATGTGCGCAGGGAGTCCTCCCTCCCTCCCCGCCTGGAGGAGCCGACGGCGTCCGTGCTGCCCGTGCGTTTGCTCGGCCTCGCCCCGTCCTGGGGCCCACCCCCCCGCTTACTGGCCAGCTCGAAGCGCCCCGGTCGTGGGCTCCCCCGCTGCGCAGCAGGGAGTGGCCCGTGCGTGACAAGGACCCAGCGGCGGGAGAGGAAGAGGCCCCACGCGGCCCCGGGAGCGGATTCTGCAAACCAAGTTTTATTGTCAACACCACCTGCCCGCTCTGTCCCGGGGGCTAGGCGTCTGGGGTCCACGCGGGAGAGGGGGCGTCGTGGCGCGCGCGGCTGGGGCTGCCCCCGGGGCCTGGGCGGTCCGAGAGCCGGTCCGGGGGGCCCGCCGGGGGCGCGGCAGCCGGGGGGGCCGAGCAGCCGGGCTTGGGCTCCCCCTGGCTCATCTGCAGCAGGCCGGTGAGCGCGATCAGCTCGGGCCCCGTGAGCACGGCCGTGGGGCAGCCCGGGGCCGGGCTGGGAACCGCCCAGGGGGACATGACGGGGGGCGGGAGCAGCAGCTTCAGGGAGCCCATCGCCTGCGGAGAGAGGAGGGGCCGTGTCTCCCGCCAGCCCCGGGGGCTGGGGCGGGGCGGGGAGGAGCGCTCACCTGCTGCGGGGCCTTGGACAGCAACAGGGGCACGCGCTGGCCGCAGGGCAGCAGCGGGTCGGAGAGAAAGACGTCCTCCCAGCACATCACCGGAGCCCCGAGGACGAGACGCCGCCAGGGCGGCGGCCCGGGGGCGCCCACGCCTGGACGCCGCTGCCTCGCCGCGCCGGCGCGTCCCCGGGCTGCGGCCCCCCGTCCGGACGCCCCGCCGCGGGGGCCGGGGGCCCGAAGCCCCCGCCCGAGGCCGCCTCGTACAGGGGCCAGAACGAGGGGTGGCACAGCGTCCGGCCCGAGAAGGAGGCGCCGGCGCCGCCGCCGCCGCCGGGCCCCTGCGGAGGCACGGACAGCGCGCGGGGGCCGCGGCCCTGCCCCGAGCCTCCCGGCCGCCGGCCCGCGCCGCCGGCGCCCCCACTCACCCGCGCCAGCCGAGGCCCCGTCCGGGCCGGGTAGTCGGGGTCCCAGGGCGCCGGCGCGGTCCTCCTCGAGGGCGCGGCGCCCCAGGCCGTCCGCGGGGAGGGGGCGCCTGCGGGACACCGGCGAGTCAGGGCCGGCGCCCGCCACGCCAGGGCCCCGGGGCGGCACCGCTGCGAGGCCGTCCTACCTGGGGCGCCCGGGGCCGCTGGGGCCTGCTCCGCGGCCCGGCCGGGGGGCTGGCGCGGCGGCGGCCGCCGTCTCCGCGTCCACGGCGGGCCGAGGGGCCGGGGCTGCGGGCTGGAGGGCAGGGGCTGAGGCGCTCCGGCCAGGCCTCCCGCGCCCGCCCTTCCCGGGGGCGGGCGGCCCGCGCAGGCCCCGGGGCCCGTGCGCGGGCGGGGCCGGGGCACCTGCTCGACGTCGGGGGGGCGCCGGCAAAGGCCCGGCCCGGCTCCCGCCGCGCCTCACCTGCCGCGCGGCGGGGCTCCCGGCTGCCCCCGGGCTTCCTCTCCGGAGCGCCAGGCCTCCCCGGGGGCGCTGCCCGCCGCGGGGCCGGGACCCCCGGGCGCCTCCGCCTCGCCCGAGCCGCCCCGCGGAGGCGGCCAGGGCAACATGCCGCGCCGCCCGCGTCCCGCCGCCTTCCCGGCGCGCTCCGGCTCCGCGGGGCGCCGGCCCACTGCGAGGGCCTCGCCGCGACGCCGACGCCCGGCGCGTCTCCCGCCACGCGGCGAGCGCCCCCGCCGGCGCCCGCGCGCGCCCCCTGGCGGCGGGGCGGGAGGTCCGCCTGCAGGCCCGCCAATGCCCGCCGCCCGCGCCGACCCCGCGCCGCAGACACGCTCACACCCGAGGGCCACCTGGGGCTTCTGGCGTCTTTATTGCGCTCGACACGAAATCCGGCGGGCGGCCCCCAGACCCCGCCGGCCCCAGACGCGGCCAGCCCGCGGGCGGAGGGGCCGGCCGGGCCGGGCGGGCCGCCCTCACCGAGTCCTGGTCAGCGGCCGAGCCCGGCGCGTCCTCCGTCCCGGGCCCCGCGGCCGCCCTAGGGCCGCTCGGGCAGCGCGTGGACCACAGCAGCGACGTAGGGGAGGCCCCTTCCGGGGGCCCCCTCCTCTTCCAGGATGTGATGGGGCTGGCACAGGGACTCCTGGGGGAAGGGGCCGGTTCAGTTCCCCCGCCCCCCCCCGCCCACGGCAAGGCGTAGGCGCGAGGGTCAGGCACGTCCTGGGCTCGGACAAGGAGACGCAAGGAAGCTGCCAGCGGAGGACAGAAGGGAGGCGAAGGGAGGCGGCGCGCGGGCCGAGGCCCGGGGGGGCGAGGCCTGGGCCCCCGAGGGGACGCGGCGGCGCGGGCTGGCCACGGCCCGGGACGCGGTCGGGGCGGGCCCGCCAGCAAGAGCGGGGAAGACACACACGCACGCGGAGGCGGCCACAGTCTGTACAGTTTATACACAGAGACGGGGACCGGCCTGGGCCCCTGCACCCTACGAACATCGGCCTCTCTACAAAACAGAGGTAACTTAGCCCCCACAGCAGCGGGGGCGGGCGGGCGCGGGAGGGGGCGTCGGGCCCTGCCGCCCTTCCGCGGACAGAGGGCGGGCGGCGAGGGCATGAAGGCACCATCGGCACTGAGAGGTGGCGGGCGTGAGGGGCTACGGGCGCGAGGGCAGGCTGGGGCCGGGGTCTGGGGGCGCCTCTGAGGCCAGGCTCGCGGGGCGGGGCGCACTAGGGTCTTTGGTGGGGCTGAAGGCACCGCGGGCGGGTTGAGCAGGAATCATAAATAGAGACGGGGGGACGGGGGGGCGGGGGGGGCGGGGGGGGCCTAGGAACCCAGGAGCCGAGTGTAGGCGACATAGAGCAGCAGCATGAGGACCACGTAGAAGAGGGCGAAGCCGCCCAGACCGGACGGAGGCCCGAGGGGCCGGGGGGCCTCGCCCCCACCCGCCGCCCGGCCTCCACTGCGGTCCGCAGCCCCCGGGCCGTGCCCTGGAGGAGGTCCGAGGGCGAGCACAGGTCAGCCTGGGGAGGAAGAGCAGGGCGATGGACAGGGACAAAGACGGACGTCAGGAGCAGCAGCAAGACCGCCCTTCCCACCCCTGCCCTCACGTGCCAGGGCCGGAGCCTCGCCAACATGCAGACGTGCAGCACAGGGACGTGCAGGACAAGGGACGCGCAGGACGGGGACGCGCTGCCTTCTGGGAGCAGACACCCTGTGCGGGCGGAACCCCCCACCCGTGCAATTGCTCAGCTGCGCGCAGGACGCCACCCTGCAGAGAACGGCCCCCTTACCTCAGGCACCCCCATTTTGCGACAGGCTTCCAGGAAACTCTCCACGTTCTTCCGACACTTGAGGGCACTGAGTTTTGGCTGGAGGGGGTAAGAAGAGAGGACGGTGAGGGAGAGTCCACAGGAAACTCTCGCCCCAGGCCCGCCCCCCTCCCGGCCCTGACTGACCACAGCAGGTGAGGGCACGTGAATGAAGGGCACCGAGCGGGGCCGCAGCTGGTTGGCCAGCTGGCAGAGGATGACCCCGTTGGCCAGAGCCTCGGCCAGGTCCTCAGGCAGGGGCTGCTGCAGCCGTGACTCGAGGACCTGAGAGGCCAGGGAGAGAAGGAGCAGGCTGGGGTCAGCAGGAGACCCGTGCCCGCCCTTTCTGTCCTCGGGGAAGCCCCAGGGTGGGCAAAGGAGCGTTGCGGGAGGCCTGGGTCCTGGGGAGGGAAGCTCGGAGAGGCGCCATGCTGAGCCATGGAGCTCCCACTACTGCTCACCTGGCGCAGTTGAGTCATTAATTCCTTCTCATCGGGAACCTGGGGGGATCGTCGGGGCCTCAAGACAGAGTCTGGTGAGGAAGGACCTGGGAGAAAAAGGAGGGCACGGGGGCTGTCTCCACGGCTCACCACTGCCTTCGAGGCTGGTCCCATGATCTGCCACTCACAGCTACCACCTCTCTGCTTGTGGGATTTTCAACACACACAACAGACCCAGCAGGGGGACACGCCCAGCAGTTACTGCTGGCTAGCACAAGGAGACCCACCTGAGCCACTCTGTGAGGAGGAACGGAAGAGGAAGCTGTTTGGCCTCTGAATGGAGCCGAGCGGCCGGGGAGCAGGTGCTGTCGCTGGGGGCCAGAGCCAGGGACGGGGCAGGTGAGAGCGGCATCCTCTCGGTGCCCTACTCTTCCCGCAGGCCGCCAGGTCCCCACCACCCCTGTGCCCACACAGGCGCCCATCCTCCTCCAAAGTCCCCGTCCCACCTGGCCCAGGTACAGGAAGGGGCTCCTGGGGGGTGGGGGCAGAGCCAGGGGCTCCCTGCCCCACGGCAGCTCCCAGGTGGGTGGCACTGGACTTGGCTGGGCTGCTGAGGAGAGGCAGAAGGGCGTTAGAGGGGACATCGGGGAAGGGTTGGAGGAGAGGGCTCGGGGAGAAAACCTACTTGCAGGTGGCTTGCGTGGCCAAGGCGGCAGCCCCTCCCCCAGCAGCCCTGATCCCCGGCTTCAGGAAACTGGAATAGCAAGGAGAGGTGGAGTCAGCCAGCAGGCAGGGCCTGCCAACCCCAGGGCAGAGCAGCCGGGAGGAGCTCGTTTCCACCCATCCCCAGGACCACCATCTCCAGCAACAGCCCGGTGGACCCTCTGTCCACACCTGTCCTTCCTGGGGGTCCCCCACGCCCCGCTCTGCTGCTGCTGCTGCTGCCGGCGCTCACGCTCCTGCCACAGCTGCAAGGTGTCTGGACGCCGCCGCTCCTCCCCTGCTGGTTCCTCCCGCCTGAGGGGCCGAGACAGAGGCAGCCCCCAGCCGGGGTCAGAGGAGGAGGAAGGTCTGGGGGCTGGGAGTAATGGGCAGAGTGCTGACTCAGGGGCTCTGAGTACCTGCTGCTTGGCGCCTTCTCCTTATCCCCTGCCGCAGGGCTTAATTCGGGGGGCCGCTGCTCCTGAAAAGAGAACAGCACAGAGACTGAGCAAAGGCCTGAGCCCCCAAGCCTGCCCGTCTCTTGGCCTCCAGCTTCCCTTCTGCTGGTGAAAACACATGGAGGAATCCTCACCTCGACAGCACCTCGCTCTTCGTCCTCCCCAGGGACGTGGCTGTCGATGAAGTCTATCTGCTCAGGGTCTCCGTCAGCTGGAGAGGCCGGGGCATGTCAGCAAGCAGGTGGGCCCCCCAAGCCCTCGTCCACAGCCACCTCCCTGGCTAACTCTGCTACTCACCAGAGCCATCCTCCCTCCGTTCTCTGGGCCCCCGGGCCAGCTCTGAGATCCGGAATGACAGCTCCGAAAACTCATCAGTCGACTGTAAAGGCCGAGATGAAGGAATGGGAGATGGCCTCCACAGGGGCTCACAGGGGTTCAGGGCCAAAGGAGCTCACGTGAGATCGAGACTGGGGTCTGCTGCTGAGCCAGCCCTTCCCTGGGACACCGGGCGAGGGACGGAAGAGGACAGCCTTGGCCCCACTTGGCACCCCGAGACTCAGAGGCACAGGCCAAGGGTCTCCAGCTTGGAGGCTCTCTTCCAAGGCTGACACCCGAGTCTGCCTTGGAAAGGGGCCCGTACCTCATTCCCAGACCACCTCTTGCTGCCACTGTCAACGCTGTGGAAGCCCGAGTCCAGCCCTCCATCGTACCGACGGCCCGGAAACAAGTCCTCAGCAGGGCTGGGGCACCAGGGAGAGGTGGTCACCTCAGCCGCACAGCAGCCCCCTCACCCTCCCAAGGAAGAAAAGAGGCTTCCTCCCTTCCTTCCCTCCCGCCTGGGGCTTACCAGGGACTGAAACTTGGGGGCCGAGAAGGCGCCAGGTCCCCCAGTGCAGAGCCACGCTGCCCAGCCTCTGTGGACAAATACTTGAAGATGTGGAGTTTCCCCTTCAGGCAGATCTGCGTGTGAAAGGGCACATGTTGGCAAGGGAGGAGCGGGAGGATGGCTCTCCAGGTCCTGCCTGCTGCCGAGGGACCTCCCCCCCTCCTGCCCAGCCTCATGCCTGTTCCCACGGTCCACCCAGGCCCATGCCTCACCTGGGCAGGTGGGCTTTGCAGGGGGTTGCTGTCCAGCAGGATGACCTGCAGGTGCCTGAGGCGGCAGAAGGAGACCGGGATGCGGGAGACACGGTTACAGGAGAAGTCCAGGCGGACGAGAGGAAGGTCCCCCAGCTCTGGGGGTGGGTGAGGGAAGAGTCAGGAGCGTGTCCGAGGATGGAGCCTGGTGCTCACTTCCTCACCCTCCACTGTGGCCAGCCAGTCGCCCCTGGGCTGTCGCCACCTCTCCTCTGGGCGGCAGGGCCACTCTCCTTCCAGTGCCCCTCTCTCGTCAAGCCCGGCCCCTTCTGAGCCGAGTCTCCCCGATACGGCCCGCAGGACCTCAGCTCCTTCTCCCTCCACACTTCAGCCGACCCTTCGTTCCCCGTCGACTGGCCCAAGACACAAACCAAACGATGGCACGCGCAGCTCAAAACTCCTCTGTGATGTGCAGCCAGGGCTACTGAAGCTGAGTGCTTTGTGCCTTGTACTAGTCCAGCCCTGCACCCTGGGTGCCTGTCCACAGGAAGGGGTGTCTTTTGCTAATTCTCGAAAAGGCAGTCTGGAATCATGGTGGCACTAGACAGAATAAAAATCACAGCTCCCTAATCTAGTATGATCAAGGCTTTCTTTCTTTTTTTTGAGTCAGAGTCTCACTCTGTCACCCAGGCCGGAGTGCAGTGATACACTCACAGTCACTGCAGCCCTGACCTACTAGGCTCAGGTGATCCTTCTGCTTCAGCCTTCCAAGTAGCTGCACCACCATGGCCAGATAATTTTTTGATTTACTGTAGAAACAAGGCCTTGCCATGTTGCCCAGGCTAGTCTTGAGCCCATGGACTTAGGCAATCCTCTTGCCTCTGCCTCCCAAAGTCCTGGGATTACAGGCGTGAGCCACCATGCCTTTTTTTTTTTTTTTTTTAAGTCGGAGTCTCAGCCGGGCCCGGTGGCTCAGCCTGTCATCCCGCGCCTTGGGAGGCTGAGGTGAGTGGATTGCCTGAGCCTGCAGGTTCGAGACCCGCCTGGCCAACTTGGTGAGACCTCATCTCTACAATAAATCAAAAAATTAGCCGGGCGTGGTAGCACGCACCTGTGGTTCCAGCTACTTGGAAGGCTGAGGCGGAAGGATCGCTGGAGTCCAGTAGGTCAAGGCTGCAGTGGCCGGGAGCGGCCACTGCACTCCAGTCTAGGCGACAGAGTGAGACTCCAACTCAAAAATAAATAAATAAAGTCGGAGTCTCACTCTGTGGCCCAGGCTGGAGCGCAGTGGCACGCTCCCAGCCACCGCAGCCTTGACCTGCTGGGCTCCGGTGATCCTTCTACCTCAGCCTTCCAAGTAGCTGGAACTACAGGCACATGTCACCACACCCGGCTAATTATTTATTTTTTTTTTTGAGTTGAAGTCTCACTCTGTTGCCCAGACTGGAGTGCAGTGGCCGCTCCTGGCCACCACAGCCTCGACCTACTGGGCTCCGGCGATCCTTCCGCCTCAGCCTTCCGAGTAGCCGGAATTACAGGCACGCGCTACCACGCACGGCTGATTTTTTTATTTTATTGTAGAGATGAGGTCTCGCCTGCCCAGGCGGGTCACGAACAATTTTTTATTTATTGTAGAGGTCTCGCCAAGTTGCCGTTGCCCTGACGTCTTGAACCCCTGGGCTCAAGCAATTCTCTCTCCTCCGCCTCCCAAAGTGCTGGGATTCCTGGCATGAGCCACCACACCCAGCCATGATCAAGGCTTTCATGATGTGGCTCCACTCATGTGTCCCACCTCACAGTCCACCCCTCCAGTCCCTCAGCTTCTAGGCCTTTCCAAGTGCTGTTTGCTCAGTAGGGAGAACTCCATTTTCCTGTCCACACATCTTTCAAGGTTCAGCTCAAGCGTCACCTCCTCAGTGAATCTTTCCAGACACCTCAAGTTCATGGAATTGATTGTTCCTTGCCCCTGTGTCCCCAGGGCATTTTGCTCAGATCTCTTCTTATGGCCCAAAGAGAGCTTTGATCCAATGCTTATTTGGAAGGAAGAGGACTGGGCAGAAAGGGGTTGGAGGATGACCTCCTGACTCCCCTGTTCTTCAAAATGAAGTCCCCACTCTTGAGCACAGCGGAAGGCCCTTCCTGCCTCGCCAGCCCTGGCTTGCCTCCCTAACTGCATCTGTGCCGGACCGTTCTCCCTCCTGCCTCCATGCTTTGCACATGGAGGTTCCTCTGCCTGGATGCAGAGAGATGGAGACATCGCCTTCAAAGTTCGGTTCCTGCTGCCAGCTCCAGCGACATCTTCCCCAGTTTCCCAAGCAGAGCCCAGTGCTGCCTCCCCTCTGGCCTTCAGGGCTCTTCAAGCATCCCACCCCCGTACTTCTCGCCCCATTAAGCCTGCAAGAGATGGCTCAGATCTTAGTCACATCACCCACACCTACCTGGTCCCCACACAAAACACAGGAAGCGTGCACACACACACATACACCCCAACACTGAATGAAAGAAGGTGGGCCCGCTTTGGAGCACAGGATATCAAATGTTGGTGTATCACATTAACGCATTAAACGGGGGTCCCTGGGCCCCAGCATCTCTGGGGAGGAGTCTCAGGACATCACCTGACTCAGGTGTTTGAGAGCTCCTGCTGGGGCGAGCAGTGATGCTAAGTGACCTGAAGGCCCCTTCCAACCTTGAGATGCTACCTGGAGCCAATGCATTCATCTACTCCCCATTCCATGCCTATTTCCATATTCCTAAAATAAAGCTAATAATCCATGCTTTGCCAGTCTCAGAGAGTTGCTATGGTCAAGATCAAGATCATTTACAGTTTGTCTTACATACTGCAGAGCTCTGGGCAACCAAGGCATGATTCTTCTTTGAAAATTCCCTTAAGCTGGGAGTGGTATCACATGCCTATAGTTCCAGCTACTCGGAAGGCTGAGGCAGAAGGATCACCTGAGCCCAGCAGGTCAAGGCTGTGGGGGCCCTGAGTGTGCCACTGCACTCCAGCCTGGGCGACAGAGTGAGACTCCAACTCAAAAAAAAAAAAAAAAAGTCCTTGCCTGTAAATTCTTCTAGGCGGACATACTGATATGGACTGGATGCTCATGCCATCCTAAAATGCATATGCTGAAACCCTAACCCCAAAGTGGTGGCATTAAGAGGCAGGGCCTTCGGGAGGGAATTTAGGTTACGAGGTTGGAGGACTCGAGAACAAGGTTAGTGCCCCCTTAGAGAGAAACTCCAGAGAGCTCTCTCTTGCTCTCAGCCGTGTGAAAACACACTACGAAGTCAGCAGTCTGCAACCTGGAACAGAGTCCTCACCAGATTCTAACCATAGTAGCACCCTAATCTTGGACTTCCATCCTCTAGAACTGTGAGAAACAAATTCCTGTTATTTATAAGCCACCCAGTCTGTGGCGTTTTTGTTACAGCAGCCTAAGCTGACACACACACACACACCCCTCCCCCTTCAGTTCTTCAATTCTCTCACCATCAGGCAGGGTGCTGAGCTGGTTCCTCCGAACATTGAGGTCCCGCAGGGAAGACAGGCCACACAGCTCTGCAGGGAGGGACTGCAACTCATTGCTGCTCACATCCTGGAATTTAGAAAGCAGGGAGAAGGAGCTTTAAGACCAGGCGCATCAGAAGCTGCCCTCTCACCTCCAGCCACCCACCCTTGGTCTAGGCCTTTCCCCAGGGCGCTCCCTGCTTCCCCGACTTCCCCCGAAGGGCCCCGCTGCCAGGCTCGAGGTCCCTCCTCTCGCCCCGTTCTCCACGCTCACCAGCTGCCGCAGGCTTCCCAAGGCACTGATGTTGGGAGGCAGGGCTCCCAGCTTGTTGTTGCTGACGATGAGCACACGCAAGGGCAGCTGGCAGATGTAGGGTGGCAGCGACGACAGCTGGTTTCGGCTGTGGAGGGGAGAAGGGCGGTGGGCTCACTCCCCGGGCACGGCATCCCAGCACTGCTCTTGTCGAGCATCACCTGAGGGGCACTCGGGGCACTGCGCACTGGCACCTGAAGCTGAGAGGAGCAAGCCCTGCTCGCCAGGGCCCTAGCTCCCTCTCCCTACCTGAGGTTGAGGTAGGTGAGGGCTGTGAGATTCCCCAAGGCTGGGTTCAGGCATCTCAGGCAGTTGTGGTAGAGACTTAGGCCCTCCAGGGACACCAGCTGGCAGGCTGCCTCAGGCACCTCGGGAAACCGGTTCCGCGACAAGTCTAGGGACCAAGTGTCGGAGGAGAGTTGTGGAAGGGCCCAGCCCTGCAGAGGACCTGGAGGCTCCGCTCGGCCAGTGGCCCAGCTCCCTACTCCCAGACCCAAGGAATCAAGTCTTTCATAAACCTGAGCTTCCTGGAGAGAGAACAAAGCCTTCTGCAAACTCTAGCACATTCCACGCCTGACCAGAATGGCAAAGGGGAGGCAAAGGGCTTAGGGTCATGATAGGCTAGAGCATCCCAGACTTGGGGGTAGGGATTACCATGAGAATCAATGAAGGCCGGGCTCAGTGGCTCAGCCTGTAATCCCAGCACTTTGGGAGGCCGAGGCGAGTGGACTGCCTGAGCCCACTCAGTCTGGAGGAAGAATAAATTATCCACAACAAGGAAACACCTGCTCCCCTTTCGTCCTGCACGGCCCAACTATAGAAAGCATCTCCCGCACTAGGTGGAAAGGTAAAGAGGCCCGGGTCTTTTAGAAGGTCCCAGCAACCCTACAGCACAGCAGCCAGAAGCCTCTGGAAAATGCCTCCTGAGGCCTGGCGACAACCTTGTGATGGAGGCCCCTGTAAAGCGGGAACATTTAATAGGTAAGGAAATCACAGCTCAGAAGCCAAGTAACTACCCAAGATTGAAACGCTTGGCCACTTTGGCTTCCTATCTAGAAAAGACCCTGAGGCTCTACACACGAGTCCTCCCAGGTCTGATTTGTCATTAAACCGGTCCTAAGGCACTCAGGGAGATGGCCAAATTAGCAAGGGAGAACAAGAGTTCAAGATTAGTCCAGGCAACTTGGAGAGACCTCGTCTCTACAATAAATAAAAAGTTAGCCGGGCGTGGTAACGCACGCCTGTAGCTCCGGCTACTTGGAAGCCTGAGGCAGAAGGACCGCCAGCGCTCAGCAAGTTCACACTGGGGTGCCCGTGAGCGTGCCACTGCACTCCAGCCTGGGTGATGCAGTGAGACTCCAATTCAAAAAAATATAAATAAATAAATGAAGAGCTATCTTGGAAGGGTGGCTGGAGTTGATGCCTCTTGTAGTTCCTGTTGTTCTGAGTTGCCAGGAGAAGTGGAGGGCAAAAGGTCACAGAAGAACTGGCACTAACGAGAAAAAAGTAAGGTGACGGGCTGGAAAGCTCGAGGAAAGAATATACAATACTCCTAAGGAAGACCCCTGGGAGAGCCTATCTCTCCTCGGGGGCCCTTGCTCCTACCTCAGCCTGTTTTCAACACAGGGGAGAAGCCACACTATATCCTAGTGCTAGAGACTAAGTAAGGCTCCGACACTGAACAACAGTTTTTCGCCAGGCCCAGGCCCAGGCCCAGGCCCAGGCCCAGCGGCCAGGTCAAAGGGACTCTGACGTCACAGATTCCCAAGAACTAGGAGGGAAAGGCAAGAAAACATGGCTGGAGGTGGGAGCTGGAGCTCGCAGGTGCCCCCACCTGGGCTCCCCTGCTTAGGACCGACCTCCTTCCCACCCTCTTCCACCCCATCAGCCCTCCTCTGCTGCGTCTCTTACTGACCCGACTTCAAGAGATCAGTACCTTTACATGCATCTTAGGCATGGCGAGGAGAGGAGAGCCTGTTACCATTCCCTGATCTCAAGCCATGACTTGCTATTCCACTGCCAGGAGGCTGGCCTTGGGATTCCCTCCAGTCTGGAGACACGAACTGCTCAGACCTCCAGAAGCCTGTGTTTCTGTGTCCTCAGCTCAGCCTGTACTGGGAGGGGCAGGGGCTGCGGGGAGAAGTCCCAGGCAACAGACCTTGGGCGAGCTGCTTCAAGGGCGCTCCTCAGGGAGGGGCGCGCAAAAGCTGAGGGGACGGGAGGGGAAGCTGGGGCATATCCCCCAAGGAAATGAGTCTTGTGACAGGAAACGCGATAGAAACAATCTGTCAAGTTCTGTCTCTGATAGCCCTGTGTTTACCAGGGTGGGTGGCAGCCTGATGTCCCAGGAATCACTCTCTCCCACTCTACCCAACCCTGTTGCGCACAGGCAGAAGCCCTGACCCAAGAGATGACAGTTCCGGAGACAGTAGGAGGACTGCATCTGGTCCTCCCAAACTTGGCCTCCACCTGCTCGCTTTCTGTTTGTGTGTGTGTGTGTGTGTGTGTGTGTGGGTGTGTGTGCGTGTGTGTGTGTGTGTGTGTTCGTGCACGCGCTTGTGGATGAAGGGGGTGAAGACCGAGTTCTGACGGGGTAAGCGGGTGGTGGGGACAAAAGCTAGGAGCGGAAGGGAGTCCAGGCAGAAGGTAGGGCCCAGGGGCACAGGATGTGGTCTGTGAGAGAATGAGCTAGCTTCTCCTTTGCTGGAGCGGCCCCTCCTTCCCTTCCCCAGGATTCTTCCTACTACTGGCCCCCAGGGAGCAGAGTCCAAGGGATATCAGGGGCCATGCAGGGAAGACACTCAGAAAGAGCTCAGAAAGCAGGAGGAGAGGGTTCAAACTGATTTGGGCAGCAGAACCCTGATGTTTTCAGTCTGGTTTGGATAGCAAGCAGATATGGAGGCAGGGTATGGGCAACTCCGTTTCTGTCACTTCCCCTTTCTGTGCCAGCCTATGAGCACCCTGCTGGGGAGAGAAGACAGGAGAGAGTTCTGGAGAAGATGGCCCAGAACTCAGGCCCTGGAAGGACTTGGGATTTCTGCATAGAGAGTAGGGCAGAAGACTTCCCGGGAAGCTGGGATTTTCCTGCTTCACCACACAAGCAAACTCACAGGAGCACTGGCTGCACCCTGAGCCGGAATGCTGGGGGAGGAGGTGGGAGGGGGTAGGAGGTGGGAGGGGCGAGGAGTTCTGGGTAGTTTTCCCCCAGAGTCCACTCACAGAGACAGAGCCCTAAGGAAGTGAAGGATAACATTTGGTCTTTGTCAAAAAACAAGCAAGGGGGAGGGGAAGGGGAACAGACAGTGAGTGTCCCACAGCTGCTGAGGTCAATCTGGAACTCGGGGGGTTAGGTGGGGAGACAGGGCTGAGAGGGGCAGGAATGGCTCCTGGGGCTCACTCATTCTCCAAACTCACGCACCGTGGGGTAGGCAAAACAAGTGGGGAGGTTTCCACGGGAACAACAGGGGAGAGAAAGTGCGTGGAAAGTGCGTCGGTGCCAGCCTGAGTGTTTGCAAGTGAGCAGACACACCTGCTTGGGGAAAAACATTCTTTCACCCATCCCCATGTCCTCCATCAAAGGCGAGCGGGGAGGAGGAGGAGGCCTCCTCACGCCCCAGCCTAGGCCGGGGTGGGGCTTGGAGAATGCAATCCTCCCCTCCTCTCCGGATCCTCACCCCGCCCCCCCAGCTGCTCGCCCCAGGTCATAGGCTGCCTCCCGAGCAGCTGAGGCTGACTCACCTGTCGTAGTAGTGTCCCCCACCCCTCACCGTCCACAGACACCAGGGTGGAGGGCGCATGGTTAGAGGGATCCTGCGGGTGGAGCGGCGGGAGGATAGCCTCCAGCTAGCCAGCACTCCCAGCTGGGAGATAAGATTTCCTTCCTTTCAGCAACTACCTCAAGTCCCTCCCCTAAGGGAAAGCAGAAACCAAAGTGGGGATTTCAGGGTTCCTATGAGGTCACAGGCTCCACAGTGACCTCACACGCGCAGGAAGGAGAAGGGGTCTCAGACAAGGGGGACAGAGAAAATAGACGGAAGGGGGCTCAGGGAGAAAAGAGTGAGGGGAGGTGGGAGACTGGCTTCTTTCTCATAGGCTGGCTGGCTTGAGAGTGAGTGCCAGGACCTAAGGGGGGCGGGACTGCGGCGAAGAACCAGAAACCTCAGGTGTGAGGGGCGGTCCGCGGGCAGGGGGCCCTGGGGCTGCTCGGATCGCGGCGGAACGGGCAAAGGAGACGGAGCCGAAGAGGAAGGAGCGAATGGAGTAGCTAGAGGAGCTCACGGGGGCTGTTGCATGGCCCGATCCGAGTGGCGGTGGAAGACGTCATGCAAATGAGCCAGCCAGGTGAGGGGCGAGGCCATTCTACAGGTGCGCAGATACGCAAATAAAGGGACGCGCTCTCAGCGCCCGGCAAGAGACGCCGGGCGTCTGGTGCCAAGCCAGGGGGGCGTTCGTGGTCCGCTGGGACTTAGGCGGGTGGGGGGCGGCCGCAGGCTTGCGCAAGCGGGAGGGCAGCGTTCCCGGCCGCCAGGTGAAGGGGCGGGACAGACTCCGGGCAGAGCCGGGGACGCGCGGGGCGGGGCTATGCAAATGAGGGTCCGCGTCGGGCCCCGGCCCGGGCGCACTCACCAGCCTGGGTGATGTCTGACAGGTCGTAGCTGCGGGCCGCGCCCCGGGGGAAGTGCTTCAAGCGCCGGTTGGACAGGTTCAGCGTCCCGGTGGCCACGGCTTCCTCGAGGGCCCGCTCTGCACTGCGGCTCCCGGGCAGACCCGGAGACCCTGGCGCGGAGCTCGCGGCCCCCGCCTCCTCACCCCCGGCGGCAAGCGGAGCCGCCACCGCCGCCGCCATCCGCTCCCGGCGGCTCCCGCTGTCTGACTGACGGGACCGGCCGTCCCTCCGTCCCCTCCCCCTCCTCGGAGCCGCCGTAGTCGCCTCAGGAGGGAGGAAGCCGGGTCAGGGACCCGGCGGACCAATCGTGGGCCCGGGACGCGTCGGAAGCAGCTAATCAGAACCCGCCCGCGGGGCGGAGCCTCCGGCCCCGGGGCCCGGCGAGAGAAGGGAGGGGGAGTAGAATGGAGCGCTCGCCAACGGCCGATGCTCCAGGCCGTCCCGCCCCGCGCAGCCGCATCCAATCACAATGCCTAGGGCTGGAGATGGAGCCAATCAGGTTCAACCAGGAGGCGGGGACGCCGGCGCTCTGCTAGAGGAGACGGCGGCAGAGAGACGGCAAGCGGGGAGCGCCAGTCCTCTTCCGACGAAGACCAATCGCAAGCCTGATACAGAAGAGTGACTGTCAAGGAGGCCAATTAGATCCTCGAAGGGACATGGCCCGGCCTCTTGTCTGAGGGACGGCTCCACCTACCAATAGTATGGGCGAGAAGGCGGTCCCTTTGCTAAGAAGGAGGAGGGTGAGCTAGAATCTTGAGACTGGGATGAGGAATGTGAGCGCCGGCCCGGGCTGGAGTAGCGAGTGCGAGCCGGACGCTTTAGGGAGGTAGCCGGCGTCGAGGGCGTGAGCGAGCTCGAAGGGAGTCGGGCGACTTCCCCATCCCAGGCGCGGGCGGTTGTCACAGCAGGAGGGGCCGCGGAGGCCCTTCCGGCGGCGGAGGCCGAGGCCCCCACCGGGCTGTGGGGACCCTGCCGCTGGCAGCGGGCGGCGGCTTCCCAGAGCCCGGAGGCGCCTCGCTGCTAGAGGGCGGTGCGGGTGGGGTGTTGCCCGGCCTGCCCGCGCCCCCGGAGGACCTCCGCTGGGTCGGACCTGGGAGGGCCAGACGTGGCTGAGAGAGGGCCTCATCTCCCTAGAACAAGCCCTTGGATTTGCGAAGGGAGAAACTGAGGCAGAGGCGGCCGGTGGCAGCAGCAGGTTCCTCACCGCGGGCACCGCAGCCGCGCCTTTCGGTCCTTCACGCAGGGCCCTTCCCCATCCCCTCGGCTTTCGCAGTGGGCTTTTTTCCGTTTGCAACTTCTCGTTGCCTCGTGGGGGTGAAACGGAGTGGGGGGGGCCCACGAGCAAGAAGAAGCGGAAAACACGCCGCCTGCCTTCTTGGAAATGCTGACCTCCTCTGTAGCGACACAAGTCGAACCCAGTCCCCTTCCTAGGCTGATGGTTTCCCAGCCCCGGGGAGCTGAAGTTGCTTTCTCCGGAGTCACATCTCCTGTGGCCGATGTTCCTAGAAGGTTGCGATGGAAATTCCGACCCGGGCATCCCAGCTAGACGCCGTCAGTAAGGGAGTTGGGGCAGTCAGGCTGGTAGCTAGCGCGGGCAGTGAGTGGGTCCGCGGACCGCGCCGCGAGGCTGGCACAGGGCTGGAGTCCCGAGGCCCCCCTGCACCAGCAAGCCGGTCCTCGGACTTCCGAGCGTCGACCTGCTCTGCAGGACCGAACGGGCACAACCCCGACCCCTGCTTTTCTCCTCATCCATGGCCCCCCATAAGTCCAAGCTAACGGCGGAGACTGGAGGAGAGACCCTAAGCTTTCAGAGTAAATCTGTCCCTCTCCCACCTTAACAAACCGTCCTTCGTGCATGCACGGATGTTACTGGCCCCCAGGAAAGCATTCTGTTTTTATTTGTTTTTGTTTTTAAGAGATAGGGCCTCGCTCTCTGGCCTGGGTTGGAGTGCAGTGGCGATATCATTGCTCACTGCAGCCTCAAACTTTCCGGGCTCAAGCGACCGCCCCTCCTCAGCCTCCCAAGTCGTTAGAATTATAGGCCCACACCACCACTTCTAGCTAGTTTTTTTTTTTAGATTGGAAAATACAGTTTATTTAGAAAGTAGATAGCGAAAAGGGGCTCCACCTCCCTCAGATTGGAGAGGGGCCAGAGCTTACAGAGAGGCATGGTGGTCCCTAGCTAATTAAAAAAAAGTGGGTTTTTTTTTTGTAGAGACAGGGGTCTTGCTGTGTTGCCCAGGCTGGTCTTAAACTCCTAAGCCTCAAGTGATCCTCCCACCTCAGCCTCCCAAAGTACTGGGATTATAGGCGTGAGCTACTGCGCCCAGCCACAGTCAGCTTTTATCGTGGGCCTGAAGAGTTTGTGTTGAATAGGTATCACTGTCATCTAGTGCATGCTTTTGCGAGCCAAGTAATCATTAACAGGGACACCTTTCAAACTAAGTTTATACCTTTGAGTTTATTCTCTTGTGCTACAAATCCCCCGGGGCTCTGGCCTGCTGAGATCGGAAGCTTTCACCAGTGCTTCTCTACAGAGTTAGTGCTAAAAGTTCCTCAGGGAGGAAAACTACAACTCCCTGGAAGGAAAGGCTTCACCTACCGGTAGTTCACACTTTATTTCCCCAGTAAATTGCATCTCCCTTGAGCCCTCAGGGCCTAGAGCAGAGCTGGAACCCAGGAGCTACGAGATAGCATCCTGGGCAAGGTTAAGGAGAACAGGTCACAGTGGCTAGACAGTGAGGTCACAGAGAGGTCTGTTCGCCCCAGACTCCATGGGGGAGGGGCTTAGGAGGCAGAGGGGCCCCAGAGGTCCCCCAAGCCCAGGCAGGGGGCATGGTGCCGGAAAGCCAGCAGAGACAGGACTGAGGGCCCCGGAGAGATGAGGGCAGGAGCAGGGAGTGGGCCGCCAGGATGGTGAGGAAAAGCCAGAGACAGAGCTGCAAAAATTCACCGGGCTGTGCGGGACAGGAGGAAGGGCTTTGGGTGAGGGGGTGGCCAGGCAGGGGGAGGGCAGGAAGATGGCTGCAGAAGATGGGGGAGGGGCTGTTTGGAGAACTTGGGCCCAGGAACAAGGCAGACAGGGAGGGATGGCCTGTGGATCTGGAGAAAGAGATGGGAGGGCTTGATGGCACTGAGCCAGACAAGCCCAAGACAGGAGTTAGTGGGAAAGGGTGAGAGAAGGGAGAAAAAGAGGTGGGACCTGCACGGAACCCCTATGCTCCCCCTCTCCTTGGGTAGGTGAAGCGGAGCTGCCCTTCTTGCGGCCCAGAGCTTGGGGGTGAAGAGAAGAAGGGGAGAGGGGACCCGATTTCTGTTCAGTTGTTCCCCCCAGAGCTGGTGAGTCCTTGGCGTGGGGTAGAGAGGCGGTGTCGAGAATAACAGGACTGGCGGCCAGACCGCTGGGGGGCCACTAACGACCCTGGCTCCCTCCCTCCTGCCCTCCAGGTGGAGCACATCATTTCATTCCTCCCAGTCAGAGACGTAGTCGCCCTAGGCCAGACCTGCCACTACTTCCACGAAGTGTGCGACGCGGAGGGCACGTGGAGACGCATCTGTCGCAGGCTCAGCCCACGCCTCCGAGAGCAGGGTTCTGGGGTCCGGCCCTGGAAGAGAGCTGCTGTCCTTAACTGTACACCTTCCCCAGAACCTCCAGTTCTGTCTGCCTCTGTCCTGCCTTACCCACCTGCTCTGAAAAGTTGCCCGATGACCTCTGCCTTCCCAGCCAACCTTCCAGGGCTTTTTTCTCTGGAGGAAATTTGTCTGGCTCAGACATACTCCATTGAGTACCTCCTCCAAGGCTCTGGAGCCCCCCTCTGACAGACATCCCTCTCATGGTCCCCATTGGTGGCGTCCCTGCCACGTCTCTTCTCAGCACCCCAGAGGCATTCCCCACCTCCCAAACCTGTCTTTTCCTTCCTCTAGACCAAGGTTTCTTAACCTTGTCACTATTGACCTTATTTGGGGCAAGATCTTTGTGGTGGGAGGCTGTTCTGCACATTGCAGGAACACAGCCATGCTGGCCTCTCCCTACTAGATGCCAGTAGCACCTCCTCTAGTTACGACAATCCGTGTTCCCCGAGGGACAGAATCGCCCGCCAGCTTGAGAACCGTGCCCTAACCCCCTTCCCCTCTAGGGATCCACTGTCTAGTTACAGCCTCTCCCTCACTGGGAGGTTAGGGGAGAAGAGGGATCCAGGTTACAGATCCCGAGCTGGGGTGAGGGAGGGTGACCGGCCTTCCTCGGTCATTCTTTTCACTCCTCTTTCTGCCTCTTTTCTGTGTCTTTATATTATCCTTGATGTCTCTGGTCGGACCAAAGAAGTGCTCACTAAGAAGCACATGTATGGCCCCGGACTGAGGGGGGGCAGAGACTAAAGTCCACACCTGGGGTATAATCTGAGCTTCCTTTGTCTCCTTTGGAAGGATCCTGGGGTGGGGAGGAGCTAAGGGCCAGGGTGTGGGAGAAGTCTGTTTGCCTGAGCTTCGACCGTCTCTTTCGTGTCATGCCCTGGCATCCCTTGAAGCTTCCGTCTCCTTCCCTCCTCCAGGCACGAAGGGCCTGTATTTCCAGGCGTTTGGGGGCCGCCGCCGATGCCTCAGTAAGAGCGTGGCCCCCCTGCTAGCCCACGGCTACCGCCGCTTCTTGCCCACCAAGGACCACGTCTTCATTCTCGACTACACGGGGACCCTCTTCTTCCTCAAAAACGCCCTCATCTCCTCCACCCTCGGCCAGATCCAGTGGAAGCGGGCCTGCCGCTATGTCGTGCTGTGTCGTGGGGCCAAGGATGTGAGTAGCAGAGCCCCGGCAGCCGAGAACCTGCCCCGCCCTCCTCCGAGGACCCAGGACGGCTGCCCTCCCACTCCGGGAACCTGAAGTCAGGCCCTCATTTCCCTGTCCTGGACCCAAGCATCTCCTCTCCCTTCCCAGGATCCAGTTGCCCCAGCCTGAAGTCCTAGATTCCAGACCCCCCTGTCTTTCCTCAGTTTGCCTCAGACCCAAGGTGTGACACCGTTTACCGTAAATACCTCTACGTCTTGGCCACTCGGGAGCAGCAAGGAGCGGCAGGCACCACCAGCAGCCGGGCCTGCGACTGTGTTGAGGTCTACCTGCAGTCCAGTGGGCAGCGGGTCTTCAAGATGACATTCCACCACTCCATGAGCTTCAAACAGATTGCGCTGGTTGGCCAGGAGACCCAGCGAGCTCTGCTGCTCCTCACAGGTGTGGCCTACAGCCGTGGTTTGCAAACTGTTTCCTGCCGATTCTTTAGGGCCCGCTGCAGGGAGGGAGGAGGAGGACTGTTGGAGAGGTTCTGCCTGCCACCTCATTCTGCACTCGATACAAATAGTTCTGCTTCTATCAGTCTCCTAGTCTAGGGTTCTGCACAATATTTCATATGAATAAAGGGCCCTGCTGCCAAAAAGCGGTTTGGAAACCACTACTCTAGTGAATGCCTGATTTTTAAAATTCTAATCTCCCTCACCTCCATGCCAGGCACCTCGCTTTATGCCCCAAGCTGCCCCCCCCGCAGTGTCCTCTTTACTTGACCACACCCCGAAGCCTGAGGCCTCTGAACTTCTGACTGCCAGTCAGGGCCGTAAATCCCCAGACATCTCATTCGAATCGGATTTCTATCAAATCTAACTGCGAGGTTTTCTCTTTACCGGTCTCTTATGCTGAAGTGCGTCCTTGATTTATTTTGGGGGCTGGAGTCTGGAGGGCTCGAGGTCAGTCTTCCCCTGTTTCATCTCTACCCTTTTCCTTCCAGCCCCACGCCAGGGCAGTACACGTTGCTTCCCTCTGGCTGAGTCTACTGGGATGTTGATGTGGATATTGGAGAGCCCCCTCCCCAGCGTAATTGTCTGCCTCTTCTCATCCCCAGAGGAAGGAAAGATCTACTCTTTGGTAGTGAATGAGACCCAGCTGGACCAGCCACGCTCCTACACTGTTCAGCTGGCCCTGAGAAAGGTGTCCCGTTGCCTGCCTCACCTGCGTGTAGCCTACATGGCATCTAACCAGAGCAGTATCCTCTACATCATGGGTAAGAACTGCCTCCCTTCCTCTTAAGACCCCAGCCCTTAGAAAGACCCTCCAGATACTGACACCCCTCACCCTTACTCCAGCTCTGTGGATGCTCTGCAGGATGTCCTATGGAGGGCATCTTAGGAAAATGATGTGTTTAGATTCCCAGGCATCACAGCCAATGCATTTCTAGCAGGGTGAGACTCCCTGGATCTTTCAGCTTTCATCTCAGGTGGGGCCTTATCCCTAGGAAATAGGTGCCTAAAGCTGCTGAGCTGAGGGCTCCTGACCCCCCAGACCAGGGGGGAGTGTATTTTGAGGTACATACTCCAGGGGTGTATCGTGATCTCTTTGGAACCCTTCAAGCCTTTGACCCCCTGGACCAGCAGATGCCACTTGCTCTCTCACTGCCTGCCAAGGTAGGATCCTGGAGGGACAGGTCAGACCAGAGGGGTGGGGGTTTAGGGATTGGTGAAGTGCTGAGGTGCTGAGGACCTGAAGTAGGAGCAAGGAGCTGGGTGTGGTGGCACACACCTCTAATCCCAGCTACTGTGGAGTCTGAGGCGGGAGGATCCTTTGAGACCACCCTGGACGACATCATGAGACCACATTCCAAAAAGAATCAGATGATTGATCAGGAAGGACAGGGGGCCCAGGGAGAGGGCTAACACAGAGGGCAAGGCCAAGAGAGATCAGATGGGGATGGCAGCTCAGCAGTTGGGAAGGTTCTGGAGGTCAGAGTTCCTCTAAACAGAACTGGAGGCCTACCTCCTTTTTCTGTCTTACCCCCTAGATCCTATTCTGTGCTCTTGGCTACAATCACCTTGGCCTGGTAGATGAGTTTGGCCGAATCTTTATGCAAGGCAATAACAGATATGGGCAGCTGGGAACAGGGGACAAAATGGACCGAGGAGAGCCGACACAGGTGATTGTTTTCCTGGTTTCTCTCATCCCAGCCCCCCTTCCTCCAATTCCCTGACCCCTAGATCTGATTCTCTAGTCACCACAGAGTCTGTGTTATACTCCTTGGGACAGTTAAGCCAATCAGCATGTAAGGCCTGTGGTGCTGCTGCATGTCTTACCCAGCGTTGACAGACCCAGGCGGTCTGTCCTGTGTGGTGCACGCTCAAGTGCAATAGGGATTTCGGGAAGGGGTAGGGTGAGGGACCTGGGTGGGCTAGAGAAACTATAAGAGTCCCTCAAGAGCAGAGCCTTGCGAGTCAGAGAGGATTCAGGCAGGGAGAGGGAGAGGCATTCCGTGTAATGGGGATGGGAACAGGGACGAAGCTCACCCACACCCAGGACAGTGACGAGACTGGCCTGACCAAAGCACAGAGGGTATACTGGGAACCACTGAGATACTGAGGCGGTATAGGTGGGCACAAGCCCGGGGAGGTACGGATTTGGGGAAAGCCACGGCAGGTTCTGGAGCAGGAGAAGGCAGGCCCAGGGGGCGGCTGAGGACAGTCGGCTGGCCTCGGTGCACGGGAGGCCCAGGCGGGAGGCCCGCTAGGAGGCTGTCGAGTGGCGGCAGTAGTACTTGAGACAAAGGGCCTGGCGCGGCTGCAGTGGTGGTAAGAACGGAAAGGAGAGGGTACAGGGGAAGGGAATGAACAGGCCTTCCAGACTGATCAGATATAGGAAGAGGGTGTGGACAGAGGTGACTCCCGAAGAAAGATGCTGTCACCAAAAAATGTGTGAGTTGGTTTGAGGGAAAAAAGGTGTGAATTTGGACTTCTTGCAGTGAGAGGAAAACACTAAGTTGGAACTGTCTAGCTTGCAGCGAGAGTCCAAGTTGGAAGAAGGCTGAAAGACAAAAGCAGAGACAGAAGAGCAGCTCTGGGCGTTGGGCCCTGTTTCCGGAGGGGATGATGAAGAGAGGCTTCCGAGCTAGGAGGCACACCCCTCTAGCACCATATCCCAGAAGCCACGGGAGCAGAAATTCCACACAGTGTAGGTGGGAGGGTAGTTAATGGTGGCAGTGTGACAGTGTAGAAATACGCTTACTGACATGCAGAGATGGTTATGCCGTATTTTTAGGTGAAAAAAGTTTTTTGAAATGGTCTCTATCCCATTTTTTGTATAAAAATATACAACTTGCCCAGGATTCACTCTAAAAATAAGTAAATAATGAAATAAAATGATAAAAAGCCACAACTTATATGTGTTTGTTTAGGCAACAATGAAGAATATCTAGCAAGATGTTAATCGTGGGTGGCAGGATTTCGAGTGATTTTTAAATGAATAAATTTTTGCTTGCCAATATTTTATCGTTTTTCTTTTTTTAGAGACAGGGTCTCACCCTGTCACCCAGGCTGGAGTGCAGTGGACAATCACAGCACACTTCAGCCTCAAACTCCTAGGCTCAAGCCATCCTCCCACCTCAGCCTCCTGAGCAACTGGGACTATAGGCATGGGCCACCACACCGGGTTAATTTTTTTTATTTTTTGTAGAGACAGGGTCTCACTGTATTTCCCAGGCTGGCTTCAAACTTCTGACTTCAAATGATCTCCCACATTGGCCTCCCAAAGCTCTAGGATTACAGGCACGAGCCACCATGCCTGGCCTAATTTTTCTATAATTACCATAAATTACTGATCTGTTTCTTCAGAATTAAAGTATTAACAGTCTCAGGAGCATGAGTGTGCAGGAGAGGCCATGGGATTTAGCAGCCGGGAAGTCAGGTACCTTTGGAGAGAGCATATCCATAATCAGTAGCACAGTAGGAAGAGAAGGACAGAAGGAGGTTCGGGCTGGGCATGGTGGCTCGAGCCTGTGACCCCAGCACTTTGAGAGGCTGCGGTGAGCGGATTGCCTGAGCTCACAGGTTTGAGAACAGCCTGGGCAGCATCTTGGGACCTCGTCTCTACAGTAAACCAAAAACTTAGCCTACGTGGTAGTGCGTGCCTGTCGTTTTGGCTACTTGGAAGGCTGAGGTGGAAGGATTGCCTGAGCCCAGTAAATCTACGCTGGGGCAGCCATGAGCATGCCACTGCGCTCCAGCCTGGGCAACAGAGTGAGGTGAGTGGATTGCCTGAGCCCACGGGTTCGAGACCCGCCTGGGCAGCGAGACCTCATCTCTACGATAAATCAAAAAATCAGCCAGGCGTGGTAGCGCGTGCCTGTAATTCCGGCTACTCGGAAGGCTGAGACGGAAGGATCGCCGGAGCCCAGCAGGTCGAGGCTGCGGTGGCCGGGAGTGGCCACTGCACTGAACTCCAGTCTGGGCGATGGAGTGAGACTCCAACTCAAAAAAAAACAAAAACAAAGAGAGGTTCAGGAAGGACTAGCTGTGGTAAGGAACAAGAATGTGGTCCTCAATATGTGATGCTTAGACGGGTCACATAACTGACCCTGCTGCTTGAAAGAGAGAGGAAGCGGCAGGACTCAGTGGAAATGTTTTTTCAAAATAGGGTGGCCATTTTGGAAGAGAATAAGGAGACTAACTGAAAACGCTGGAGAGGGACGTGAGGGATAGTGGAAGGAAAGTCCTTGCTGGGGGGGTGATCTGGAATTGCACAGGGAGGCAGAGGGGCCTTAACCCTTGTGAAGAGGAAGGCTGATCCTCCCCTGAGGCTGCCCTGCCGGCCGTGGCCTCAGGCAAGGAGCCTGTTTTCTGGAGAGCAAAGAACGATGAGGTCCCAGCAGCAGCAGAAGCGTGCGGCCCATATCGCCAGGCTGTTGGGGCTGCAGGGATCGCCAGGGCAACCGGTGGGAAGGGTCGGCAGTAGTGGTTCCCATTTCTTCCTTCCCTAGTTTCCATTCTGCCTGAGCCCTCCGGTCAGCCTTCTCCAACGTAGGTCCCCCAGTCCCTTGGTGCTGCCCCAAGGGACCCTGGCCCTGTGTCCTCAGGTGCATTATCTGCAGCGACCCATTGCCCTGTGGTGCGGCCTCAACCACTCCCTGGTGCTGAGCCAGGCCCTGGACTTCAGCAAAGAGCTGCTGGGCTGCGGCTGTGGGGCCGGGGGCCGCCTCCCCGGCTGGCCCAAGGGCAGCGCCTCCTTCGTCAAGCTCCATGTCAAGGTCAGAGCAGGGTTGGGCGAGTGGCTGTGAGGGCAGCAGGAGCCGTAGAGCCAAGGGGCCCACAGGACTGTCGCGGGGACCCTTGCAGGCCCTGGGCCCGCTCCCCAGCCCCGTCCGCCTCCCCTTCCCGCCTCTCTCCCTGGGCCAGCCCGCAGGCCTCACTGGACCTCACGACCAGCGGACTTAGCCAGGGCGCTCGCTTGCGCGCTCACTTGCGCGCACAGGCTCCGGGGGCCCTAATGCCAGAGCGCCACTCATCACCTCCCCTCCCCCAGGTCCCTTTGTGTGCCTGCTCCCTCTGCTCTACCAGAGAGTGCCTCTACATGCTGTCCAGCCATGACATCGAGTGCCACGCCTCCTTCCGGGACCTGCCGGCTGGCAGGGTGGTGGGGACTCCTGAGCCCAGCCTGGCGGCCGGAGCACCCCAGGACCCTGGGGGCGCAGCCCAGGCCTGTGAGGAGTACCTCAGCCAGATCCACAGTTGCCCCACGTTGCAGGACCGCATGGAGAAGATGAAGGAGATTGTGGGCTGGATGCCCTTGATGGCTGCCCAGAAGGATTTCTTCTGGGAGGCCCTGGACATGCTGCAGCAGGCTGCTGGAGGGGATGGCCCCAGCGCCCCAAACCCTGAGAACTGATCCCCCTTTCCTGGCCCCGCCCGTGGGAGCCAGGTCCTGGGCCAGGGCCAAGGAGAGGCCGAGGGGTAGCAATGAATACTGTGTGTGTGCACACGGGGAGGGGGTTGCTGGTGGGTGGGACTGTTTTGTAAAACGTTCAGGAGGCTGCCGAGGAGGGGCCCCCAACCTGACTGTCATGGATAAGAGATGTTGATGGACAAATAGAATAAAAGGCTGAAGTGAGGCCTGGTTTGAAAGCCTGGGGCCTAGGAGGGACACGGGGCAAGGGCCGGGCCTACTGCTGGGCTCAGGGGTGAGGGCAGGCAGTGGCGGGCAGGGTGCGAGTGGCCCGAGCGCTCGGTCGCTGAGATGGCAGCACCTGAACCCTCTGGCTGGCTGGCCCCACCCCACCCCCAGGAGCCTACACGGTCGTTTTGACTTGGAAGTCCTGGCCCTGCTTGGCTCCCCCACGGTCCTCTGTCTACCAGACGTGTCCCTGTCCGGAGGCAGCCACTTCCTTCTGATCCTCAAAAGCCTCCTACCCACCTCCCTTCATTCTTGTGCAGTCAGCCCCCTCCCCCAGCACTGCATTTCTCACCCTGGGTTGCTCCAAGCCCTCTCCTGTCTCTCTAGTCAGCAAGGGGGCATCGGTCCCGCCACAGCCAGCGCCCTCTGAATGCTTCACTCACATCCTGATTCTCCACTGCCTGCTTTCCAGCCTGATCTAATCTCTCCAAAGCCCTCGGGCCTGCAGAGACCAGGTCCTCTGCGCTGCGTCTGCACGAGGCCCCCTCCCCTTCCGTTTCTGTCCTTCCTCCCTCCTTTCCCTTCCCTCTGCCTCTTCCTTCGTTCCCTTCATCCACACATCTTGCCTCCCTGCCCCATTCCTGTTCCTTCAGATATTTAGAAGAGAAAATGGGCAAGCAGACTTCTTTCCCTTTGGCCTGACCTGGCCCAGTATGGAGAGAAGGCAGTCAAGATGTGAAGTGGACAAGGAGCTACGGGGTGGTCAGGAAGGAGGTGAGTGGTTAGGGCTTGGGAAGCACTTCCTCTGGTGCCGAGGAAGCAGAGTGGGGAGGACTGGGGCTGGAGAGTCCTTGGGAAGGCTCAGGGCCTGTCTGTATCTGCAGGGTGCTGAGGCACCGAACAGAGTGGGGTTCCAGAGGACATGACTTGATGCCTGGATGATGGCCTCTGCCCCTCAGCGCGCCACCCCTTACTTAGCTCGACATGTATTTATGTCCTAGACCGAGAGGGTTTTCTGGACTTGCCACGGTCCCAGCTCTAGTCTCCCTGTCCCGCCTTCCCCGCCGCCCGCCCCACCGGCCAGTCCCCACGCCCACACTCCCGAGGCTGCCTCATCTGGCATTGATTATCCTGCTGCTGCCGCTGCGGCCGCCCAGCTCAGCTGCCGTCTCTGTCTCGGAGGACCCCAGCGCCTTTCCCCCCGGCCATGCTGCCTGCTGCCACAGCCTCCCTCCTGGGGCCCCTCCTCACTGCCTGGGCCCTGCTGCCTCTCGCCCAGGGCCAGAACCCCAACTACACCAGGTAGGTCTCTCGTCATCTTCCAGACAGCTCGAGTGAGCTTCGAACCCGATTTCTGGGGCTTGATGCCTGTGGATCTCGGGGGTTCCCTGCTGACACGCCACCCCCAGGTTTTCCACTGCTACCCCCTTCTCTGGCCCCCAAGGCCGCCCCTTCTGTGGCAAGACCACGGTCTCCTGCAGGCCACCACTGCTCCCACCCCTCCACCCTTCGTCCTCTGGCCTCTCCGCATCCACCGAGGCCCTTGGCCCCTCCACGAAGCCCAGGAGCGAGCAAGACCAGAACCTGCCTGGTGGCTGGACATCTGGGTTCCAGGATTAGCGAGGGACTGTGGGGGAAGAGGGCACGGCAAGTGGAGATTTGGGAGTCAGATACTCAAGCCCTTAGCTGCAAAAGAAGCAGGGCAAAGGTCGGGAGCTCAGGGAGCCTAGCCTCCAGGCTCGTTTGAGGGCCATCCTGCCCCCCTGCTCCCGGCTCTACTCCCTCCTCCCCCCTCCCCCGCCACCGCCTCGTGGCTGTGTCGGCATCTGGAAGCAGTTAGGCGGCTCCGGTCCCTGACTGCCAGGCAGGAGGGGGGAGAGGGGAAGGGGGCCGAGGAGGATTCCGGGAATTCCTCTTGGGGTGGGGGTGGGGACTTCCGTGTTGGAGAAGTGGTCCAGTGGCAGCTCCCAGTCTTTCCCAGCCCGTCCCCTCCTGGCTGGCTGAGGCTGCCCCAGGCCCCTTAAGGCCTTTCTCCTTCATCCCCACCCCCCGCCAGCACCGCTCCTCGTGTCCCATCTTCACGGCCGGTCCCCACCTCACGCTCGCCCCACTCCTGACCGAACCCTCCTCTGTTCCCCAGACCTGTGTTCCTGTGCGGAGGGGATGTGACGGGAGAGTCAGGTTACGTGGCAAGCGAGGGCTTCCCCAACCTCTACCCCCCCAGTAAGGAGTGCATCTGGACAGTAACGGTGAGGCGGCCTCCGGATACCACCCGTTTGCCCAAGACGCCAAGGCGAAGGCCTGACTGCTAAGGGAGCCCCTCCCCCATCACTGCATCCTCACCTTGGAGTTGCTCCCAGTCCCCTCCCCTCTGGGCATCAGACTGAGGGACTGAGGGCATCAGTCCCACAATAGCCAGCCCCCTCTCGGCCCTTCACTCAAACCCTGATTCTCCACTCCCCGCTTTCCAGCCCCATCTGATCTCTCCAAAGCCCTCAGGTCTTGTCGCTCGTGCGAGCCACCGGACTGCAGAGACCGGTCCTCACTCTGCACCTACGTGAGGTCCCCTCTCACCCCCGTTTCTGCAGGAGACTCTTGAGGAAGGGGAGGTGCCCTCTGCCTGCGCTGTGTGGCCTGACTTGAGGGGTCCCTGCCCTGTCTCCGCCGGCAGGTCCCCGAGGGCCAGACCGTGTCCCTCTCCTTCCGGGTCTTCGATCTGGAGCTGCACCCTGCCTGCCGTTACGATGCTCTGGAGGTCTTTGTCGGGTCTGGAACCTCCGGCCAGCGGCTCGGACGCTTCTGCGGGACCTTCCGGCCAGCGCCCCTCGTGGCCCCCGGCAACCAAGTGACCCTGAGGATGACGGCGGACGAGGGCACGGGAGGACGGGGCTTCCTGCTCTGGTACAGCGGGCGGGCGGCCTCGGGCACTGGTGAGACCTCCCTCGCGGGGCCTTCGCCCTCCCCCGGCCCGCCCCGCCCCGAGCCCCTCCCCAGGCCCCGGCGCCCTGGAGCCTAGGGCCCCACTGCCCTGACCGTCTTCCGCACTAACCGCCCCTTCAGGCCCTCCTCCCCGTCTTCTCTCCCCCCCCCGCCCCCGCCCCTCCTCTTCCAGGCCCGCCCCCAGGCGCGAGGCGGAAATGGGTCACCGACCCGCGGGTGGAATGGGCGGCCTGGGGTTACTGGGACGGTGAGTAACGGCCCGCCCCCGTCCGCAATCGGGCGCCCTCCGACGGGCGCGAGGGGCCGCCCCAGGTCCGGGGGGCCAGGTTCCCCCGACCCGGGCCCCTGCGCCCAGACCTGGGCTCCCGATTGCGGTCCCATCACCCCCTCCCGGCGGCAGAAGTCTCCCGTGAGACGTTTCGGGTAGGGGCTTTCCCGGAGGGGCCTCGGGGCCGCGCCCCAAGTGGAGGACACCCTTTCAGCCTGCACGGGGACTCTTCTGCCGGGCCGGGGAGATGGGATCTCCCAGGGGAAGAGGCGCGGTGTGGCCGCGGGGCGGGGCGGGCGAAAGGGAGCGTCCGCCAGTTCCCCCTGCCTCTTGGTGGCCTGGGCGCCCGGGGACCGAGGCTTCCCTGAGCCGCGCTCCTTCCGGCTTCCTCTCTGCCAACCCCGCTCCCTCTACCTTGCCCCTCGTCCTGAGGCCCAGACATCCGAGCTTCCTGCCCGGGCTCCCAGCCTAGAGCCCTCCCGGAGCTGACCGAGGGTCTCCACCGCCCCCCACCCCCGCTCCTCTCTCCCCTCCCCAGAGCACCAATTTTGCGGGGGGCGGCTGGAGAAAGCCCAGGGAACCCTGACTACGCCCAACTGGCCCGAGTCCGATTACCCCCCGGGCATCAGCTGTTCATGGCACATCATCGCGCCCCCAGACCAGGTACCGACCCCCTGCTGGGCTGCCCTCAGGGACCCCGGCGGCGCCCTCCAGCCCGCAGCCAGCATCTGGCTACGCTGAACATCTACTCTGCCCTGAGCACTGAGCTAGAGCTGGTGGGCGCCTAAAACAGACCCAGACTCGGCTTACACGCACACACACATGTAAAATTACACCTGACGAGTTTTAGGAGAGCGAGGTACACGGCGCTGATGTAACTGTGTGGTGCTGGCAGGGTGGAGGGCCGTCCCTTGAGCGAGCCAGGACTCGACCTTGCCAATGATGGTGACCGGTGGCCCTGCAGGGTCTCCTGGGCGTGTGTGGTCCTCCGAGCTGTGGTGTGGACGCATTAAAGGAGAGGGTCCAGGGCACGCAGGAGGTGGGGGGGCCTCTCCTGACGTCCAGGAGGGGGGCAGCGGGGTGAAGGGGGTGAGTTTTGCCGCCGGGTCGCTGCGCAGCCTCTGCCTCGCTCGCCTCGCCTCTAGGTCATTGCGCTGACCTTCGGGAAGTTTGACCTGGAGTCTGACAGCTACTGCCGTTACGACTCGGTCAGTGTGTTCAACGGAGCCGTGAGTGACGACGCCAAGAGGCTGGGGAAGTTCTGCGGCGACAAAGTGCCAGGGTGAGGGGGCGGGCTGGCTCCCCTCTTCCCCAGGGGGGACCGCAGGGCTGTCCTGGGGGGACGGGGCTCAGCAGAGAGGGCGTGATTCAGCCTGTGGCCTCCAAAGGGGTGGACGGAGCAGGTGGGCGGCTTGGACCCTGGCTGGGATCCTCAGGTCCAGAGGGGAGTGAGGCTCTGGGATCTGGGGAAGCTAGTGAGCTGAGTGAGGGACAAGTTAAAGGTCAGCGGGCTGGGGCTGGGAGCGGGGTGGAAAGCCTGCCCTGATACGTCCATCCCCCACCGCTGCAGCCCCATCTCCTCCGAGGGGAACGAGCTCCTAGTCCAGTTCGTCTCAGATCTCAGCGTCACGGCCGACGGCTTCTCAGCTTCCTACAAGACCCTGCCACGGGGCGCTGCCAAGGAAGGGCCAGCCCACAGCCCAGGAGAGGACACCCGGCCGGGTCCCCCACTCCTAGGTCCCGGCCCTAAACCAGGAACTGAGCCCAAAGTCAAGCCACCCACCGAGCCCCAGCTCCCGTCTGTGGAGAAGTCAGAGGCGACTCCGGCGGGCCCCCGTGAGTCTGAGAAGGGGGCAAGGACTGCAGGGAGCTGTTCCGAAGGGTTCTTCCTTGGCTCACCCGTTCATCCATTCGAGCAGCACTCGCTGGTACCTCTCCACCCAATGGCTGGTACTGGGTGCTGGAACCCAGAACCAGACAGAGCTCTGAGCGGGTGCAGATCAAGGAGGCTGATTTGGGGAAGGGGGTCTTTCCTACCCACTGAGTAGGTCACCGTCCACAAACAACACCCCCTTTCTCCCAGATGGACCCAGTGTCACCTGCCCAAAGCAGTGCAGGCGGACAGGCACCTTGCAGAGCAACTTCTGTGCCAGCAACCTGGGTAAGAAGTATCCCCCCCACACGCCTATTTCAGCGACTCTAACCATCCCTCAGTCTGGTTCCAGCCCTGCCCTGGCCTCCTGTCTCCTCACCGCTCCCTCCCATTCTCCCACAGTGGTGACTGCAACGGTGAAGTCCATAGTTAAAGGCCCAGGGGAGGGCCTCACCGTCACTGCCAGTCTCATCAGTTCTTACAAAACTGGAGGACTGGACCTGTCTTCTGCCTCCCTGAAGTTTTATGTGCCTTGCAAGCAGTGCCACTCCATGAAGAAAGGTAACAGAGACGTGGGGGACTGGGGAGGGGTGGACTTAGCCGCACTAATAGTTCAGGAGGTGCATCGACAGGTCTCAAGAATGTGACCTCTGAGTCCCTCCCTTTCTCCCTCCCCCAGGAGCCAGTTACCTGATGATGGGCCAGGCTGACGAGAACAGAGGTCCCATTCTTCCTCCAGAAGGCTTCGTGGTTCCCTACCGGCCCAACCAGGATCAGATCCTCACCAACCTAAGCAAGAGGCGGTGCCCCTCCCAACCTGCGCGGCCTGCTAAGACCCCAGCCAACTCCAGCCCCTAGACCTCAGGCCCCCTCTCATCCAAATAAATGATTTCTTAACTGAGGGAAAGAGATTTCCATTCCCATGGTTTAGGGACCCAACTTGAGGATTTCTTTTCGTTCATGTATTCATTCAACAGACATTTACTGTACACGATAAGCCTTTAAGAATGTAGTCACAGCTTATCACTCCTTTACTCAAAACTCTCCCAGAGTTTCCCATGGGTCTCTGAATAAAGTCCAAAATCTTACCTGTGGGTTCAAGGTTCTAGGTAATCTGCATTCTTCCTCCCCCCCATCTTGTACCCTTTGCTCTAGTCACATTGCCTTCCTCAATGTTTATTGTCCACTTCCTTTTTTTTTTTGACTTGGAGTCTCACTCTATCGCCCAGGCTGAAGTGCAGTGGCATGCACACTCGCAGCCACTCCAGCCTCGACCTGCCGGGCTCCGGCGATCCTTCCGCCTCAGCCTTCCAAATAGCCGGAACTACAGGCACGCGCTACCATGCTCAGCTAATTATTTATTTATTTATTTATTGCAGAGAGAAGGTGTCGCCAAGTTGCCCAGGCTGATCTTGAACCCATAGGTTCAGGCAATCCACTCGCCCTGGCCTCCCGAAGTGCTGGGATTACAGGCTGAGCCACCACTTTAAGTCTTTGCTGTTTTCTCTATCCAGAATTCTCTTCCATAGACATCTCATGGCGTGCTTCCAGTCAGATAGCTGCTCAGAGCTCATGCTAGTCACTCATTCGTTTGTGCATTCTAAATGGCAATTACTGTTTGGGGTTTGTTTTGTTTTTTGAGTTGAAGTCTCATTCTGTTGCCCAGGCTGGAGTGTAGTGGCACGCACACGGCCACCGCAGCCTCGACCTGCTGGGCTCAGACTATCCTTCTGCCTCAGCCTTCCAAGTAGCTGGGCAACTACAGGCATGCGCAACCATGCCCAGCAAATTTTTTGATGAATTGTAGAGACAAAGTCTTGCCATGTTGCCCAAGCTGGTCTCAAACCCATGGGCTCAGGCAATCCTCTTGCCTCAGCCTCCCAAAGTGCTGGAATTACAGACTTGAGCCATTGTGCCTGGCTCAGTTACTGTTTTAAGTGCTAAAGATACAACAGAAAGCAAACAAAGAAAAAATCCCTGGTCTTGCAGAGAGGAGAGCACATCAATAAAATACGATATCAAGTAGCACTCAAAGTGCTATAAAGAAAAGAAAAGCATATTACAGAGGACAAATGGGGATTTTACATATAAGGTGTTCAGAGGCTTTCAGGTAACATCAGCTTTGGTTTTGCTCCACTGCTAACTGTGGCCTCGGGTGAGATTTTTCACCTTACCTAGGCTGTTTCGTCATCCGTAAAAGGAGTTGAAGATTTGATGGGATGAAGTAAGTAAGAGGGTTTGACAAATCTTAATTCCTTGTGGACGTGTAAGTGATTTCCCGGGCCCCGTACGGGAAGGAGAGAAACAGGAGATAAGCCCTGGGCTGAGATCCGAACCCCACTGGGCGCAGCTTCCAACTAATACCATGGAAGCCTCTGGTTGCTGTAGAAGCTTCTCGGGCAGCCTGGAATTGAAGTGGAGGAAGGTTCCCTTGGGGCTCGGATGGTCTCGGAGCGCGGAGGAAAGAACAAAGCCCAGCTCGAAGCCCCGCCCTCACCTCGCCGAGATACTCCAGGGGTCGAGTGCGAGCCCGAGACGCCAGTAAAGTTCTCACGTTACTGAGGTCAGGCCAATCGCGTGCGCCAGGAGGCGGGCGTTCTGTTTGGCCTTCACGAGCACCAATCGGCGCGCACCTGCGACAACAGCGAGGCCGCCCTGGCCAATGACAGAGGCCGTACGGCGGAAGCGCAGAAAGGGACTCCCAGGAACATGGCGTCCTCAGTACGGCCGCAAGCTGCCGGGCAGGGGCTTTGACAACAAGCTGGACATCATAGTACGAGTGGCTGTTTGGAGGCAGAAGCCCGACGAGGCCCGGTCCGAGCTCAGGGAGGGGTCTGAGACGCAAACACAGGTCTCCCGGGAAGCGAGAGGCGCAAAGGGCCTCCCGAGGAGGCCCCTGCGGCGGGCGGAGGCCGGAGGCCGGCCGGAGGGTGGGAGCAGGCGCCCCAGAACACCCGGAAGGGGCGGGGCCTGGAGCGGGGCGGGGCTTGTGGGGATCAAGAGCCAGGCCCGAAGAGAAGGCCCCGGCTGGGAGCTGCGAGGGGCGGGGCTTAGCGGGGTGGGTGTGGCCGTCGAGGGGGCGCTTGGGGGCGGGCCTAGAGGAACCCGGGCAGAGCTGGGAGAGGGAAGCTTTCGGGGGCCTGGGCCTGGGTCTGCGGGCGCCCCATCTGGCGGGGATCCGAGGCGGCGTCGGCATCAGTGCAGGCCCTGCCCCGGGAGCTCATCCAGTCCCCTTTCACCCGTCTCGTCCCCAGCTCTAGACTCGAGGCCCTGTCCCCTGAACTCTGCCCTCGGATGTCCGACCGCCCAGAGCCTGCATGCGCCGTGGGGCGCCCCAGGACCAGGAGCTGGTGGGTCCGGGGGCCCCTGGGCGAGGGTCCCGGGGCGCCCCTCCAGCCTCGGGACCCGTTGTCCCGGTCCTCGTCTTTCCTCCGGATCTAGTATTCAGAGCGGACCAGCGGAGCGGCCCCCGACAGCTGCTGACCCTCTATAACCCCACAGGAACAGCCCTTCGCTTCCGAGGTAAAGGGGTGGGCGCCTCGTGCAGGGGGTCCGGGCACTGGCGGCGAGATACTGCGAGGCTGTGAGGGCCAGAGGAGTCAGATGGGGAGAGTGGAGGACGGGCCGAGCCAGAAGACGGAGGGGACTGGGTGACCCTCCGTGGTCAGGGCTTGTCTTTGTGTGTCTTTATCCCCCAGTCCTATGCACGGCACCTGCCAAATACACGGTGTTTGACGCGGAAGGATACGTGAAGCCTCAGTCTTGCATCGACATGTGAGTTTGGGGGGGGCGGCGCTGGTGGAAGCCAGAGGTCTCTGCCACTTGTCGTGGATCTGAGACTTACCCTTTTTAACCTGTTTTCCCCACCCTCTGTCTGTGTCCCGAAGGGTACGGTTTCCTGAGGGGGAAAGGCCTGGTTTACTGGGGTCACTGCCTCTCACTCACTTCCCCTCAATGGGTTTCTCTACTTTGGGGCCAGTGTGATTCGCCACTTGGCCCCCGTTCCCAGCCACTATGATGTCCAGGACCGCTTCCGCATTGAGCTGTCTGAGGAGGGAGCTGAGGGCAGAGTGGTGGGACGCAAGGACATTACCTCGGTTCTGAGAGCTCCAGCATGTCCCCTTGAGCTTCAGGGACAGCCCAACCCAACGCCCCAGCCAGGGCCTCCTGCTGGGACAGCACCACCCACGGCCAGACACTTGCGGGAGAGTAAGTCTGGAGATGGGGTTCTCGAGTTCTGGAGACGGGGAGGAACTAGCGTTACCCTAGAGATGAGCTAAACTGGATTTGCAGGAGTCTCCTGGTTCAGTCTTTTGCCTTCTGGTGGGAACATTCCTAGCCATTGAGATTTTGTATTAGATAAGGGGGGGAGAATTCCTGGTTTCTGACTTTAACTTAGAGGAAAAAGTTCTTCCTTAGCTCCAACTGAAGTACTTCCTAGCATGTGCCAGCTCAATTCAATTTGATGAAAACTCCGTATTGACTTCTTACCCGGCAGGGGTGATACCACGATCACGAAGGTGGTTTTCCCAGGGCAAGGCCTATCCGTTGCACTCCGGATGTGCTGACCTCTGTGATTTCCCCAAGTGTGGGGAACTGGACTGCATCATTTGCGGTAGTGGGGGAACAAAAAAGCAAAACCGTATTGAGTGATTAGTATAGAGTCACGTGCTAGGTATGGGAGAACCAGCAACATCCCTGCCTGTCAGATAGGTGTGCGGGAGATGGTCATGCAGGCAGAGTGAACGGAGAAAATGAACGCTCAGGGGCCAGAGGAGAATTTCTGACATGGTGGAGACAGAGGCTCCAGGGAGGAGAGGACACTCGCTGTCCTTCTAGGTTCGCTCTCCTCCCAGGAGGACCTTGGGCTGGCCAGGAGTCGGGGCTCCGGCTTCTGATGGGCCTTGTTTCTCAGACCCCCACCAGCCACTGGCTACCAGCTCCTTCCTCCTGTTCCTGCTGACGGGGATCATCTCTGTGGCCTTCCTGCTGCTCCCACTTCAGGACGAGCTCGGCAGCCAGCTGCCTCAGGTTCTGCACGTCTCCCTGGGGCAGAAGTTGGTGGCAGCCTACGTCTTGGGTGAGCACGGCCGGGGCCGGGACCCAGGGCTGACAAAGAGGGAGCAGAGTCGAAGGAGAGCCGACAGAGGCCCAGGGCTGCTCAGGCAACCCGACTCTGCATGTGTCCCCTCTCCAGGACTCCTCACCATGGTGTTCCTTCGGACCTGAGCGCCCCGCTCAACCCGCGGCCTCGCCGCCCTCCCTGGGCCAGGGACTCGAGGCAGCCACTGTGATGATCATACCTTGCCTCAGTTCCTTCTCTCCCCTCCTTCCTGCCCACCCCCGCCTCCCCGGAAAAGAAATGCCCAGGGATTTGTACTCATTTTCCAAGTTGAATAAAATAAAAATTTCACACTGCGGTGAGACACGTGGGGTTCTTGCTGCTGTCTCCCCACTTCTTTCTGGGTTCCCAGCTATCCTCCGGTCCCTCTCGCTCCTCTTCCCAGGGAACCCAGGCACTGGGGCCAGTGAACAGGCCCAGTGAGGATTTAGACGACCTGAGTTCCTCCCGGGGCTGCATCAAAACACTGTGTGGGCCAGGCACGGTGGCTCAGCCTGGCATCCCAGCACTTTGGGAGGCCGAGGCGAGAGGATTGCCTGAGCCCCGGGGGCTCGAGACCAGCCTGGGCAACTTGGTGAGACCTCATCTCTATATTTCAAAAAATTACTCGGGTGTGGTAGCACGTGCCTGTAGTTCTGGCTACTTGAAAGGCTGAGGTGGGAGGATCGCCGGAGCCCAGCAGGTCGAGGCTGCGGTGGCCGGGAGCGTGTCGCTGCACTCCAATCTGGACGACAGAGTGAGACTCCAACTCAAAAAAAAAAAAAGAAAAAAAAAACACATGAAAATCCCACCCAATCCTGCGGTAGAACTCAAGTCTCACCACCTGGAGGCAACAGAATCTCTTGCCAGGGTTTACATGTTTGCAGCCCCTAGAATGCCTTCCTGCCTGGTTGACTGTATCTGTTTTTATTTTGTTTCCCCTTTAAGACTTCAACTCCCATGAGCTAGAAACGCCAAGTTCCCTGCCGAGAACGGGGAGGGGAAGACCTTGCTTGACACCACCTCGCCTCAACCAGGCAGGAGAAACTGAGGCATGAGACAATAACAGGACCCTCAAAAAGCAGGCTTCCAGCCCCTGCCCTCCAGGTGCTGGGTGAGGGGCAGCAAGGGAAGAGGGGAGCCAGGGACCCCGGGCAGATTGTTGACTGGGGACAAAGGATCCGCAAGATAATGTCAAGCCAGACCCCGTCTGTCACACCTCTGGAAGGTTATCAGTTGTCCCAGCGTCACTTCGGGGGGCCACGGGACCTCCCCCTACCCTGGGAGTCTTGTCTCTCCCACACCCAAGAGCTACCCCAGTGGGGCGTGGGCCCAAAAGTGTGCAAAGAATGAGTCTGGAGACTGTCCTAGAGTCCTGGGAGGGCTCTCGCCACAGCCCAGCAAACCCTCTTGCCAAGTTACATGTAGATGGAGGATAACCATTCACACCGGACTGGCAGTGCCCAAGTCCCCAAAGGGCATTTGAGGTTCCACACCAGACTAATGATCCTGCTAGGATTTGCTAGGAAAAGACTTTGTTGCCAATGTGGTCAGGCAGGCTTTCTGAGGGGCCAGGCATGGTGGCTCACATCTGTAATCCCAGCACTTTGGGAGGCCAAGGTGGGAGAATTGCCTGAGGCCAGGAGTTCCAGACCAGCTTGGGCAACATTGAGAGATCCCCCATCTCTACACAAAAAATTTGTTTAAGCAAGGTGTGGTGGCATTATTGGGAGGCTGAGGTGGAAAGGTTGCATGAGTTCAAGTGTTTGTGGCTGCAGTGAGCTGTGATTAAGCCCCTGCACACTCCAGCCTAGGCAGCAGAGTGAGATGGTCTCCAAAAAAAAAAAAAAAAGGCTTTCTGGACTACAGCTGTGAAAGAGTAATAGGAGGTGGGAAGAGCTTGGGACACAGGCCTTTTTTAAGGTAAACTTTTTTAGAAAGCCAAACCGAGCTTGCAGCAGTTGGGGTGGGAATGCATTCATTTCCTGTAGCTGCTGGAACAAATGATCACAAATCTAGTGGCTTAAAACAACAACACGAGTTTATTCTCTCACAGTTCTAGGGGAAAGAAATCCAAAGCGAGTCTTCTGAGGCCAAAATCAAGGCGTCAGCCGGGCTGCAGTCCCTTGGGAGGCACCAGGGGAGAATCCACTTCCTGGCCTTTTCCAGCTCGCTCCCTGACTGTGACCCTCTGCTTCTGTCAGCCTGTCGTTGTCCATCTCTGACTCCCCGCCTTCTTTTATAAAGTCCTTTGTGACTACACCCCTCTCCAGCAATGGGAACTATCTCCCTGTGTTAGCTTGCTAGGGCTGCCCTAGCAGAATGCCACAGATCAGGGGACTTCAACAACAGACATTTATTTTCTCACAGCTCTGGAGGCTGAAAGTCCAAGGTCAAAAGATCTCTTTCTGCGGCTCCTCTCCTTGGCTTGCAAATGGCTACTTTCTTGCAAATGGCCCTTCCTCTGTGGGCGCACATCCCTGGTGCCTCTTTGAGAGCCCAAATTTCCTCTTCTTGTAAGGACACCAGTCAGATTGGATTGGGGCCCCTTTTTGACTTCGCGGCCTCATTTTAACTCAATCACCTCATTAAAAGGCTGTGTCTCCAAAAGCAGTCATAGTATCAGGTATCAGGGGTTAGGGCTTTGACATAAATTTGAGGGGGGTACGGTTTATTCTATTACACTCTCCATCTCGAGATCCTTAATTCATCCATTTCAAGATCACATCTACAAAGTCCATTTGGCCACGTTAGGTAATGTGCATTCACAGGTTTCAGGGATGAGGACGTGGACATCTTTGTCCAGATCATGATTCTGTCTGCCACAAGGTGCAAATGGACAAGGTGAAGAAGGGCTGAGAAGCCACTTTGGGAAACCTGTTCTGGACTGTGTGTCAGGGAAGCAAATAGTGGAGGAGGTTTCTGACCCCAGATCGGGGTCCTGAGAACCCACCAAGTCAGGTTCATTGGGCTAAGGAGGGAGCGGTTTCATCCTGAAACACAGGGACTGGGGTATCCCAAGCCTTGGACCAAGAAGCCTTTATTTCCCAGTGTTTTCAAGAGCTGGGTGAGACTTCTCATGCTATGCTGGGCACAGAGGATAAATTAGCCTGAGAGATGGGTCCTAGGATTCTGCCCTGGGGGTGAAAGTCAGGACTGCAGCACCCTGAAGCCATGATTAAAGGTAAACGGTGTCAGCAGCACTTAGAATTTCCTGCCCTCCCACTTATACCTCAATGTCTCCACCCTCGCCGGACAAGGCTGGCCAAAGGGAATTCTGCAGTGAGGTGTCCCAGGCAGGGCAACCTAAGTGGTTGTGACCATTGCAGTCTTACAGGACCCCACGATCAGAAGGAGGCCCTGTGTTTGGGGCTTAACGTTCTATGGTCGTCATCTTGAATTTATTTTTTTGTTTGTTTTGAGTTGGAGTCTCACTCTGTCGCCCAGACTGGAGTGCAGTGGCCGCTCCCGGCCACCGCAGCCTCGACCTGCTGGGCTCCGGCACTCCTTCTGCCTCAGCCTTCCGAGTCGCCGGAATTACAGGCGCGCTATAGCACGCCTGGCTAATTTTTTGATTTATTGTAGAGATGAGGTCTCGCTGCCCAGGCGGGTCTTGAACCCGTGGGCTCAGGCAATCCACTCACCTCAGCCCCCCAAAGGCGTGGGATGACAGGCTGAGCCACCGAGCCCGGCTTGAATTTCTTAATAATCTTCTCTGAAATTATGTTTTGGAAGTGCCCAAGGGAGTGTGACATTAAATAGCAAATAAAATAGCACCATGACAGGTTGAGACACTGTGGAAGAAAGAGGGAAGGTGTGTTCCTGCTTTTCGAACCAGGGGCCCTGCATTTTAACTGTGTACCAGGCCTTGCAAAGTTACGTTACTGACCCTGGTCCCAGGAGAAGGCACAGAGCCAGGTCCCCATCCCATGGTGGTCTTTGGAGAATGGGCCTTCAGCCAGGCTCCTTAGATGACAGGAGCAGCTCAGTTTCCCCCATGAAAACAGCATCCCCACTTGCAACATCTCTGGTCCCTCTGTCCAATCCATCCCTAGGTCTCCGGGGAGGGAAGATTGGGTGAGGAAGAAGCACCAAGGTGCTCATGAACAAGATGTCATCAGGTGGTTTATTGATGTCCAGATCCCACACTCCTCCTCGCCCCTCCCCCCAGACCAACTGTTGGCCGTAAGACTATGGTAGCAGCAACCTCTCCAGAGAGAGCTGGCTAGGTTCTGGGGCCTAGCAAACCTACCAGAGGGGTCTTTGGGAACGGAGGACCCTACTCCAGAAAAGAGAGGAGCAGTGATTGACCCATGGGATGCTGCTGGTTCATGAGCTGACAGTATGACCGTCACATTATGAAACGACTGCTCACCTACACTGCAGGGCCAGGGGGTTCTGAGCCCAGGTCAGGGTCCTGAGAACCCACCAAGTCAGGCTTGGCGTGTGGGTGTCCAGGTGTGTGGGTATCCGCACCAGAACCCAGGCTCCGCGGAAGGACAGGAAGGGCTACTGAGAGATCGGCCAGCAATGACAGGTGACTGGGCCGCCTCCCTCACCCCGAATCGCTCAAGAGGGAGCGGAGGCGCTCCCGGCAAACGGGCATGCAGGGACCCCCGGGGCCTCAGAAGTTGTTATCTATGTTCCAGACGTCCCCACTAAGAGCATTGGCTGCTCCCTGCAGCGTCCAGGTGAGTAGGGCTAGCTGGCGCCGGAAGCGGCTCTCCTGGAAGCCCTGGCCGGGCGCCACCCCGGAGGAGGTGGCCCCCGAGGCCCCGGAGCTGTTAGAGCGCAGCAACCGCAGGTGGTCCAGCAGGGCGTCCAGCGTGTGATCTCCACGGCCCAGGAAGATGTGGCGAAACGGCGAGTCGGCAGGCGACACGTACTGGGACAGGAAGTAGAACTCCACCTGCGCGGAGACGGGGACCAGGTCGGGTGGGGGCTCCGGCCACTGAGACTGGGACCCAGCCCTGCTGAATAAATAGGATGGAGCGCCTTCCTTAAGTACCGCCCCCCTTCGGCTGCCCAATCAGGCAAGGCCATCCTGTGACGTCACCAGTAGCTGGGTGAGAAGCGTCCTCCAGCTGTGTTTTGGGCTGTCTCCTTCTTTCCATCGCTAGAGCTCCCAAACCTGCACCCAGGGCTCTCTAGTCTTCCTTTCTCGCCTGCCCAAAGCCTCAAAGAACGACCTCTTGTGCTCCTGTTCCTCTTCTTCCTGCCACACCTCCCCGACGGCCGGGTCGTTCTGCCCCACGTCTGCCAATATCCACAGCCCAGAGTCAAAGGTCAAGGGGACAGCCCAGTTCCAACGAAGCGTCTGGCTTTACGCCGTCACTCTCCGACCCAGACGCTGTTCCCGCTCCTGGCCTAGTCTCCTTGCCCCCTTCTGCCAGCCTCTCTGGTTCCTTCTGTTCCTGCCTGTGGGCAGAGGGCTCCGGGTTACGCCTCCCCCTGCTCCTCTCTGTACCCACAGTCCAGTGGTTCTCAGCCCTGGCTGCTCGGAACCACCGAGGGAAGCTTTGTAAATTATCGCCGGCTAGGTGCCACCCCAGCAAAATCAGATTCCCTAGAGGTGGTCTCAGAGGCGAACCCTGTTGTAGTCTCAGACGAAGGCCTCCATCGTTCACTCAGAGCTCATCTGGGCCCTTGGCTTCAGCCAGGACCTCTGTGGAGACAGCTGCCAAATCTCCTCACCAGCTCACCAGGTTATCCATGGGAATCCTGCCTTCCAGTCTTCTGGACTTCCCACAGGGCTAGGGAGCACCTGGACACAGCTTCTCTCACACACACACACACACACACACACCAGCACCAACCTCTTCCAGAACCTGAGCCTTGGGCCCACGCTCATAAGCACTATGGCCTTCGCCGGGTGCCAGGCAGGGTGTCACCCTCGAAGATGAGAGCGGAATGAGCCTAGGCTTTGGGGTTAGACGGCCTGGTCTCTCTCTAATTCCGGCTTCCGCACTTACTGTGTAATCTTGGGCAACTTACTTAGCCACTCTGAGCCTCAGTTTCTGAATACGATACTAGCAGCTTCACAGGGCTTGGGGGAGTCCTATGGGAGAAGATGAAGCAAAGCCCCTAGCACGTGGTAGCCCTCTATAAATTGCAGCTGCTACTGTTACTTTCTTCTTCTTCCCCCGACACTCAGTCTGTCCACTTCTGAGCACATGCTTCACATCAGCCCAGTCCCCAGTGACAGGCATTTGCTGCCACATGCCACTGCCACCTTCCCCCCTAATGCCCCAGCTTGGCCATCATTAACTTCCTCCCCTCTTCACGCCATTCACTCTGGCCAAACCCCGTCCTAAAAACCTTGCCCACATTTACCTCCCTGCTCAGAAATCTTCCTAGTTTCCTTGATGCCAAGACCCTAAGAATCCAGACTTCTCATCCTGGTGTTCAAGGCTCCCCACGGTGGATCCTAACACACTATTTGGTTCCACACCCTGCCCCCCGCCTCTCCACAGGGCCCCTGTTCTGGCTCTGCTGGTCCACACCCTGCTTCCAAGGAAGGCCAGACCTGCTTCACTGCCACGCCCTTATTCTGGGTCTCTCCACCCTGAAATGTCCTCTTCTCTTTGCACTAACCCACGTACTGGCTGTTCTTCAAGACCTAAGCCACAGTCTAAAGCAGAGGTCAGCAAACTTTTTCTGCAAAAAGCCAGATAGTAAATACTTTAGGCTTTGCGGGCCATACTGTTTCTATTGCAACGACTCAGCCTCGCTGCTGTGGCACAAAAGTAGCCCTAGCCAGTAGGAAAACCATGGGCAGCCTGTGTTGCAACTTTATTTGCAAAAACAGGCAGCAGGTTGAATCGGGCCCACTGGCATTGGTTTACCACAAAGTTCCCCGAGTCTGGCCCAGGCCTGAGTTCTTTCCTCTCCAGTCCTGAGCCTGGGTCTTGCAGCTTGAAACGAGTGCCCTTTAGCCCTTGTGGGGGAGGTGGTGGCAACTTTGGGAGGTATACTTTTGTGTCCAGAGTCTGACACGGCAGAGGTTAAACCAAGAGAACGAACCCTGCCCCGTCTCATGTCTCACCCTGGGGTTGCACGTGTCGCAGTGGAGGGGACAAAGGAATGGGGAGAATGAGAGGAGAAAGAGAGACAAGATGGGGAGGAGGAGACTGGGCAGGAGAGAGTGAGACGGGCAGAAAGGAGCAGGGAAGGAAAAGCAAAAGGTTTGTAAACAGAAAGAAGGAATGGATGATGCCAAGGGAGACAGGCAGGGGCACAAGGAGAAAAAAGCAAGGGGAAGAAAGCACACAAAACTCCAAGGGACAGGCATGTTCCCTCTAAAAACCGCGGTGCGTGTGCATACGTGGCTCCGTATGGAAAATGAGAGTTCCCTGCTCCCCCACCTGGCTCTGTAGGCCTTTTCCCATACCCACAGTCCTACCCGCCCACTTCTTGAGATCAAAGAGCTGAGGGGTTGAAATCTCGGGGTGAGGAAATGGAAAGAAGAGGAGGGGTTGGAAGTGGAGATGGGGTGCAGGCTGCAAAGTATTCAAAGCTAAGCAAGAGGTGGCAAGGGAATCAGATCTTGTTTAACTTTGACATGACACCTCTTCCAGGCAGCCTTACTGGATTTTACCCTTTTTTTCTGAGTTGGAGTCTCACTCTGTTGCCCAGGCTGGAGTGCAATGGCACCTTCATGACCACCGCAGCCTCAACCTGCTTGTCTCAGGCGATTCTTCCGCCTCAGCCTTCCAAGTAGCTGGAACTACAGGCATGCGCCCTCACGCCCGGCTAGTTTTTTGATTGATTGTAGAGACCAAGTCTCACCAAGTTGCCCAGGCTGGTCTCAAACCCCTGGGCTCAGGCAGTCCTCTCACCTCGGCCTCCCAAAGTGGTTCTACCCATCCTAATACCTGAAGGAAGAGAGCGCTCCACGCTCTGAATTTCTTTAGCCTTTCGCACCTTCCAGGCCGCAACGAAGCGAGGAACCGGCCAGCCAGGGCCAGCGGGGAGCGGGAGAGGAGCGCACAGGCGGCGCCGGGCCGGGCCAGGAGGCGGGGCCTCACCGGCGGGGCGGGGCCTCACCGGCGGGGCGGGGCCTCACCCGCGGGGCGGGCTCACGGCGGGGCGGGGCCTCACCGCGGGCGGGGCTCACCGCGGGGGGGCCTCACCGGCGGGGCGGGGCCTCACCGGCGGGGCGGGGCCTCACCGGCGGGGCGGGGCCTCACCGGCGGGGCGGGGGCGCCGAGGGGCGGGGCCTCACCCGCATGATGCGCACGTTGTACATGCGCGTCAGCCGCTCGTTGCTTTCCTCCGAGCCGTAGATCTCCTGCCGCAGCTTCTCGGCGGCCCGGATGTAGTCGCCCCGCGCCGAGTACACCCACTGCAGGGTCAGTCCGCGGGCCTGAGGGCGGAGGCGCGGGCTGGGGCCGGGGCAGAGGCCACGAGCCCGCCTGGGATGGGGCCGGAGTGCCGGGGGTCGGGCTGGGATGCCCGGCCTAGCAGGGGAGGGGACGGGGGGGGCGGATGGACGGGGAGGGGCCGGGACCCTTGGCCAGCGCAGCGCCCCCCGCCCCGAGTCCGGGAGCGGGGCTGGCCTCTTGGACCTTGAGGTCCCCAGAGAACTCGTTGAGGCTGCCGAGGTGGCGGAGGACCACGTCCCCATAGCGGCCGAAGTCGAGGGGCAGCAGGCGATCGTGGCTGAGCCGGATGAGCAGCTGCCCTGCGAGCTGGGCCACGGCCTGGGCCACAGCGGGCAGGCGGCCTTGGAGCACCTTGTGCAGGTTGTCGTAGGTGTCCTCCTTGGTGTGCAGGAACGGGTACACCTGGTCATCCTGCCGGGACAGAGCAGGTGCTGGGGCGCTGGCACGCAGGTCGAGGGACTGGCAGGTCGAGGGACCGGCGCTGTCTGAGGCAGGGCGGGCGAGTCTCACCTCCACGAAGGAGAACTCGACAGCGGGGACCCCCACAGAGGCCGTGAAGGAATAGGCACTGCTGTCCATGGGCAGGGGCTGGATCCTGGGGACAGACTGGTTGGAAGCCTCGGTGGGCTCCGGCTCCCCCGCACCACCCCAGCTCTGCCCACCCCGACTTACACCTCAGCATCCCAGCTGGGATTGAACGCCACCTGCTCATAGAGCGTCTGCCCACTGTGGTTGGGAGAGTCGACCTGGGGGCATGGCAGGGGGCACCGGTCAGGCTTTACCCACCACCCATCTCGCTTCCTCCCTTATCCCTGGTCGGGCTCTGACCTGCTTCAGGATGTTCTCAACGAGGCTGATCAGAAGGGGGCTGGTCTTGGCATGGAACCTGTCATCCCCTGGAGGGAGAGGAGGAGAGGGCGGGATGCCAGGCTCAGGGCTTATCCCCCGCGGCGAGGGTGGACCTGAGGGGCCAGGTGGTGGCGTTGCCCCGGCTCACCCAGCACCGCGTTGTCCAGGCTCACGTAGGCTACGGCTTTGAGGTGCAGCACACTGAGGTAGCCCTGTGGGCGGGCGAAGAGCATGGAGTGCGGACCCTCCCACCTCTCCCGCGGCCCGGCCACCCACCCAGGACCCCACACTACCTCCAGCCACTCAGTGGAGCCCACGTTCCCAAAGTCGCCCCCATCCCAGCTGATGAAGAGAAGACTTCTGCGGGGGCGGAAGCCTGGGGAAGAGGGTGGAGGGAGGATGGGCTCAGCTCAAAGGCCACCTCTTGGTCTTCCTCTGTCCTGGTCCCGAGGCCTCTCCTTCTCTCGAATCAAGGCCCCCGTCCTAGCCCATCTCACTCTGGATCTGCCCTGACTCCACTGGAATAGTGACGGAGACGGCTTGACTGTGGTAGCTACTGCTCAAGCTTCACTCAGATCCATGGACTACTGCTCTGTCTTTCCTTCTGAGATAAGCAGACAGAGATGAGATGACTGGCCCAGGGCCACACAGCTAGATGTGGATGCCCAAGTCCAAGTGGCCGTCTGCCAGTCTGTGCTTCTAACTGTCTCTCTGTCCAGTCCTGGCTCGGGGTCACGGCCCAACTCCGCCCAGCCCAGGCCCAAGCCCTGACCTTACCGTTGCTCACCATGGAGGAAAAGGTCCGCACCAGCTCCAGCAGTATGGCCGTCCCCACAGCAGACTTGGCTGCGCCTGGGCCCCAGGCGTCCCTCTGGGCCCCGATGACAACATAGTGATCTGGAGAGGGGATGTTCGGGGCCCACCTCTGACACCAGCAGCGCCCGAGGTCTTCCCCTGGCAGCCTGGGAGGGTAGGTGTCCCCAGGGCCTCACCCCCACCTCCCCAGGCTCTCCACCAGCCTCCGTCCCTCAGCCTTTCACATCTGGACGAGCCCAGCCCTGGAGTCCCCGCTGTCCCGAAAGAGTGTCCCTTCCACCGGGCTCGGTGGCTCAGCCTGTAATCCCTCACTTGGGGAGGCTGAGGTGAGTGGACTGCCTGAGCCCGCGGGTTCGAGACCCGCCTGGGCAGCTTGGCGAGACCTCATCTCTACAATAAATCAAAAATTAGCTGGGCATGGTAGCGCACGCCTGTAGTTCCAGCTACTTGGAAGGCGGAGGCAGAAGGATCGCCGGAGCCCAGCAGGTCGAGGCTGCGGTGGCCGGGAGCGGCCACCGCACTCCGGTCTGGGCGACAGGGTGAAACTCCAACTCAAAAAAAATAGTGTCCCTTCTCTGCTTGGCCTCCCCTGGATGGCCTGCTCCTTCAGGGTGCCTGGGTCATTCTGGACTGCGTTCCCTCTCTGGTCAGCCTTGTCCCACTGGTCAACAAGTCCTGACAGGTTTTTCCCTCCAGCCCTCTCTCTCCAGCCCCTCCCCTCCCCGCTCCCTCCACCGGCACCCTCACCTGAGCCTCACCATAGGCCTCTCTGCGCCTCTCCCTCGCCGCTTGTCTGGGGGCTTCCTGGCACCACCCTCTGCCCAGCGTGCTCTTTGCCTTGTCCACCAGCTCAGCAAACTACTCTGATTCCCCACCACCACCCACATCTAGCTGTGCTTGAAAGGGACGTCTGTCTAATCCGATCTCTTCTGAGGCTTGCATTTCTATGACTAAACGCCATCCAACGTAGGCTTGCTCACCTCCAGCGCTCAGGAACTCGCAACTATTGTGCAACAGAGCCCATTCCATCCCTGACAGGCTAGAATAAGAGTTCTCACTGCCACTCCACCAGTCCCAGGTCAGTCTCCCTCCTCTGAACACAATGTGCCCCCCAACTCCCTTTGGGCAGGCAAGCACACCTGGCTCTGAGAGGCCCTCGATGCAGCCAAAGATGTTGCTGATGGGGGTGGAGACCCTATGGTTGTTGACCTCCAGCTGCAGGCCTGGCCCAGGGCCCAGGTGGTAAGGAGAGTCCAGAAGGCGCCCCTGCCATTCCCGGGGTGCCACAGGGCCTTTGAGTTTCCTGGAGCGGAATTAAGCAGAAAGGGTTGGAAGTGGCAGAGAGGCCCAGGCTACAGAAGAGCCCAGAGCACCCTCTTCCTTCTCTCTCTCCTTCCCCCCTCTGGCTCCAGCTCTCTGCCTCTGCACTCGGCCTACGGGGACAGCGCAGCCAGGACTACCTCGGACAATTCTGCAGGTTGTGTCCTGCTCAAAGGTACCCAGTAGAGGTGAATGTGCAATCCAGTGGACATCCAATCCGGTCACCAATCAGTGGGCCCTGGCAGGAGGCTGTGTCCACCCAGAGGGGTCACCTTTTTCTGGCTCACCCAGAGACACCCTACGGGCTAGTGGCAGCCGCCCTCTCTCTGCGTCCTCCCCTCCTGGTTCCTCACATTCGCCTCACCTCAGTAGGCGTGAAGCAATGTCTGCACTGATGGGATGGGCCGGGATACTGGGAAGGCCTGAGGACTCAACTGGCGGGAACTGGGTTTGATTGAAGGAAGGGAAGCCGGGCGTGTAGGGGTCCCCAGTTCCCAGGTGCACCTGTGGGGAGAGCGGTGCCTACCCTGAAGCCGTGGGCCGAGCTTCGGGGATACAGCGCGACAGCCCAGTCCCAAGCCAGTTGTAGCCCTGGAACCTGGGGAAGGGCCTCCTGGCTTCCCCCACTCACGTGTCCATACACAGCCCGGTGGCTGGACAGGCCTGGTTTGTGTGGGTCCTGAGTGAAGTCCGCTGGGTCGGGGTAAATGAGCACTCCTCGGGCCCCGAAATCCTGGGCGCTGGCCACCTGCGGGAGGGCGGTGACCACAAGACTTCTCCCAGGAGAAACATGATTCGTAAGGACAGGAGAAGCCAGGACAAGTGAAACGGCCAGGCCTTCGATCCCCAGCTGTCCACCCGCGCATGGGCTGAGCGGGGGCACCGCCTGGCCGGCAGTGCCTCGGCAGCCCGCAGACCCCGCCGGGCTCCGCCTGATTTCCCCCGCCTCCCGGTTTTGCTCCCAGAAGCATTCTCGTGGGGCCCACCGAGTTCTCGCCCTGCTCCCCGACAGCCGCCCGGACGCGTCCCGCCGGCGGTGCGCCCTCCGGCTCCCGCGCCGGCGCCCTCCGCCTCCCCGGCTCTCACCTTCCGGGCGAAGCTGGTCCCCCCGACGCGCACCAGCAGGAGGCGGCCCGCCGGCTCCACGCCCCTGGCCCGCAGGGCCTGCAGGTCCTCGGGCCGCCCGTAGCGCGCGTACACCAGCTCTCCCTGCGGCCGCGGAGGCGGTGAGGCGCGCGCCCGACGCCTCGCGCCCCCCGAGGGCGCGCGCCGCCCCCGCCCCCCGGAGCGGGCGGGGCGCTCACCGTGGCGTTGCCCGCGGCGCTGTAGGGGCAGTAGGCGTCGGGGTCCTCCAGCGGCAGCCGCTCGCCGGCCCTCGCGTCCGCCGGGGCCCAGCGCAGGGCGTTGGCGCGCGCCCTAGGAGGGGCCGGTGAGCGCGCCCCTCGGCCCCGCCCCCCCCCGCCCCGCGCGCGCGCGCGCACTCACGGGTCGGGGAACTGCAGCCCCACGTAGTGCGTGTCGGTCCACACGTGGTCCAGCTTCCGGCGGGACAGCGCCGCGCGGATGTCCCGGGTCAGGGGGGCCATCCCGGCCGAGCCGGCCGCGCGTTCCCGCAGGCTGGTCTGCCTGAGCGGGAGCGGCGAAATTGGGACCCGGGAGGGGCGGGGCGGGCCTCTGCGCGCCCGGCTGGGAGGGAGGGCGGAGGGAGGGCTGCCTGAGCCGGGGGGTGGGGCGTCGCCTCGGGGCCCGGGCGGTGGGGGGCGCCGAAGTTTAGGGACGAGCTCCCCCTGCGACGGCTCCCTTCCACCACTGCCAGGGCGGGGTGAGGGCATCCAGGGTCTCCCGCTTAAACCCTAGCTTCCCACGGCCAGGGGGCCTGTCCACCGTCCCCAGGTGCTTTCTGGCTCAGCCCGAACTCACCAGTTCGTCTGCTTCCCCCTGCACACACACACACACACACACACACACTCTCACACTCCTGACACTTTCCTCCAGCCCGAACTCACCAGTTCGTCTGCTTCCCCTGCACACACACACACGCGCGCACACAGACACACACACACACACACACACGCGCACACAGACACACACGCGCACACAGACACACACACACACACACACACACGCGCACACAGACACACACACACACACACACACACTCACACTCCTGACACTTTCCTCCTTTCTCGCAAAGGGCGGTCCGGCAGAGGCAGCAGACCCTCCACATCCCATCCTCCTGGACATCACGGAGACGCTTTATGCTAACGTTCTCAGTGGAATCGCTGGATTCCTGGTCTCGCGGGAGGCCTCAGCCATCTTCTTCCACAGTCACCACCCTGTGGCAGGCTGTCACCCGAGCGCACCCTGTTCTTCCATCTCACCCCTGCCGCGGGTGTCCCGGCACGGCCCGCCTGTCACCCGGCTCCACCTGTGCCCTGTCCTTGATAAACTGCTCTTGCCACTCATGGTCACAGCAGGCCCCTTCTACATCTTGCCTTGGCAGAAGCCTGGCTCTCCCTTGAGAGGCCAAGTGTCCTGTGGGGCTCTTCTTTTGTTTCTTTTTGAGTCAGGGTCCCATTCTGTGGCCCAGGCTGGAGTGCAGTGGCACCATCATGACTGACGGCAGCCTTGACCTCCTTGGCTCAGACTAGCCTTCCTTCCACCTCAGCCTTCCGAGTAGCTGGAACTACAGGCGTGAGCCACAACGTCCAGCCCCATATATGTATGTATGTATTTATTTATTTATTTCGAGTTGGAGTCTCACTCTGTCACCCAGACTGGAGTGCAGTGGCCGCTCCCGGCCACCGCAGCCTCTACCTGCTGGGCTCCGGCGATCCTTTTGCCCCAGCCTTCCAAGCAGCCGGAACTACAGGCGCGCGCTACCACGCCCGGCTAATTTTTTATTTTATTGTAGAGATGAGGTCTTACCTGCCCAGGCGGGTCTCGAACCCGCGGGCTCAGGCAATCCACTCACCTCAGCCTCCCAAATTGCTGGAATTACAGGCTGAGCCACCGAGCCCGGCTATGTGTATTTATTAATTATTATTTTTTGTTGGCGTCTCACTCTGTCCCCCAGGCTGGAGCGCAGTGGCATACTCACAGCCACTGCAGCCTCAACCTGTTGGGCTCCGGCGATCCTTCCACCTCAGCCTTCCAAGTAGCTGGAATTACAGATGCACGCCACCACGCCCAGCTAGTTTTTGTGATTTATTGTAGAGATGAGGTCTCGCCAAGTTGCCCGGGCTGGTCTCAAACCCATGAGCTCAGGCAATCCTCTCATCTCGCCTCCCAAAGTGCTGGGATTACAGGTGTGAGCCACTGTGCCCAGCCTTCCACATGTGTATTTAAAGGCATACATCAGCCGGGCCCGGTGGCTCAGCCTGTAATCCCACGCCTTTGGGAGGCTGAGGTGAGTGGATGGCCTGAGCCTGCGGCTTCGAGACCCACCTGGGCAGGCGAGACCTCATCTCTACCATAAATCAAAAAATTAGCCGGGCTTGGTAGCGCGTGCCTGTAATTCTGGCTACCGAGGTGGAAGGATCGCCGGAGCCCAGCAGGTCGAGGCTGCGGTGGCCAGGAGCAGCCACTGCACTCCAGTCTGGGCGACAGAGTGAGACTCCAACTCAAAAATAAATAAGTAAATAAAGGCATACATCAAACACATTAGATGGGGTGCTTGTGGTGGAAGAATACTCAGATACGAGGCAGGGAAAATTAAGTAGAAAGGTCCTTTCACTGACCAATGAGGACACACTGAGCTAGTCTTAGGAGTGTGATCGACTCCATTTTTTTGCACCCACCCTAAGCCACCCCACCCCACCTCATCGTGGTTCTCTATTGTTTGAAACTCTTCGATCTCTCTTCTTCCTCGTAGAATGAAATCCACCACAGCTAAAGGAGCCAGTAAGGCCCTTTAGAGCCTGAGCCCGTCCGCCTTGCCAGCCACGTGCACTCTCTCTCCCTTCCTCCCGGGGGCCACTGTCTTCCCACTTCACACCCTTTGCACGTTGTGTCCTCTGGCCTAAAATGCTTTCCCACAGTCCCTTTGCCTGGCAAACTACAAGTCTCTCAGGTCCCTGCTCGTCAGTTCCTCTAGAAAGCCTTCCCTAACCTGAGCCCGTGGGTTCGAGACCCGCCTGGGCAGCGAGACCTCATCTCTACAATAAATCAAAAAATCAGCCGGGCGTAGCAGCGCGCGCCTGTAATTCCGGCTACTCGGAAGGCTGAGACGGAAGGATCGATGGAGCCCAGCAGGCGAGGATGCGGTGGCCGGGAGCGGCCACTGCACTCCAGTTTGGGCGACAGAGGGAGACTCCAACTCAAAAAAAAAAAAAAAAAGCCTTCCCTGACTCCCAGTCTAGATCAGGGGACCCTGTCCGAGGCATTCCTCACATCCTTTACTTGTCTTCCAAAGCAACAACCCCAGTGGTGATTATGTAGTCATTAATGCGATTGTCAGTTCAGTGTTCATTTCCTCCAGTGGACTGTAAGCTCCGTGACAGCAAAGCCAGACTATTTTGGTCTCTGCTGTTCTACCATCATCTGTTTAAACTTAGTACCTGCCACACAGTAAGTACTCAAAAACATGCATTGGATAAATGAATGAATGACCTCCTCAGTGTCATCTCCAATCTAGCCATCCAGTTCCTGGACACACCCTGCATCTTGTCCTTCCCCAGAACTTCACTTCTGGAATATTTATCCGTTGAGGATTTACTGAACATCTACTAAGTGCCGTGCACTGTGGTAGGTGCTGGAGACTCCAATGGGGCACTGTTGATCAGATACTGTTGATCAGATACCTTATCAGAGACTCCAGCAGGACACTGTTTATCAGAGACAAGCTTCCAGAATCCCACCCTCTGAGGAGACCTTGTCAGGCTCCAACCCACCCCTTGACTTCACTCACTTGACTTCACTTGACCTGTTCTTCAACCCCATCGAGCTCTCCACATGTCCAGTTCCCCCAAGCCTTTCAGCTCCTCCCTGGTTTCCCTTTCCTTCCCATCCCACCTAGAGTTATGCATCCGTTCAGTGCTCTCTCCTCGTGACTGCTAGCCTCTTGCCTCCCTGCCCTGTGAGGGCACCCACAGCGCCACACATACTGCCCCCAGACCGAACAAACCATCCACCTGCTCAGCCTGTACCCAGACAACCCTGCTCAAGAAAATACAAAGGCTGTGCCCATAGTTGATTCCACAAATGTAAGCTTTTTTAGCAGGCGGATCCCACAGCGTGTGAAAAGTAATAAGCCATGTCGATCAAGTTTAACATTGACCTCATGAAGATAAGGAAGCCCATTAATACAGATTACTATATAAACATTAAAAAAGAAAAATTATGTGAGCATCGCAGTACGTTCTGGAAAAATATTTGTAAGACCAAATCCTTTATCTGTTCTTCCTTTCCAGATCGTTTTTTAAAAGATTCTGTAACCTAAGAATGGAAGGAAACTTTCTTAATTCAATTTTAAGAAGCTGTCCAGAGGCTGCAGCAAAGTTCACGCTCAATAACAAAGTATTATGAAAACATTCCTATTATTAAAGTCAAGAAATAGGCAAGGATACCTACTGACACTGTTCCCTAAATTCATGTCCTCTGGAATGCAGTAAGAAATGTATGCTGGGCACGGTGGCTCAAGCCTGCAACCCCAGCACTTTGAGAGGCTAAGGTGAGAGGATCGCCTGAGCCCGGGGGTTCGAGACAAGCCCGGGCAACATGGCGAGACCTCATCTCTACAACAAATCAAAAAATAAGCCGGGTGTGGTGGCACATGACTGTGGTTCCAGCTACTTGGAAGGCTGAGGTGGAAGGACCACCTGAACCCAGCAGGTCGAGGCTGTGGTGGCCGCAAGTGTGCCACTGCACTCTAGCCTGGGCGACAGAGTGAGACTCCGACTCAAAAAAGAAAGAAAGAAATGTAAAAAAAATAAAAGGTGTAAGCATGGAAAAGAGAATAGGCATGTCCTACTCTCTGTAGCTTAGTGGATTATCTACTTAGCCCAGGAGAATCCACTGAAAACTACCCCTGACCCAAAAGAGGGCTGTGGGTGAACCTAGCTTCTGGGTCAGTTTGGGTAGCTTCTCCCCAGCAGGGAAAAGTGACCCCAGCAGGACGAAAGCACCTGCATGGTGTGTGTCTGGCCAGCACCCCCACGGGTGAGGTAGGTGGGGCATGTTGTGCCCACACGTGCATTTGCTTGCTTGTTTTTCTGATTCCCTAGAATGCCCCCTTCTCAGAGCCGCTCAGAACTCCCTGCAACCGCAGGTCCAAGTCCAGGTCCCTCAGTGTGGCAATCAAGACTTTTCTAGGTCTGCCTTGCCTCTACTTGGACGTTGGACTCCTCTGTCCTCAGCCAGTCAGCTCCCTCATCTCCCAGATACATCACCCTCTGAGCCTCAGCCCCCCGGAATCTCAGCTCTGAACGCCTGCCATCCCTCCCAGGACCACCGAACAGGGAGGCCAGGGAGGCAGGTGGAAGGACTCAGAAGGACTGAAACACCAGGGGCTGGGCGAGGAGGAAGGGAGGCCCAGCCTGCGCGGATGAGGGGAGGACCCTTGGGGCCGGGAGGGGAGCAGGGCAGTCCCTACCTGATGGTGTCCTCCAGGCGCCCCTCCCCCAGAAGCCGCAGGAACATGGCCTGGAGGTCGCTCCAGTACAAGGTGCCTCGGTGGGAGTCGGGGCCCAAGTCATAGCTGACGTCCTCGTTGACCACCAACACAGAGTCCCCGCAGGCCTGGCAGGACCCTCGGAAGGCCACGTAACCCAGAAGGAAGGCTGGGGGGTGGGGGACAAGATGGGGACCTCCTTGTGCCCGCCTCTGGACCCCAGAACTCTCTCCCGGCCCAGCCCTCCGCCGTGGGGGGAGGGGACGGGTCTCACCCCCAGTGAAGATCAGCAGGGCCGTCAGGACCAGGTAGGGGGCCGCCCTTCTTCCCGCTGCCGCCCAGGGTATGAGGCTCGGCGGCCCCTGCCTAGGGCCCAGGGGCTCAGGGCCCCTCAGCTCCATGGGGCAGAAGCGGGCCGGCGGCTCCGCCCCCTCCGCCCCGTCTTCCTCTTCCTCCTCCAGGGGCTCCAGGCGCCCCTGCTGGGGGCCTTCCACGCGCCTGTAGATGGTCTGCGAGGGCCTCGGAGACAGCTGTTGCTGCGGGGGGCGGGGGCGCATGAGACTGGAAGAAGCGGCTTGGGGACCGGGGAGGAACCTGACAGTAAGGGGCCAGTGATTTGGGGGTGCCAGGGAGCACCACACGGGGGGCGGGCCGGCCTGGGGGTCGGGGAGGGGGCTGAGGGCCCCAGAAAGGCCAAAGGCGGCCCCCCACCCCCGTCTTACCGCTCTCTGGAGTAGATCCCGAAATCGCTCCATGCTCGTGGCCTTCTGGACCCTGCGGGTGTCCGCCACCCCGGTGATAAACCGTTTGTGTGAGCCCCCAGGAGGCCCCTTATCAGCCCTGGCAGGCGGTCTGAGCCCACGTCTTCCTTGACCCCCCAACGCCAACCAGGGTGGGGGCGCAGTCCTGGCCCCCGGCCAGCCTTCCAGCCGCGGTCCCCCAGCCCAGGCCGGAGCACGAGGGGCCGCGCACGCCCCGGCCAATTTCTCCACAGCTCTGCTCCTGCCCCCTCCCTGCAAAACAGTCAATGTTGTGACCTCGGGGCAGACTTTGGCCTCCCGTTCCGGCAGGGATGGGGGATGGGGACTGACGGCGGGGAGTTGGGCCGCATGGACGCCCCGTGGCCTCTCCTGCTTCGACCCCTCCCCGTGTCCTTGGGGACCCTTCTTGAGCTCTCCACACCCAGGTGGAGGGTCCACCGTGGAGGCGCCTGTCCCCTCCTGACCCGGCCTGCAGGCCCCTCGACGCCCAGACCCTGTAACACATTAGCTGAACTCCCCACCCCGACATGCGGCCCAGTGGGACCTTAAACCGGCCACGCCACGGTGGTGTGACTTGGAGGCACGGTCAGGCCATGTGGTGTGTGTCTCTTTCAAAAGGCGGTCTCGGGCCCCGGCTGGCTGCCGGGAAGGGGGGGCATGGGTGACCGCACGGTCCGGCAGGACCAGCAAGTACTCCAGGATGGGGGCTCTGGGGTCAGGGATCTGTGGGTCAGGGCACACCAGCCATCGGGGGAGTAGAGCGAGTCCTGGCCAAGGCACGGGCAAGTCATAACCCTCCTCCCTGGGCCCCGGAGCCTCTCTGGTCACCAAAGGACTTGCATCGCACGTGTTGCGACCGTTTTTGTCTCGGAGACCCCTGGGAGGCCAGGACCCCCTCTAAGGCCAGGGAGCCCCGCACCACAAACCTCTCAGTTTTACCTACAATTTCAGGCAGGGGGCGCAGGTTGGCAAGCCCCGCTGAGGACCCCAGGACAAGAAGCTCTGAGTAGGACGGCACAGGCCCCCCTCCCCCCCCCCCCGGGGTCTCCCCTGGGAAGCCTCAGCTCCCACCCAGGTCTGGAGAGAAGCTCCCGCCCCACGCCCGTCACGCCGAGAGCCCCGGAAAGGAAGGGCCAGCACAGCCCGGCTCACCTGGGCGCAGGTCCTGGGGTGCTCAGGCGCGGCTCCCCTGAAACCCACGCCGCGGCCCCGCCCACCCCGGCCCCGCCCACCCCGGCTGGCCCTCGCCCGGGCCCCGCCCCGCCGCTGCGCGCCGTCGCGGAGTGGCCCGTCGCCCCTCCCGCGGGGCTCGCTGCGTGGCCTCCCGAGGCGCCCCCGGCGCCCACCGAGGGGTCGGCATGGGTGCCGACGGGTCCACCCCTCGCCTTCCTCCCGACCCTGCGCCCCCCGCCCCCAAGGAGGCCAAGCTCGTTTTTTCTTAAAACGTTTTTACTTCTTCCAACCCAGACACATCGCCATGGAAGAGGGCGAGAAGGAAGAGGAGGGGGCGACGTGGGCACGGGAGGCAGGGAGGCCGGGCCGGGGACACCCCAGCTGCCCCACCCCCCACCCCGGCCACGCCGGTGTGTGGGGGGGGCGTCCTCAGGGGCACTTCCGCTCCACACACTGCTTCCCGCCCTCCTCGTACTCCTGCTTGGAGATCCACATCTGCTGGAAGGTGCCCTGGGTGGGGGGGCGTGGGAGGTCAGGACGGCTCTGTAGGGAGGGGAGGACCGGCGGCCCCCCAGCCCACCGCGGGCAGGCGCGGTCCCTCGGAAGCCCTCCCCCCGCCCCCCACCCCCGCCTCCTCCTTCTAACGTCTTTTCCCTCTCTCCTACTCCGAGGGAGAATACCCCCATCGTATCATTAAATCAAGAGTTCATTCATTCAACAAGTATTGATGGAACACCAGTCTGCCCTGAGCCAGGCCAGCTCCCCAGCTGGGTGGCGGCGCTTACAGACCCAGATCAGCCGACCTCACCCCACACCCCACATCCCTTGCAGGCACATTCCTCCCGGACCAGCTGTCCTCTCCTCGCTCCATCAGGGCTGACACAGGTGTCAAGTCTCCCTCGTTCCCAAGAAAAATCTTTCCTCCACCCTCACCATTGGACCCCCTGGCACCCCACCCCTATTCAAACTTGCCCCTTGAGGGTTCCTGCACTGGCCACCTCAGACTGTCCCGTCTCTCTGATGGTTGCTCTGCTTCTGCCTGAAGGTTAATGTCTGTGCTCCCTGGCTTCTGTCCCTAGCTCTCTCTTCCGATGACGGAACAGCCTCTCTGGGCCGTCTCGTCCACCCCACTCCTCCCTCCTCTCTCGTGTTCTGGACATAAATACTCAGCAGTCTCTTGGACACTTCCCCCTAAGTGTCCCTCAGGACCTCAAATCAAAATGTCCACAACTGAATTCACCACCTTCCCCCAGGCCTCACCCAAACCTGCTTCTTCTGTATTCTTTCTGTACACCTGTGCTGTCCAATGCAGTGGCCACTAGCCTCATGTTTCATAAGCACTTAAGATGTGGCTGGGAGGCTGGGCATGGTGGCTCAAGTCTGTAATCCCAACACTTTGGGAGGCCGAGTCAAGAGGACTGCCTGAGCTCAGGGGTTCGAGACCAGCCTGGGCAACTTGGTGAGACCTCGTCTCTATGATAAATCACAAAATAAGCTGGGTGTGGTCGCGTGTGCCTGTCGTTTCAGCTACTTGGAAGGCTGAGGCAGAAGGACCGCCTGAGCCCAGCAGGTCGAGGCCGAGGTGGCCATGTGCGAGCCACTGCACTCCAGCCTGGGCAACAGTAAGACTCTGACTCAAAAAAACCAAAAAACAAAAAACAAAGCCGAGCACGGTGCCTCAAGTCTGTAATCCCAGTACTTTGGGAGACCGAGGTGACAGGATCGCCTGAGCTCAGGGGTTCGAGACCAGCCTGGGCAAATTGGTGAGACCTCATCTCTACGATAAATAAAAAAATAAGCCGGGTGTGGTAGCACGCCTGTAGTTCCAGTTACCTGGAAGGCTGAGGTGGAAGGATCACCTGAGCCCAGCAGGTTGAGGCTGTGATGGCCAAGAGTGTGCCAGTGCACTCCAGCCTGGGTGACAGAGTGAGACTCCAACTCAAAAAAATAAAATGTGGCTGGTGGAAAATATACATCAGGGTTTTTGTCTGGTTTTTGGCTACAGGGTCTGTTGCCCAGGCAGTGGTGCGATCATAGCTCGCTGCAGCCTCAGATTCCCTGGGCTCAAGTGATTCTCCTGCCTCAGCCTCCTGAGTAGCTGGAACTGCAGATGTGCACCACCACGTTCGGCTAATTTTTAAAATTTTTTTGTATATGTAGGGTTCTCACTGTGTTGCCTTAACTGGTCTTGAACTCCTGGCCTCAAAGTATCTTCTCACCTCAACTTCCCTAAGTGCTGGGATTATAGGCATTCTGCCTATATTTATTGGATTTTAATGACTAAGTAAAGAAAAAGAAATGTAATAATAATTTTTTATATTGATCACATCAATATGACCACATTGAAGTGGTCATATTTTGCGTATACCAGATTTAATAAAATGCGATCTCTCTATATTTGTTGTTGGCGTCTCACTGTCGGTCAGGTTGGAGTGCAGCAGAGCGCTCCCGGCCCCCGCAGCCTCAACCCGCTGGGCTCCGGCGATCCTTCCACCCCAGCCTTCCAAGTAGCTGGAACTACAGGTATGCGCTACCACGCTGGCTAATTCTTTGCTATATTGTAGAGATAAGGTTTCCCCGAATTACCCAGACTGGTGTCAGACCCCTGGGCTCAGGCAATCCTCTTGCCTCGGCCTCCCAAAGTGCTGGAATTACAGGCTTGAGCCACCACACCTGGCCCAATAAAATATATTCTTAAAATGTAATTCCACCGGTTTCCTTGTACTCCTTTTAAAATATGGCTACTAAAAAATTTTCAAGTATATACATGCCTCGAATTATGTTTCTGTTGGATGGTGCTGCCCTGGCCCCTACCTGGCAGCCTGGGTCTCGTCCTTGACTCTCTCTCTCTCACTGTAGGCAAACTGTCCACATCCTACCGACCACTGCTGAGATCCACTCCTCTGCCACACCCTCGTCAGAGCGGACATCACGGCAGGACACCCTAACTTCCACCTGGTCCCCTTCGATCCACTCTACTCTGCAACCCGAGTGGGCTCCCTAAAATCCAGACTCAACTGCGTCTGGCGTTGCTTTTGGAGTCGCATGGCTCTCCCCGTGGCCTGAGCACCCTCTCTTCCTCTTTGCTTCGTGAGTTCTTACCCTTCCCATCTCAGCTGAAATGCTCCTCGGAGGCTCTTCAAGACCCCCTCCTGAAAGAACACCCCACACTCTCTGGTGCCTTCCTGCTTCCTTGTCTGAACTCTAGACTGTCCCCGCTCGTGAAGGTGGGCACTGTTTTGGGCTGTCTGTCCACTTTAAGCCCGGAGGAGGTTAGGGTCAGACTGCCGGCCTCTGTCTTTTTCACTTTTGCTTCTGTCTCCTTGGGGACTCCCCTGCCAGTGGACGCCCTCCTTGTCTGCCACGCCCCGCTGTCTCCTGTGTGTGACTGACACCCTCCAGGGGCAGTTTGCACCTCCAGCTCCCTGCTTCGCATCTTGCCTCAATCCCAGCGGCAGGTCCGGTCTGAACCCACCGCAGACTGCCTTCTTTTCTGGGTGCCGCTTGTTCTCCGTCCCAGCCCCGCTGCCACCCACACTATGATTCCGGAACGACAGGAGGAGCCTCCTTGCAAGGCTTGCACCCTGATCCCAAGGACTGGCGCCTGACAGCCTTCCCAGACACACTTGAGATCATCACATCCCTCCCTTGCCCCAGACCCGCAGGGCCTCCTCTCTGCTCCTTGAGTACAGCGGGAGCCTCCCCCAAAGCTCATGCTGACCAGTCTCTCCCGCTTCCTGTTCCTCTGCTCCCGATGTGTGTCCTGTGAGAGCACGCACCCATCTGGGAACGCACTCTGACTGGGCTCTTTCTCAAAATAAATGTTTGTTGCATGAATGAATGAGGGGTAGGCAAAGCAGTGGGGGCTGTCTGGGTCTCCTCTTCCCACATTCGGGACTAGCCCCCGCCCCCCCGCCTTACCAGTGAGGCCAAGATGGAGCCCCCAATCCAAGGGCTGAACTTGCGCTCCATGGTGCTATTGCTGGCAATGAGCTTCAGCCGCATGCTCTGGGGACACAAAGGGGCTGGGGGAAGCAGACACCTAGGTTCTGGGAAGGGGCAGGGCGTGGGGACACGGGGGAGACCGGGGCAGGGGCCTGCTCTGGTGGCCAGGACACTCGAGGTGTGGGAAGGAGGAAGGACTCAGCCCTGAGGGGCTAAGCCAGGCCTGCAGTTGGGGGCCCTGAGTGGTGGCGTGGGCTCCTACCGGCGGGGTCTTCTGGGAAAGCTCTCGATTGAGCCTGTCGGTGAAGCCCTGCAGCAGTGTGTTCCCGCCGGTGACAATGACACTGCCGTACAGGCCCTAAGAGCAGGGAGGAGGAGTAAGGCGGCAGGGAACAGGCCCTCCCTGCCCTCCCCCGCCCCGCTCCAGAGGCCCTTTGCCCAGCGTCAGCCTCGGGCCTCACCGGGCGAATGTCGATGTCACACATGCCGATGCTGGTGGTCACCACGTGGCCCACGCCCAGCATGGTGTTCCCTGACAAGCCCTGTGAAGAAAGGCGGCTGGGGCTTTGGACCCTCTGCCCTCTCCCTAGACCCAGCCATCCTCCCCGGCCTCCCCCCAGACCCGGGGACGCCAGTCAGCACCCACACCAGTGCCCGCCACGCAGCCAAACCTTGACGTTCGAGGGATCGAACAGGCCCTCGGGAATGCGGAGCCGCTCCGCGCCGTAGTCTGTGTTGTAGCCGTTGGGCATCTCATAATGCACGGTGGGCATTTGCGCCGCCACCCTGCCCAGAGGAAAGCAAGACTCGGCCTGGGTGCTCAAGAAGGACCCGGGGTCCTCCACCGGGGGTCCTCCAGCACCAGAGGCCCCCAGTTCTGCCCTCTTTCCCACCCAGCCCCAAGCCCCACTCACTGCTCATCGTAGGGGCAGTCCGAGACCTGCAGCACCGAGGCCTGGAAGTCCTGGATCACCTCCTAAGAACCCAGGGGTGGGTGAGGGTCTGGCACCCCACGCCCACCCCCCCGCAGGGTCTCTCCCCCATCCCCCATTCACGGCAGAGAGGGTGCTGGGGCGGGGAGGAGTTTGGGAGACCCTCTCCAGCATCTCACGTTGCACATGTAGTTATGCCAGGATTTGGAGACCTGGGGGAGCTTCTCCTTCTTCTTCCAGTTGGGGGGGGCCCCCTCCCGAACAGGCTCCTGTGGGGGCACAGCCTATGAGCGCCCAGCCCAGCCCACCCCACCATGCCGCCGTCCTGGGCTCTGCAGCTAACCAGCGCTGGGGCCTCTGCTGTGTTGCCCGGAAGAGGGGCTTCTCACCTTCCCTGCTGGAGAGGAGAGAGAATGGGGAGAGCCTGCCTCTGTGTGCGCCACACACACCCTGCGTGTGCAGCTGGTCTGGAAGGCCCCTTCAGGGAAAGCTGAGGGCGTGAGGAACACGGTGGAGACGGAATCTTAAGGGAACGGCCTCTCGCCGCATCGGTGTCATGGAGTACTCACAGCTCTCCTGTCTCCTGCTGTTTCACTTTACAGGAGAGGAAATCGGGGCCCAGGGAGCTTTATTTACTGTTGTGCTGTTGGCCACGTATCCCTGACACGGCAGAAGCAGAACATGAACCTGGGTCTGTCGAACCCTAGAACCATCACGCTGGCCCTCGCACGTCCAGCTGCCTGCTGGTGGCGTGACCTCGGCCATGCTCCTCAGCCTGTCTGACGTCTCCGTCGTAAAAGGAGGAACCTGGTGCAGGGTCCTCTGGGGGCCCGGCTGCTCTCTGCTCTGCTACCTCATGGGCCAGTGGGCTGGGGGTCACGGGGCAAGTGTCAAGACTCTGAGGGGCAGCCCACCTTGGCCGCGATCATGTAGGGTGGGATGATGTCGATGGCCATTTCCTGAAAGAGCTCCCGGCACTGCATGGAGATGAAGTCCCCTGCCAGGGGTGACTTGACGATGCCTGGAAGAGGAGGCACTGTCAGAACCCGGTTCTTTGAGGCACCCCCGACCCCTGCCGCGGCCCCACCTTGCTGCAGGACATAGCCGTCGTGCACCGGAATGGCCGTGGTGTGGGTGGCCCCGCTGTCCAGCACGAGGCCTGTGGAGCGCCCGTTGGCAAAGCTGGCATGGAGTGGGTGGGTCAAAGAGGCAGCAGCAGCCAGCGAGGGGGCTGGGATCCAGCTCTGGCCTGGTTACTCGGCTCCACTGGGGTCCATCCCGTCCCCCGTCTCCTGGAGAAAGGCTCTGAGACCCTGGCCACTTCTTCCCTAAGTCCCAACGTCTGTTCCTTCTGAGCCCCCAGCTTCTCTTTATTCTTGGTTCTGCATCCTAGGGGCTCTCTGAAATGAGGTCCCTGTCGCCTCAGTGCCCAGCACGGGGTTCGTGGCAAAGCAGACCTTGAAAGGAGTCAGTGCTGCGGGGCTGCTTGGGAAGGAGCCGCCTCGGCGCCCTACTCCCCTCCCTCCTCTGTCCAGCTCCAGCCCCTGCTGCCTCCCTGACCCAACTCACTCTCCGCTCAGCCTGACCCAAGGAATGGGAAATGGCCACTTAGCCGGCCACCGCAGGGTCTGAGGCACTCAGCCCACCGGGCTTTCGGCACCGAAGGGACGGGGGAGGTGTTTGCCCATCTGGGTCACTGATCCTTGACGAACAGGGCCCAGCCCCTCGCTCGCTGCGCCGCGCACCCCACCCCGGGCCTCCACCCGGGCAGAGCGGCTCAGCCCAGAGGATACGCGGTGAGCACGGCCGTCTTGCATAAGAAGAAGGCAGGAATGTTGTACTGCTCGAACATCAGCTCTGTCAGCTTCTCCCGCTTGGCCCGCGTGTTCCACTGGGGAGAGAGTGCAGGAGGGGAGGATTCAGGAAGAGACACAGACCCTGCCAACGCATGTGCAGGCACACGCAAACACACACACACACACTCTCACGTACACACACCTATATATACATCTATGCTCACACACGTATACATCCACACGTACTCACACACACTTACATATACACATACACACACGTATATACATGCACACATATACATTCAAATACACTCACGCATATACATGTACGTGCACACACACGCAAACATATGTGTACTCATACACACATACATACATTCTTGTGTACACACACGCACACGCGCACACACACACACACACACACACACACACACACACACACTCTTGCACACATGCACATACACACAACTTGAACTGGGGGCCGAGAGGTCAAGCCCCTTGGCACACATGGACCTTTACAATGTGAGAGCTATAAAGAATTGTAAGGAACACAGCTCAAACCCAGCTGAGGAAAACAAAACTCAGAGAGGAATAGTGACTTGGCCAAGACCACACAGAAGGCTCTTGGCAGAGTTGGGTCTAGAGTCACAGTCCCTTGAGGCCTGGCTCCTTCCAATCCTTGGGACATCCCTCTTCCCCATTCTAATCACCTCAAAGGCAAGACAGCTGGGGAAGAGGATTTCTGGGTAGTAATCAAAGATTGAATACAAACATCTCATTTTATATCCTACCAAGAGCTCAGCAAAACTATAATAAAGGGGCGTTTTTAAAAGTCATGAGCCCTTCTATAAGTAGCTAATGATTGACTGAAAAAAATCAGAAAAAAAAAGACATAACCCCATAAAAGGCAATAGATGTGCGAAGAGATGCTCAATATTTTTAGCCATTAGGGAAATATAAAGGCATAATGAGGTTCACTTCACACCTTCTAGAGTGGTGATAATTAAAACAAAGCAAAACCCCAGAACATAATGAGTGCTAACAAGGATGTGGAGAAGTTGCAGCAATGTAAGATGGTTCAACCACTGTGGAAAACAGTTGATAGTTCCTCAAAAAGGGAAACATAGAATTACCATATGACCAGCAATTCCACTCCTAGTTGTATACCCAAAAGAATTGAAAACAAGTACTCAGACTGGGTATAATGACTCATGCCTGTAATCTCAGCACTCTGGGAAGCTGAAGTCGGTTTATTACTTGAGCCCAGGAATTCAAGACCGGCCTGGACAACAAAGCAGGACCTCATTTATCAAAAAATTAGCCAGGCTTGGTGGCATGCACTTGTAGTCCCAGCTACTCGGTAAGACAGGAGGATCTCTTGTGCCCAGGAGATCGAGACTGCAGTGAGCCATGATGGTGCTACTGCACTCTAGCCTAGGCAACAGAGTGAGACCCCCTCACCCAGAAAAGAAAAGAAAATAGATACTCAAATCTGTGTATACAAATGTTCATGACAGCCAAAAGGTAGAAACAATCCAAATGTCCATCAATGGATAACAAATAAACTGTGGCATATCTGTACAATGAAGGAATTATACAGCCATAATAAGGGATATGATATATGCTACTATATACACACACACACACACACACACACACACACACACACACACACACACTATGTATGATATGTTGCATATATGATATTGTGTATATTGCATGTATTGTATATATATGATCTATGTTACAATATGGATGAACCTCAAAAACATTATACTAAGTAAAAAAATATGGACACAGGCTGGGCTCAGTGACTCAGCCTGTAATCCCAGCACTTTGGGAGGCTGAGGTGAGTGGATTGCCTGAGCGGCGAGTTCGAGACCGGCCTGGGCAACTTGACGAGACCTCATCTCTACAACAAATCAAAAATGAGCCGGGCGTGGTAGCGCGTGCCTGTAGTTCCAGCTACTTGGAAGGCTGAGGTGGAAGGATCGCCGGAGCCCAGCAGGTCGAGGCTGCGGTGGCCGGGAGCGTGCCACTGCACTCCAGTTTGGGCGACAGAGTGAGACTCCAACTCAAAAAAAAATACATTGTCAGGCATAGTGGCTCACGCCTGTAATTCCAAAACTTTGGGAGGCGAAGGCAAGAGAATTGCTGGCATGGTAATTCCTTCTACCTCAGCCTTCCAAGTAGCTGGTACTACGGTGTGTACCACCACACCCAGCCAATTTTTTGGGGGTAGAGACATGGTCTCATCAAGTTGCCCAAGCTGGTCTCAAATCCCTGAGCTCAGGCAGTCCTCTCGCCTTGGCCTCCCAAAGTGCTGGGATTACAGGCTTGAGCCACCGCGACTGGCACAACTTGTTTTAACCACAGAACACTGCCAAGTTGGTAAGGAACTGGTAGTTTCAGGTACCTCTGGAAGTGGAGGCGAACAGAAAGTTGAAATAAGATTACTTAAAGCTATACAAGTAACAGATTCCTAAACTCCCATCCCAACTCCATGTCACTGGGCTATTGCTCACCCCAGTTCCAGAAGATTGAATCTTTATTTTCTGGAAAGAATAACTGAGAGTCTCTCAATGGTGGGGCAATTGACACAGTTAGGAGTGACAGCATTATACCCACAGCAGGGGAATTAAATGAGGCAATGGATTTTTTTTAGATTAGAGCATGTAGTTTATTTAGAAAGTAAATTAGAGAGAGAGAAAGAAAGAGGGGATTCATCTCCCAAGGGAGGGGAGGGGGCCAATGCTTAAGAAAGCATGGCCTGGCCAAAGTTCAAACAGCACATGGCCACACCATAGCTTAGCAAGGAAATGGCCTCAATGAATTATTTTTTTTTTTTTGAGTTGGAGTCTCACTCTGTCGCCCAGACTGGAGTGCAGTGGCCGCTCCCGGCCACTGCAGCCTCGACCTGCTGGGCTCCAGTGATCCTTCCGCCTCAGCCTTCCAAGTAGCTGGAATTACAGGCATGCGCTACCATGCCGGGCTGATTTTTTGATTTATTGTAGAGATGAGGTCTCGCTGCCCAGGCAGGTCTCAAACCCGCGGGCTCAGGCAATCCACTCACCTCAGCCTCCCAAAGGCGCGGGATTACAGGCTGAGCCACCGAGCCCGGCTTATTTTTTTTTTTTTTTTGAGTTGGAGTCTCACTCTGCCACCCAGACTGGAGTGCAGTGGCCGCTCCCAGCCACCGCAGCCTCGACCTGCTGGGCTCCAGCGATCCTTCCATCTCAGCCTTCCAAGTAGCTGGAACTACACGTGTGCACTACCACGCCCTGCTAATTTTTTACTTATTATAGAGATGAGGTCTCGCCAAGTTGCCAGGTGGTTCTTGAATCTGCGGGCTTGGGTAATCCACTCATCTTGGCCTCCCAAAGTGCTGGGATTACAGGCTGAGCCACCAAGCCCGGCCATGTTTGTGGTTTTTTTTGTTTGTTTGTTTTTGAGTTGGAGTCTCACTCTGTCCCCCAGACTGGAGTGCAGTGGCCACTCCCGGCCACCGCATCCTCGACCTGCTGGGTTCTGGCGATCCTTCCGCCTCAGCCTTCCAAGTAGCTGGAATTACAGGCGCACGCTACCACGCCCGGCTAATTTTTGATTTATTATAGAGATGAGGTCTCGCCAAGTTGCCCAGGCAGGTCTCGAACCTGCGGGCTCAGGCAATCCACTCACCTCAGCCTCCCAAAGGCGCAGGCTCAATGAATATTAAATGCTGATAACAACAACCCCATTCCCTCCCTGGGCACAGCAACTCCTGCCTGTGATCCCAGCACTTTGGAAGGCTGAGACAGGAGGATCTCACTTGAGGCAAGGAGTTCAAGACAAACCTGGGCAACATAGCAATACCTTGACTCTATATTTTTTTGAGTTGGGGTCTCACTCTGTTGCCCAGATTGGAGGGCAGTTTCATGACCATAGCTCATAGCAGCCTCAACCTCCTGGGCTCAAGCAATCCTCTCACCTCAGCCTCCCAAGTAGCTGGGACTACAGGTGCATGACACCATGCTCAGCTAATTTTTAAAGTTTTTGTAGCGATGAGGTCCTGCTATGTTGCCCAAGCTGGTCTCAAATTGCTGGGCTCAAGCAATCCTCCCACCTCGGCCTCCCAAATACTAGGATTACAGGTGTGAACCACCATGCCCAATGAGCCTCCACACTCGGCCCTATTTCTATCAGAAAAAATTTCACCGAATTGAGAGACATCGATTTCCAGATTGAAGGGAAATATTAAGTGCTTAGAGCAATGAATGAAAATAAGCCAACAATAACACACGTCACTGGGAAATTGTGGAACACTGAGAATGAAGTAAAAAGTCTATAAACGTTCAGAAGGAAAAAATTACATCAGAGGATTAGGAATTAGATGGTTTTATCCTTCTTGATGGCAACAAAAGATGCTGGAAGAAAGACAATGGAGAAGATTTTGAATAAAGATCATTTCCAACCTGGAATGTGATACCTAGCTAAACTATCAACCCAAGGTCACACATGCAAGATCTCAAAAAATTTACTTCCCATGATCTTACAAAGTTAGTTACTGGGGCATCTGCTCCATGAAAACAAAGGAGTAAATCAAGAAAAGTACTCAAGTACAGAAAACAAGACCTCTAACACAGGAGAGAGGCAAAGGAATTCCCCAAGATAACAGTGAAGGGAGATGTCAGGATGACAGCTATGCCCCTAGCAGAGGCAACTGGCTCAAAGTATAATGGGTCAGTGGGTCCTTATTTAAGAAGATGAAGCTGATTGAGGCCAGGAGTTCAAGACCAGCTCGTGCAACATAGAGAAACACCATCTCTACAAAAAACAAAAAGAAAAAAATCCTTAGGCATGGGGGCATGCAACTGTAACCTCAGCTACTTGGGAGGATCACTTAAGTCAGGAGTTTGAGGTTATGATCAAACCACAGCACTCCACCCTGGGTGACAGAATGAGACCCTGTCTTTAGAACAAGAAGAAGAAGATGATGATGATAATATTGATTAAATTGAATTAATGTCTTGATAAAAGATACAGATGACTGGGCTTGGTGGCTCAGCCTGTAATCCCAGTGCTTTAGGAGGCCAAGGTGAGTGGATTGCCTGAGCCCGCAGGTTCGAGACCCACCCGGGCAACTTGATCTTGTCTGTACAATAAATAAAAAATTAGCTGGATGTGGTAGTATGCGCCTGTAGTTCCAGCTACTTGGAAGGCTGAGGCAGAAGGATCGCCAGAGCCCAGCAGGTTGAGGCTGTGGTGGCCGGGAGTGGCCACTGCACTCCAGTCTGGGCAACGGAGTGAGACTCCAACTCAAATATATATATATGTTGATAACTTATGAATTATTTAGGATCACATTGTTAAGTAGATAGAAAACCAAGCAAAATAAAAACCAATGCAATTTTCAGTTTTAGAGAAAACAAAAAGTTGCATAGGAAAGGATAAGTAATTATAGTTTGTTGCCTGCCTCAGCCCTGATTACCATACATAGTAATATGAGTATGGATACTGAATATGGATTTTTTAAAAGAGTCTAAATCAAATTGTACTTAAAGGTGGAGAATGAGAACTATGTGTGGTATAGGCTGGGGGGGAAGAGAGCAAAATTCTGATTTTTTATATAGAGAAATTTATAGATAATGCCTAAAACTAAAAAAAAAAAAAAAAAAAATCCACAAGCAGCAACTTAAGGGTGATATTTAGAGACACGGAAGAACATGCCCCCAAAACTAGCCAAAAGGAAGCAAAGCAACTGCCTTTGGAAAAGGAGGAAATGGGAGAGGGAGGGTCAGACCTGCAGTTGTTTCTTAACATACTTTCTAAAGCAGACAGATTTCCTCCGTGTATTGGTAACACTGATAAAAAAAAATTAAGTGAAACAGGTCTTGGGGCGGAGGCCGGGCAGCCGAATGAACAGAGCAGGAAGAGAGGGAGGGAGGGGAGACGAGTCCGGAGGGAGCAAAATGGTCGGCGACGACGGGGTGGGAAGGGAAGTCTGCGGCGAGGCTGGAGGGGGTCGAGGCACAGGGCTCGCGGCGGGACGCGCCGGCGGGGAGGCTGCGGGCCGGCCGCGCGGAGCGGGGGCGGCACTCACCGGGGCCTCGGACATGAGCACCGGGTGCAGGTTCGGCTCGGACTTGACGTGCTTGCTGTAGGTGTGATCCAGGATGGCGCGGAAGCACTCCAGTCCTCGACTGGGGCCGGAAGCCCAGTGGAGAGGGCGTCGGGGCGGGAGGCAAAGGGGAGGGAGGCCACGTCCAAAGGAGGGCCGGGGAGTCGGCTCCAGCGGAAGAGCCCCCGGCCAGGAATCTGGGGCGCCCGGGCGGGGACCCCGGCGGCGTGAGAGGGCGCGCGGCGGGCCCGGGGCTCGGCGGCTACCAGGAGGGCTCCGCGGGCGGGGCAGGCGCCTCGTCCCGGCCGTGGGGGTGGGCTCGCCGCCGGCGTCGGGAGGCGGGGGGGCCCTTACTCATGCCGTTCTTGAGGGGCGACATGACCTCCGCGCCGTCCCGAGGCACGTGCAGGGCGTTGGTGTCGATGTGGAAGATCTTCCCTTTCTTCTCTTTCTCCCCCTCCAGCTCCAGCCCGCCCCCCTCCTCCGCGGCCAGCAGCCCCACCGTGGTGGGAAAGTCAGCCTGGGGGGAGGGCGCCGGGAGGAGGGTCAGCCTCCCGCCCCGGCCCCGCCCCGCGAGCGCTCAGCGCCCCGGGGGCCGCCCCGCTTCGCGCTCCGCAGAGCTCCGGGGCCGGGCTGCGCGAGCCCGGGCCACGGGCAAGGCGGAGGGGTCCGAAGCCCGGGCTTTGGGAGGGGGCTGGCGGGCTCACCTTGGGGCAGTCCTCCCCGGCGTAGCCAGCGCGGACCGAGAAGGAGCCGATGTCAAAGACCAGCGCCCCCACCTCGTCTGTGCGGGGAGACAGGCGCGTGAGGGGGCCGCCCCAACGCGCCCCGCGGCAGCTCGGAGGGGAGGCCGGGGAGGGCCACGGCCTCGCCGCCCTCGACCCCGGCGCGGGCGGGCGGGGGCGGCGCCCGGGGTCCGGGGCCCGGGAGCAGGGTCAAGCCGCCGGCGTCCGGCTCTTCCCGTGGCCGCGCGCAGGCCGCGCTCCCGCGGGGGGCAAGGGGCCGGGGTCGCGGCCCGGGCGGGGAGCGCGGGCCCGGCGCGCGGCGTCCCGGAGGACCGGCGGCGGCGGCGCGCGCCCCCGGCCCCGGCCCGGCCGGACCCCCGAGCGCGGAGGCCGCGGGCCCGGGCCCCGCGCTCGGGCGGCGGGCTCGGGGCTCGGGCCCGGGCGAGGCCGCGCCGGGCGGGGGAGCCCGCGGCCCGAGGCTCGCTCACCTCCGCCGTAGACGCCCCCGCTCATAGTGCCTCTCTGCGCGGCCGGCGGCCGTGGGCGGCGGCGGGATCAGCACCGAGGCGGCCGGACAGCTCCCGCGAGCGCGGGGCGGGGCGGGGCGCGCGGCGGCCAATCGGGAGGCCGGGCCCCGCCCCCGCGGCGCCGCCGATTGGCTGCGCGGCCAGACAATGACCCGGCGGGGGCCGCCGCTTTAAAGGGGCGGACGCCTCCCGGCGGGGCGGCGGGGAGGAGCCCGGCGGCCCCGAGGAGCGGCGCGCGGGCGAGTGGCGCGCGGGCACGGGGCGGAGACCCCGTGTGCTCGGAGACCCGGACCCCGCGGGACGACTGACGGCCCGCCCTGCCCTCGTAAAAATGAGGTCGGGACAGAGCCCCGCAGTCCGCGAGTGGTCCGTCCTCGGGCTTCGGAGCGAGGTTCCTGCGCGCCAGCACGAGTGAACTCAGCCGGAGGGGTGGGAAGGGAAGGGAAGGAGCCAGGGGCCGGAGGGTGTGTGTCTCCGTGTCTCCCTGTTTCTTTCTCTGTCTTTTTTTTCTCTCTTCTAGTTGAGGTCTCGCGCTGTCGCCCAGGCTGGAGTGCAGGGGCACCATCACGGCTCTCTGCAGCTCGACTTCCTGGGCTCGGGCGATCCTCCTTCCTTAGGCTCCCGAATAGCTGGGACTGCCGGTGTGCGCCACCATGCCCAGCTAATTTTTAAGTTTTGGTTTGTCTAGACGAGGTCTTGCTGTGCTGCCCTGGCTGGTGAGCTCGAACGCCTGGGTTCAAGCGACGCCTCCGGCCTCAGCCTCCCAAAGTGCTGGGATTTCAGGGGCGAGGGAGTGAGCCACTGTGCCTGGCTTTTTGTCTTCTGATGGCCACTCTTTCCCTCGCCTGCTCCGCCCCCCCCGTTTGCCCAGGCCTTCTATGTACACACGTGCACACACACACGTGCACACACACGTGCATACACCCATGTACAGATGCAGACATGTTCGCACAAAGGCACTCAGCTAGCCCGCCTTAAGCTTCCTCTCCCCACCTCTCTCTTCAGCCCCTGTTCGCCTGAGGAGGCATTTATCGACAAGAGAGTTTTCTACTGGCGGGCTTTCAGACCCTCCTGGGCTCCCAGTGCCGCAGTTTTTGTGATGAAGGTGAAGGAGCGGCTCTGGCCACCCGGGTTAGCTGAGAGACTCCTCTGGGAGCGTGTGTGTGCAGGCCTGTGCCTGTACATAGGTGTTTGCGTGTTGGTATTGTGTGCCTGGGTGTACACATGCACATGTGTGCCGGGTACATTGAGGCCAGAGATAGTACGGAGGAGGGTACTGTGTGACAGCCACATGCCCCTGAAGGTTCTCGCTCACCCCATGCCCACTCAGGAAGAGACCCCACCCTTCCCCAGCCGAAGGACAGCTGAGCTGGCTCACCAGTTACCTTCTGGTGATGGTGGCAGACAAATTTTCCTGAGTGACCCTAGGTCAGTCCAAGACCTCTCTGTACACGGAGGCCTGGACGAACTAGGTGAGTCCCAAGCTCTGGGCGCTTGCATGTCTTCATCTTTCAAAATGCTGAGGTGAGAGTTAAAGGAATGCTGGAGGAGAAAGTGATTTCTGTGCCTGAGCCTGCGGGCTTGAGACCTGCCTGGGCAACTTGGAGAGACCTCATCTCTACATAAAATCAAAAATTAGCAGGGCGTGGTAGCATGTGCCTGTGGTTCCAGCTATAGGGAAGGCTGAGGTGGAAGGATCACCAGAGCCCAGCAGGTCGAGGCTGCCGTGGCTGGGGGCATGCCGCTGCACTCCAGTCTGGGTGACGGAGTGAGACTGCAACTCAAAAAAAAAAAAAAAAAAGAAAGTGATTCTGCTCATGGCTTGCTCCTCTTCTTTTGCTGATGTTTAATGATGCTGCCTCACCTCGCTCTTCTCAAGTTCACCTCATCGATTTCTCCTAGTCCTTCTCCACCCTCCTCCCCCACCCTTCCAGCCATTTTAGCTTCGGAAAGTTCCCACTCTGAAGAAAGCTTACTGATCATGGATCCAACCCATGAATTTTGCAGGGGTTTCCCCAGCTAGGCCCTGCTTGGTTACACAGAGCCAGGACTAGAGCCCATGGCTCTTATCAGCCATTGAGGTATGACTCTGGTTCATAACACCCCTGTGTTCCTCACCAAGCTTGTCATCTCCGTCCCTAGGACAGCTTGTGGTGAGGCCTCCATCTGAGGCCGGAGTCAGAACCTGGCTGAAAGCTGGACACACAGGGTTATTCAGTAAGTGGTGGGACCTAGAAATGTCCCTGGGGAGTTTTCTTTTCTTCTTCTTTTTCTTTCTTTCTTTCTTTCTTTTTTTTTTTTTTTTTTGAGTTGGAATCTCACTCCATCTCCCAGGCTGGAGAGCAGTGGCACGTAGACGCACAGCCACCCCAGTGTCGACCTGCTGAGCAATCCTTCCGCCTCAGCCTCTCAAGTAGCCGGAACTACAGGCACACACCACCACACCCAGCTATTTTTTTCATTTTATTGTAGAGACGAAGTCTCGCCAAGTTGTCTGGGCTGGTCTCGAACTCATGGGCTCAGGCAATCCACTCGCCTCAGCCTCTCAAAGTGCTGGGATTACAGGCTGAGCCACCGAGCCTGGCTGAGGTTTTTTTTTTTGTTTGTTTGTTTTTAAGGTTTTAATACTATTATGCATAAATTAGAAGCCTATAGTCCAATGGTAATCAGAAGTGAATTTGTCTCTTGTGGTTGGGGGAAAGCTACAGTTGGCTAACTACAGGACCAGACTTGATTTACCTCCTGGTCAACTGTGACCAATTTTCAATGTCATAAGTTCTGACATAAGATTTCAGAACACTATGGACGTGGTTAAGGTAAAGTAATTAACACATTTCACTTGCCAGTTCACTGATTCAACAAACATCTTTTATGTCTACTGTGTGGCAGGCGCTGGGCCAGGTATGGGAGGGAATACCAGGGGGGACACCAAGGAAGCTGGAATTATCTTTCAGAGGGCGGACCCTGCTAGGCAAGTATTCCAGGAAACCATCAGCATCAGTGTACCAGCTAGCGTTTTTGTGAGCATGAATTATTTTGAGATTGTTATTTTTTTTTTTTACGTTTATTTTGAGTTGGAGTCTCACTCTCTTGCCCAGACTGGAGTGCAGTGGCTGCTCCCGGCCACCGCAGCCTCGACCTGCTGGGCTCCGGCGATCCTTCCGCCTCAGCCTTCCGAGTAGCTGGAATTATAGGCACGCGCTACCACACCTGGCTGATTTTTTTTTTTTAATTTATTATAGAGATGAGGTCTCGCCAAGTTGCCCAGGCTGGTCTCGAACCCGCGGGCTCAGGCAATCCACTCACTTCAGCCTCCCAAAGTACGGGATTACAGGCTGAGCCACCAAGCCCAACTTTCGTTTATTTTTATTTATTTTAAAGATGCGGGTACAATTCAGGATTAATTAGCTAAGTGGTCACTGTACCGGTAAACTTCGGGTCTCCCTTTGGCTCCCACTTTGCCTGGTGTGAGATTAGGTACCCTTATCAATGTTATGTGCCCCTGCTTACCTGGAGATTCTTTCAATGTGTGTGCCTGTTTCATGATGGGAGATTTACGAGCACACCTGCCCACACCGAGCTGAGTGTGCAGCAGTTTTTGACCAAAACTGGCATGACCTCTAGGCATGGTGGCTCACGCCTGTAATTCCAGCACTTTGGGAGACAGAGGCAAGAGGATTGTCTCAGCCCAGGGGTTCAAGACCAACCCTGGCAACTAAGCAAGACCTCATCTCTACAATAAATTTTTAAAAAATTAGCTAGGTGTGGTGGTATGTGCCTGAGCCCAGCAGGTCAAGAATGTGGTAGGCATGAACGTGCCCCACTGCACTCCAGCCTGGGCAACAGAGACTTCGACTCAAAACAAAACAAGACAAAACCCAGCATGACCCCCATGCTTCACCCTCCCTATCACCTGATTTCGCCCCAAGTGACTTTTTTGTTCGTTCATTTCCCTGGGTGAAAAAAGTCCTCAAAGGCAAATGTTTTGCTGATGCGGAAGAGGTGAAACAAAAAATGACAGAAGCATTAAAAGGCATCAAAACGGATGAGTTCAAAAACTGTTTTGAGCCGTGGAAAAAGCATCTCGATAGGTATATTGCATCAAATGGAGAGTACTTTGAAGGTGACTGAAGTTTCAACATGTAAGAATAAATACGCACTTTATTTTTTGAGTTGGAGTCTCACTCTCGCCCAGACTGGAATGCAGTGACCGCTCCCGGCCACCGCAGCCTCGACCTGCTGGGCTCCGGCGATCCTTCCGCCTCAGCCTTCCAAGAAGCCAGAACTACAGATGCGCGCTACCACGCCCAGCTAATTTTTGATTTACTATAGAGATGAGGTCTCGCCAAGTTGCCCGGACAGGTCTCGAACCTATGGGGTCAGGCAATCCACTCACCTCGGCCTCCCAAAGTGCTGGGATTACAGATTGAGCCACGAGCTCAGCCAAATACACACTTTTTAATAAATAAATTCTGGGATCTTGGGGTCCTCCCCTCCTACTGAGGTGCATAAGACACAGTGTATCCCCGTTCTCAAGAAGCATTGGTGCAGCGGGGAGCTCAGACATGTACAAGGGAGGTGAAATAGGGGCCAGGGAGGCTTCTCAATCTGATGTTTGAACTGAATCCTGAAGGATGAATAGGCATTCACAGGTGAATAAGGCGGGAAAGATCTTCCACTCAGAGAACAGCATGTGCAGAGATCTAGAGACGTGGACACTTCTGGAATATGTGGAAAAAGGAGTTCAGTCTAGAAGGAGGGCTGGATAGGAACTGATGGCAAAGGTCAGTGTCAGGGACAGATAAGACTGGAAAAGCCATCAAAGACCAACTGGTGCATGCTGACAGCTCTATTTTTATTTAGCAGGCACAAAGCGTCTGCTATGTGCCAGGCATTGTAATAAATGCTTTACATATATCAGGTAATTAGTTCTCACAACAACCGAATTATTATCCCTTTTTGCAGGGGGAAACAGAGGCATAGAGAGGTTGAGTGGCTTGCCCAAAGTGACAGCACTGATATTTGAACCGAGGTATCTGTCCTGATCCAGGGCAAATGTTGGCATGTATTTATTGCTTCTATAAATGTTCTCTGTATGCCTGATAAGCCCTGAAAAATAAAATGACTCATGCAGCTTGATGTGACTCTCAGAGAGTTTAATATCTATCCAGAAAGATGAATCATGAAACAATCGATTCAATAAAGTCATCTGGAGACGCTCACATCCCATGGCCACATTCAGGCTGGCCTAACCTGAGCAATTGGTAATGGTGTCCAAGGTGCTGGGGCCAGGTCCAGGCCCCTCAGACCGACTCCACATCTCGGAAATGATTTGGCATCTTGTGAGGGTCTGTTCCTTCCTGGCTGAGCTCTCACCCAGCCTTCTGCCAGATAAACCAAGTGCCCTGGCTGCAAATGGAGCCCCTGGTCCAGCGCAGGTGGCAAATGCCCAGAAATACACAGTCCAGTAAAGGCTGCAATAGGAATGGAGCCAGCACTGCAGTGGGACACAAACAGCAGTGTGGTCAAGGAGGCAGTATTTAAACGAAGCCCCAGAAAATGACCTGGATTTTTTTCTAGCAGATGAGGGAGTGGAGCTGGAGCAGGGGGTGGAAGGCATCCTGAGGGGAGGAGACGAGACTTGGCCTGTGTGTAAGGCAAAGAAGCTGGGCCGTTCTCCTGGGATCACTGGGGAACTACTGTGTGGTTTTGAACAGGTTAGTTATTCATCCAGTTTACATTTGAGAAAGATCTCTTGGGCGGCCATTTGGTAGGTCGATTAGGGAGGGACCATCCTGGAAGCCAGGGAATGGGCAAAAACAAAAATAACAGCAGTTGGCGTCCAGTGGAATCGGTGCATTTAAGCAGTATTCAAGAGATAGCGCCGGGCTCGGTGGCTCAGCCTGTCGTCCCGCGCCTTTGGGAGGCTGAGGTGAGTGGATGCCTACCGCGGGTTCGAACCCCTGGCAGCGAGACCTCATCTCTACAATAATCAAAAATCGGCCGGCGTGGTACCGCACGCCTGTAATTCGGCTACTTGGAAGGCTAGGCGAAGGATGCCAGACCCCAGCAGGTCGGGTTGTGGTGGCCGGAGCAGCCACTGCACTCAGTCTGGGCGACAGGTGAGACTCCATCTCAAAAAAAAAAAATAGAGACAGGTGAGGTAGCAAACTGGTAGAGTAGTCCCTTTCTCGCATCTGGCCACCTCTGCCAACCTCTGGCAGAAGGAGGTCAAATCAGAGGAATCCCATTCATCAATGACATCGATAGTGATGACCCAGCCGTTAAGAGCACAGTGGTCCAGTATCCGTCCTTGGGAGGTGAGTGAGTGATGCCCGAGCGGTTGAGACCCGCTGGGAGGACTCTCTCAATAAATCAAAAAAGCGCGCCACCCTGTAATTCGGCTACTTGGAAGGCTGAGGCGAGAAGGATCGCCGAGACCCCAGCGGTCGAGGTTGCGGTGGCCGGGAGCAGCCACTCCACTCCAGTCTGGGCGACAGAGTGAGACTCCATCTCAAAAAAAAAAAAAAAGGAATCACAGGTTGAAGATGGCAGTGATGCTCCCACAGTTCTGGAGTATCTATGTAGAGGTTGTTGCTTAAGTCATTGACGTTCTTAGATTCTTGTCATAGCAGCTGCAACTGTACCCTAACTAATCGACCATCATTTGGTTACGGGGAATGAGGAAGAGGGAAGCTCCTAGCGCTGTTAACTATGCCAAGAGATTCAGAGAAGGGAGAAGGTTGGGCAGGGTGGGGTGCAGAGGAAGATGGTTAATTTCGGGTTGAATATGTTGAGTGTGAGATGTCTGTGAACAGTGGCGTGTAGTAAATGTTTTAACAACCAGTTCTTCAGGGAGATGGAGCTCCCTGAAGCATCTGCCCATTTCCATGATGTAAATACTCTCACCATGGCTAAGTTCAAGTTACGACGGTCTCTGTTGGGGGTTTCTTGGAGCTGGGGTCTCGCTACATTGCCCAGACTAGTCTTGAGCTCCTGGACTCAAGCAATCCTCCCACCTCAGCCTCCCAAAGTGCTGGGATCACAGAAATGAGCCACCTTCCCTGGCCCAAGTGACGACCATCAACATGACTGCAGTGAACAAGGAGCTGGGAAGACAGGTGCACGACGTGAGCTGGTATGAGCTGGCACAAGCTGACGCCAGCGCACCACTGTTGTTCAGCTCTCCAGGGCTCTGCCTTCTCAGCCAAGTTGGTCACCCACTGGTCATCCCCTACCATCTGTGCCTCCCCCACCTCCCGTCCTTCCCATTATCACCTAAACATGTTCCAGTAGTTCCCATCAAAATACAAATACCAGCCGGGCTCGGTGGCTCAGCCTGTAATCCTGTGCCTTTGGGAGGCTGAGGTGAGTGGATTGCCTGAGCCCGCGGGTTCGAGACCCACCTGGGCAACTTGGCGAGACCTCATCTCTACAATAAATCAAAAATTAGCCGGGCGTGGTAGCGTGCACCTGTAGTTCCGGCTACTCGGAAGGCTGAGGCAGAAGGATCGCTGGAGTCCAGCAGGTCGAGGCTGCGGTGGTCGGGAGCGGCCACTGCACTCCAGTCTGGGTGACAGAGTGAGACTCCAACTCAAAAAAAAAAAAAATACAAATACCTTGACTCCACATTCTCTTCCCACTACTACCCAGCCTCATTATTTCTTTATTATTATTATTATTTTGAGTTGGAGTTTCACTCCATCGCCCAGGCTGGAGTGCAGTGACATGCTCACGGGCACCCAGTGTCAACCTGCTGGGCTCAGGTGATCCTTCCGCTTCAGTCTTCCAAGTAGCTGGAACTACAGGCGCGTGCTACCACGCCCGGCTAATTTTTTTTATTGTAGAGACAAGGTCTCGCCAAGTTGCCCGGTCTGGTCTTGAACCCATGGACTCAGGCAATCCTCTCACCTGGGTCTCCCAAAGTGCTGGGATGACAGGCTGAGCCACAGAGCCTGGCCTATTTATTTTATTTATTTATTTTTTGAGACAAGGCCTTGCTCTTGTCCAGGCTTCAGTGCATGGTGTAATCATGGCTCACTGCAGCCTCAATTCTCCTGTTTAATCCTTCTAAGTGGCTGGGACTATGGGTGTGCACCACCGTGCCTGGCTAGTTTATCTGTTTTGATTCGGAGTCTCACTCTGTGGCCCAGTCTGGAGTGCAGTAGCATGATCATGGCTCACTGCAGCCTCGACCTCCTGGGCTCAGGTGATCCTTCCACCTCAACCTCCTTAGTAACTGGGATACACCTAATTTTAAAATTTTTTTTGTGCAGAGACAAGGTCTTGTTACGTTGTTCAGGCTGGTCTCGAACTCCAGGGCTCAAGCGATCCTCCCACCTCAGCCTCCCAAAGTGCTGGGATTGCAGGCGTGAGCCATTGCGCCTGGCCACAGCTAATTTTAAAACTTTTTGTAGAGACGGAGTTTTACTATGTTTCCCAGGTTGGTCTCCAGTGATCCTCCCACCTAAGCCTCCCAAAGTCTGGGATTACAGGTGTGAGCCACCATGCCAGGCCAGGCCCGTGCTTTCCACCCCCACCCCCAAGATGAGACTCCCAAACCTGGGCCACTTGGGCTATCTCCATTACTCACGCATCCTCAGACCACTGCAGGCAGACCCTTGGCCTGAGAACCCATTACAAACGCTCTGGACAAAGTTACCGCATTACTCAATCCTACCCACACTCCTCAGTCCACCAGTCTTGCTTCTCTCTGCAGCATCAGCACAGTTTACCATTCTCTTTTGGAACACTCTTTTCTTTTAGGTTCCAGAACACCACATTCTCCTGATTTTCTTCTTAGCTCTCTGACTTCTCCTTTGGCAGCTGGCTCTCTGCCTGACCTCTAAATGCTGGAGCTCCTCAGAGCTTGGCCACCTTGTCTTTTTCGTGAACCTCCCCATGACTTCATCTGCTTGAATGTGCCACTCACTCTCGGGGCTCTATTCCAACCCAGATGTCTCGGCCAAGCCCCAGACCTGCTTCTGCGGCCACCTACTGAACATTTTCCTGGCGCCACACATAGGCACGCCAAACCTAAAACCGCCCAATCTAAGCTTCTTTATCTCCCTCCCCAAATGTGTCCCCTCTCAGATGTTCTGCTCTCAGTAAATGGCGTCTCCAGGCCACCAGCACGAATTGTTACTTCACTGCCCGACGACTATCTGTCTCCTGTGTGGACTGTAAGCTCCATGCAGGCTAAGGAGGATGCCCCTGTTGCTCGCTGTTGTATATTCATTGCCCAGGACAGTTCATCGGGGCTCTACAAATATTAGCCAAATGAATTAAGACAGGAAAGCATATTAGCACAGAAACCAAAGAGAGAGGAAGCTCAACAGATGCCATATAGAGTTGACAAAATTGGGTTCTAGTCCTAGGCTGTCAGTTTTCTTTCTTTCTTTCTCTTTTCTTTTTTCTTTGCGTTGGAGTCTCACTCTGTCACTCAGACTGGAGTGCAGTGGCCGCTCCCGGCCACTGCAGCCTCTACCTGCTGGGCTCAGATGATCCTTCTGCCTCAGCCTTCCAAGTAGCTGGAACTACAGGCGCGCGCTACCAAGCCCAGCTGATTTTTTAAAATGTATTGTAGAGATGAGGTCTTACCACGTTGCCCAGGCGGGTCTTGAACTCTCAGGCTCAGGGAATCCACTCACTTTGGCCTCCCAAAGTGCTGGGATTACAGGCTGAGGCACCGAGCCCGGCCGGCTGTCAGTTTTCTAAGTGACCATAGGGAAGTCACTGTGCCCATCTGTGGGTTGAATACATTAAATTATCTATGAGGGCCCATCCAAAATCGAACTCCTAATTGACATCTATGACCTATTGCTAATATATCATTGAATTTGTAGGCACACATACATAGAATTTGTGCATAACTAAGGATATGACTGGTTTTCTTATCTTCTTTTAAAACGTGTGTTTTGGCCAGGCTCGGTGGTTTCAGCCTGTCATCCCAGCACTTTGGAAGACCGAGGCGAGTGGATTGCCCGAGCCCACGGGTTCGAGACCCGCCTGGGCAACGTGGCGAGACCTTGTCTCTACAATAAATCAAAAATTAGCGGGGCGAGGTAGTGCGTGCCCGTAGTTCCGGATCCTGGGAAGGCTAGGGCAGAAGGATCTCCAGAGTCCAGCAGGTTGACGCTGGGGTGGCCATGAGCCTGCAACTGCACTCCAGCCTGGGTGAGGAAGTGAGACTCCGACTGAAAAAAAAAGTGCTTTTGAAAAACGGCTTGTAATGCCTTTCACAGAGACTACATAAACAGTGTATTTTAATACTTTTAAATGACAAGGGCTCAGTGAGGGTTATCTGCTGACTCGAACTTTCCTAAGCATCTTCACAATCCAAGAGACCTTTGGGCAGACGGCCAACGACACCCCCACTTGACAGGTGTGGAAATGGAGGCCTACGCTTACATTCTCGTCCCTTTACAGGAATGGGGGGGATATACAGGATAACAGAGATATACTGTAATTGCACAGTAAAGTCGTTAAGGCTGCCTGGGTTCACACCTCAACTCTGCAGCTGTAGGTCCGTTTCCACGTCTAGAAACTGGGGCTCACGCTAGTGCAGAACTTCACAGCATTGTGAGGATTGAGTAACACAAGTACGGAACCCAATGAACGAGCTATTTCAGTGGCACGCGACCCGAAAAGGGGGCCTGCGAAAGCCCGCCGGGCGACGCCGAAGAGCCGCCTGGGCAGGGCTCTCCTCCGGGGACGCTTGGGGGCCGCAGCAGCCCCACTCGCCCCTGCTCGGGGCCCTTCAAAACCGCCGTCTCGCTTCCGGCCGCCCCGAGGCGGGCCCCGGCCTGCGCCGGCCCGGGTCTCTCCGGCTCCTTCCCCTGCGGAGGGGCGGGGCGGGCGGGGCGGGGCGGGGCCTCCCGGGAGGGGGCGTGGCCAGCCGAGAACTGGGGCGTCGGACTCCCCGGCCCGACCTGGAGCCGCCCAATCCGGGAGGGGCCGGAGCCCTGTCACGTGACCGGCGAGCGGTCTCACCCTCTCCTACGCCGGTACCATCTCCGCCGATCCCGGGGGGAGGGCTTACTTCTCTTCGGGGAGCGCTTCGTTCATTCGGGTAGGGCTCGGGTCGAGGTGGGGTGGCGCGGCAGACGCGTCGTGACGGAGTCGGCCTTCGCGCCCGCGGCGCTTCGTCTCCTGCCCCCCCCAAGCACTTGGTCTCGCCCAGCCGGGCCCTGGGCGCGGCGGCGACGGCCGCGTCACTGGCGGGCGGGATCCCTCCGCTCTGGGGAGAGCGGCGCTGGGCGGCGGAGTCGGGGCGACTGAGGAGATCCATCCGCGTCGCCGCCGCCGCCGCCGCCTCCGCCGCGGAGGAAGACAGGACCTCCCGCGCTCCTCCAGCGACCCCGCCGCAGAGTCCCCCGCCACAGGTACCTCCGCCGACGAAAGGAGTCCTCGTCCTCCCGGCCCCAGATTCCCGTGGGGGAGCCTCTCCTCCTCCCGTCTGCCCGGTCTGGCCCCTGGGGAGCGGACGCAGCTCCCGAGACCTCCCCTCCCTTCCCCCGGCCCCGTCGCTCCCAAACCCGGAAGGGGCCTGGGACCCTCGCCCGATGATGCAGGCGCCGCCCTGCACCCCAGCGGCGTCTGGCCGGCCCGCAGACCCCGGCCCGGCACGCTCGCCCCTGCTGCCCTCGAAGTCGGGGCCCAATTCCGGGCTTCCTCTAGGCCCCGTCCCGCCCCCTTCCCCGCCGCCGCCCTCCCGCCCGCCCGGGCAGCACCCCTCGTGTCCCCCCGTCTCGCACCCCCTGGCCCTCGCCTCGCCCCACTCCAGAGTCCGGGGAGAAGAGGCGGGCCGGGGCCCCTCCCGTCGCCTCCGCCCTGCCCCCGAGTGGGCTCTGCCGGCGGATCCCGGCCCTGCCGCCCGGAGCCGGGGCCCGGCACCCCGCCGCCTCCGCGAGCCCTGCCGCGAGCTCGGCTCCCCGGCGCCTGCCGGCCCCGCTTTCTCGGGCAAAATGGAGGTCGCGGGGCTGCGGGCCAGGCCCGCTGCCCCTCGCCGCGCCGCGCCGCGCCGGCCCGCGCCGCCCCAGCTGCCGGCCCGGGGACCCTGCCTCGCCCTCTCCCCTGCGCCCCGCCGGCTGCAGAGCGGCGGCGCCCCTGCTCGAGGGGGACGTCCGGGCGCCCTCGGGGGCCCCGGAGGCGACGGGGCGAGGGCTGGAGGCGTCTCCCCGCCCCCCGCGGCTTCCTCCCGGCCTGCCTCCCCCGGCCCGGCCTCCGGCGCGGCCGCCTGGCCGGGGCTGCCGGCCGCTGGGAGGAAGGGGCTTTGTCCGGCTCTGGCGCGGGGGGGCAGGGACGTCTGCCTCCCCGCCCCGCGTTCGAGCGGCATCCTCGGGCCCCGGCGCAGAAAGCTGAACTTGCGGAGGGGAAATGGGGGCCAGAGGAACGCCCAGCGCCGGGGGAAGTGGGAGCGGGTGGAGACGTCTGGGTCGCCCGCCGTGCGCCCGGCCAGGCCGCACGGGGGTCCGCGGGGCGGGACGCGGGCTCCCGCGGCGGAGCCGCCGGGCTCCCGGGGCGCCGGCGCCGAGCCCGCGGGCTGGGCCCCCGGGGTGCCGAGGGCGCCGGGGCCGGGCCGCCCGGGGCCGCCCGCGGCGCCTGGGCGCGAGCAGCTCCGCGCCTCGGGGCCGGGGCCCTCTCTCCGGAGCCCTGATTACTCGCGAGCGGTCCCCACGGGCGCGGCGGCGCGGGCGGCCTCGGCGCGGGCGGGAGGGAGCGGCGCTCGGGCTGCCTTCCCGGCCGCGCGCCCCGCCCGCGGCGCCGGCTAATGGGGCGCAGCCGGCGCGGGGATTATCCGCGGTGAGCCGGCCCGAACCTATTAGTGCCCGATCGGCTTTCCCCAAATCCTGTAAACAGCCACCCCGGCCGGTTCTGGGGAGGGCCGGGAGGCCGGGTCGGGCGGGGGCGACGGGCACGGGGGTGGGGTCACCCACCCTGCAGGTCTCTGCCGTGGATGCGGTTGCCTCGGCAACGGGCTGGGGTGGGGGCACTTCTCCAATGAGGTGCTCTCGGTCCGGGTGACGGTTGCCTAGGCAACCCCGCGCGCAGCCGGCCTCCCCCTCTGGTCGCCCCCCACCGTCGAAGCTGGGGGTGTGTGCGGGTGTGCGGCTCGTGGGGGTGAGTTTAAGGAGGCGCCGCCCCTTTTCGAATTAGGTGCTGGGAGGGCGGCGCCCGTGCGGGCCGGGGCGGGCGCCAGGTCTGTTTTCGAAGGGACTGGCCCCCCCAGTTCCTGCCGCGCGTGTCCCGCCCGGGCCGCTGTCCGAGGGAGGGGTTTCCCCTGCGCTTCCTCTTGCACTTCCCGCTCCGTTTCCGGGGGGCGGGAGGAAGGTTGGGGAAGTCGGCCCTTCCGCGGCAGCGCCTCTCGGGCGCGGGAGACCCCGGTCTGCCCGGGCGCCGCGGACGTCGCCGCCGCCCCCTCCCCCTCCCGGCGATTACCCCTTCCGGGCCGCGCGTCAACTCCGCCTTTCCCCTTCTTCCCCGGCGGCCTTGGGCCTGACGTCAGCCCTGCATCCCCCAGGCCTCGGGCCAGCGGCCAGGAGCTGCCTCCCCCGGCCCCCGTCCCGCGGCCCCCAGCCGCCCCCAACCCCGCCCCACGGGCCCGGCGCCATGAGTGAGCTGGAGCAACTGAGACAGGAGGCCGAGCAGCTCCGGAACCAGATCCGGGTGAGGGCCTGGCCGCGGGGATGGGGAAGCCGGGCGGGCAGGCTGGGTGGCTCGCGGGTGCCGCGCCCAGCGCCCTGCAGCGGGCCTGGCAGGCGCCCTCGGGCCGAGGCGGGGGCGGAGGCTCCCCGATCTCACGGCGGCTCGTTTTCCCCATCCTCTCGCTCCTTCCCCCCTCTCCCGCCGGTCTTCTCGCCTGCGTCTCTGGCGCTGCGTCTCCCGCAGGATGCCCGAAAAGCATGTGGGGATTCGACCCTGACCCAGGTGAGGTGAATCCGGGGCTGGGGATTGAGGGAAGGCGGAGGGCGGAGGCGTGCTGCTGCCTGGGCTGCCCTGAGCCCGTTCTGCCTCCCCCTGCAGATCACAGCTGGGCTGGACCCAGTGGGGAGAATCCAGATGAGGACACGAAGGACCCTCCGCGGGCACCTGGCAAAAATCTATGCCATGCACTGGGGGACAGACTCAAGGTACACGTGTGGCTGGCTTGGGGCGCTGTGCCGAGCTTTTGTGTGGCTAGCACGCACGGTTGGGGGCAGCCTCGGAGGCCTGCGGGCACGACAGGGCTTCCACGCTGCTAAGGTGTGTCTGGCTCGACTGTGGCTCCCAAACACGCCCAAGGGACTTGGGCACGCAGGGTGGCGGCACTTCTGGGCTGCTGCCGGAGATGGTCTCAGAAAAGCCCCCGCTGAAGGGAGACAGAGGTGTTCTGCTTCCAGAGCAAGATCCCTCTGCCTCTCCCCAGGCTGCTGGTCAGCGCTTCCCAGGATGGGAAACTCATCATCTGGGACAGCTACACCACCAACAAGGTAGAGGCGGTGCCCGAGGTGGGTCAGGACTGGGCCGCCCGCTCCCGGCCGGCTCCAACCCCGGGCTGCCCGTCCTCCCTAGGTCCATGCCATCCCGCTGCGCTCCTCCTGGGTCATGACCTGTGCCTACGCGCCCTCAGGGAACTTTGTGGCCTGTGGGGGGCTGGACAATATCTGCTCCATCTACAGCCTCAAGACCCGAGAGGGGAACGTTAGGGTCAGCCGGGAGCTGCCTGGCCACACTGGTGAGAGGGGCCTCGCTGGGCACGGGCGCTGTGGCGAGGGGAGGGAGGGGCCGTGGGGACCCAGCCGACCGGCTCCTTTCCCCAGGGTACCTGTCCTGCTGCCGCTTCCTGGATGACAACCAGATCATCACCAGCTCTGGGGATACCACCTGGTGAGGTCCTGCCAGCGCCGGACAGTCTGGGTGAACCCACGCTTGCTTCCCTGGCTCCCACCACCTCGGTGCTGGGCACACGGCCTGGCCTCTCCCCCCTGCTGGGCGCCGGGGGCTCGGGCCGCTCCCTGCCGAAAGCACCTCGACCTGAGACGAGAGCAGGCTCCCGCGGCCCCTTCCACGGGAGCTCTGCCAGAGCCGGGCAGTTTGGGCGAACGCACTCCTCCTGCCCTGGGTCCCACCGCCCCCGGTGCTCAGCACACACCCTGGCCTCTCCTCTGCTGGGCGCCCAGGCCGGGGCTAGAGTCCCTCCGCACTGGGACGAGAGCAGGCTCCCGCGGCCCCTTCCACGGGAGCTCTGCCAGGGCTGGGCTCACATGGGGAGGCGGGCGGGGGCGGGAACTCTGTCCTTCAGCCCAGCTCTGATCTCTTGCTTCTTCCTGCCACCTTTCCAGTGCCCTGTGGGACATCGAGACAGGCCAGCAGACTGTGGGTTTTGCTGGACACAGTGGGGATGTGATGTCCTTGTCACTGGCCCCCGATGGCCGCACCTTTGTGTCAGGTGCCTGTGATGCGTCCATCAAGCTGTGGGACGTGCGGGATTCTATGTGCCGACAGACCTTCATCGGCCACGAGTCCGACATCAACGCCGTGGCTGTGAGTTCTGGGGTGAGCTGGGCCGGCCCGCCCCGCCGGGCTCCCAGGTCCCTCATCCCACGCTGGTCCCGTGTCCTGCAGTTCTTCCCCAACGGCTACGCCTTCACCACCGGCTCTGACGATGCCACGTGCCGCCTGTTTGACCTGCGGGCTGACCAGGAGCTCCTCATGTATTCCCACGACAACATCATCTGTGGCATCACCTCTGTTGCCTTCTCGCGCAGTGGCCGGCTGCTGCTTGCTGGCTACGACGACTTCAACTGCAACATCTGGGATGCCATGAAGGGTGACCGCGCAGGTGAGCCCTGGGCGCCCCCGTGGGGCAGGCGGGGAGGAGCCCGGGCCAGACCCATCCCGATGCCTCCCTGCCCCCCCAGGTGTCCTTGCGGGCCACGACAACCGTGTGAGCTGTCTCGGGGTCACCGACGATGGCATGGCTGTGGCCACAGGCTCCTGGGACTCCTTCCTCAAGATCTGGAACTAGCTGCCCCGACCCCAGCTGGGCCCAGGCCGGGAGGGGCCCCGCCCACGCCCACGCCCACACTACAGGCCGGAGCTTTGGGGCTGGGTGCACGCCGAGCCTCCTTCCCCGGGCCACGGGGCCTCGGGTCCCTGCTCCCCCGCCCAGGTTTGGTTCCTCCCGGGGCCCCCACTGTGGAGATAAAGACGGGGATGGGATGGGGGGAGAGGAGGGGGCGGAGGCCCTCGTCCTGGGGCGGCCCTGGCCTCGGGGCCTCACCCCTCTGGAGGCCAGAGGCAGGAGGCGGAAACTCCAGGGGCTGGCTTTTTTAAAACTGGTTTTATTTTAATTTTTATTATATTTTCAGTTTTTCCATAAAGGAGCCAATTCCAACTCTGTACCTGGTCTCCCTCCTTGCCTGTGTCTTCCTCATTCTGGGTCTCTGCGGCCTGAGGGCAGACGGGGTGGGTGGGGCGTGGGCTAGGGGCCCCCAAGCAGCAGTGGCCAGAGAAGAGACCCCACTCTGCTTGGGGCAAAGCTGAGGCTGTGGGCAAGCTGCTTGTCAGGTAGGGCCTCTGCTGTGGCCTCTTCTGGCCAGGCTGGGGGACCAGAGCAACCTGTGCCTGGACCTGCGACAGTCCCCAGCCCGAGCTGTGCCATTCATGCCCAAGACCCCTTCCCCCAAGTAAGGACAGCAGCGGAGGCCGAAGGGGAGAACACACACCAAGTTTTATTGGGGAAGGGAGTATTTACAGGGGCAGGTGTAAGAAAGGGAAGTCACACAAGGTGAAGGTGGGGAGACGGGGACAAGGCAGACGAGGAAACGGCAGCCCCTGCACCCGCCACGGCCCCAGGAAGGGCGGGAGAGCTGCGGGGGCCCGGGGCGACTGGCAGGGGAAGGACAGCAACAGGGTCGGAGTCCCTGGCTGGGGCGCTCAGGGGCTTGTAAACATTGACCACTCTCAGAAGGGGATGGGGGTGGGAGAGGGCTCCCCCTACACTTTCTCACAGGGTTAAGGCCTCTCCAGGCTCGCGGGCCCCCTAAGTCCAACGTCTCTGTAGCTGGGGGGGCAGGAAGAGACAGGAAAGGTGTCCCGCCCACCCCCTGCATTGGCTGCGGCAGGCGAGGCAGTTACATTCAGTCAGCAGGAGTCTCCCACACCCCAGAGCCGCCAGACACGGCGCGAGGGGCAGCTGGGGCCAGCAGCAGCAAGACACCCCCCGGCCCATCACCCCCTTATTGCTTTAGAGAGAATATTGTCTTTTCACGGACGCTAACACTGTCAAGACCAGGGAGAAGCGGGTGGAGGGCCCTTCCACCCCCGAGGCCAGCCTGATCCCCCAACACTGACCCAGTTGCCACTTTGGTGCAAAAACGAAAACAAAAACACATCTCTGGGGATAGATGGGGAAAGAAACGGGACGCTTCCCATTTCCCCAGGGCAGGAAAGATAAATACATTCATGAAGGGGGGCAGTGGCGGAGTCTCGCCCTAATACTGCACTCTGAGCCATGAGGTCGATGGGGGGAGTTAGATGAGAAACCCAGGCGAGAAACTACTAGAAAACAAAAGACGGATGGAGACGAACCCAGGCAGGAGATCAGGGAGAAGTCAGTGAGCAACAGAAAGGGCAGCCTTCCCTGACCCCGGAGATGCACGCTTCTACTCTCCGCCCCAGCCTCACCCAACACCGAAAAACGCATCCACGGAGGCCGCAGAGGGACCAGGCGCAGAGCTGGGTGGTCTGCACCCCATGCAGCCGGCAGCAGGCAGGGAGGCCCTGGTGACAGCCCCTCGCGCTGCAGCCCGAAGCCCAAGCTGCCCACCCCTCGGCCCTCGCGGCCCCTCCTCCCGCCCCCTTCACAGGAGAAACAACTCTGTCCCTTAAGCGGCGCCTTCTCTCTCCAGCTCCTGGAGGAGTCATTCCTCTCCCGCCTCTTGCAGGGGTGAGGCAGGCCAAGGCAGGGGAGGCAGGGGCTCGGGGCCCAAAGAATACATTCATGTGGCAAGGCGGAGAGCTGGGCCTTCCAGGTTCACACCCAGGGCATCCCCCTAAATGGCAGCAGTGGGGGAGACCCCTCGCCAGGGCCAAGGTCCGAGTCCGGCCACCCCGCCCTGCCAGCCAGATGAGGCTGGCATCGATCCAGCCCTTCCGCCCACCCGTCAGCCAGCGCAGGATGGCAGCCTGGGGAGCTGAGGTGGCTCGTCCAACTTGTGCAACTTTCCCCAAAGCAGCGAAGCCGAGGGGCGACTTTGGCCCCCACCCCGGACACCTCCACCAGCCGCAGCGACGGAAGCTGCTCACAGCGGTCCGGCTGGCGGGGCTCCCAGGGGGCTCGCTGTGCAAACTGCTGGCACCCCGGCTTCGTTACCCCGACGGCCACCTTCTGGGGGCAGGAGGGCAAGCACAGTCTCAGGGGCCAGGCAGGTCAGGTCCACAGGGCCTGTGTCCCCACTGCCCCAAAATAACAGTGTGTTTTTTCTTTCAGCCTCCTTTTTTTCCATTATTTTCCTTTTTTCTTAAAAAAAAAACAAAAACAAAAACAAAACCTCTGTGGACCTTCCACTGTCACACCCACTATCCCGAGAGAACGGGTGTCAGAGTCTAGCTCTTAACGGTAGTTTTTGTCTCCTAACGTTTTCTTCAGTCACTTAAAATTTAAAAAGCCCCTCCCCCCAGTCTGTAAAGTGCCTCGTGGTGGGTGAGTTAAGGTGCATCGTGTGGTTTGTAGCAAGTGCTGGGGACCCTGCCCCTGCTTCCTCCTCTGCTCCCGGTGGGGAGCCTGCAGGCTGGGACCCGAGGGTCCACGCCGCTGCTGCCGCCCCTGGCCTACAGCCCAGGGCTGGGGAGACGGGCCGGTCAGTAGTCATCCACGCTCTCGATCTCACCGGAAGATCCGTGCAGGGAGTACCCTGAAGCCGGGGAGAAGCCGAGTCTGAGGCCCTCCCGGCGGCTCCCACCCCTGCCGGGAAGGCACAGCTCCCGCCCCGCCCCGCTCACCCAAGATGCTGGGGTCCGAGTGCAGCATCAGCGCCCGCCTCTTGGCCTTGCTGCCCTCTCCGGGGACGAGCTTGGTGCTGTGGTTGGCCTGGAAGGCGGTCTGCAGGGAGGCGCTGTTCAGCCACGCCTCCTAGGGCCACAGAGACGGGGTGTCGGCGCGCGCGGGCGGCCGCACCCGGGGCTGGAGCGCGCCGCCCGGGGGCTCACCTGCTGCTGCAGCTGCCGCTGCTGGCTGGCTTTCTGCTTGGCCCTCCGCTCCAGGAACTGTTTGGCAAACTCTTTGGCTTCCAGCGTGTCCCCCAGACAGGAACGGATATAGTCGTGGACGTCGTAGGGGGACTCCACCTCCTTGAGGATCGCCACAGCCATGGGCACTGCAGGCGCGGCGAGGGCGTCAGAGCGGCCGCCGGGCCGCGCCCCCGCCCCGAGCCGCCCGCCCCCGCCCCGCCCGGCCCGGGCCGCGCGCGTACCGTCCAGGCTGCCCGCGGCGCTCAGCGTGTGCAGCATCTGCTCGCACCACTGGGTGAAGCCGTCCTGCGGCCGGGGGATGCCCTGCAGCAGCTTCAGCAGCTTCTCCTCCTCCTCGGTCTTCGCGCGGACGGGCCGGCCCGACAGGGGGCTGTACGAGTCGCTGAGGGCGCGGGCGGGCCACAGGCCGGGTCACCGGGCGCTGCGCCCCGCGGCCCCGCCCCCGGGGCTCCAGGCCCACACCCACCTGAGGGACGGGCTGCTCCGGCTGTTCTTCAGGCCGAGGCCGCGGACCAGGCTCCCGCCGCTCTTGGGGCTGTCCTCCCAGAGCCCCAGGCTGCCGCCGCCGCCCCCACTCTTGTCGGGCCCGCCCCACAGCGGCCCGGCCTCAGACACCCACTGGCTCAGGGGGGCAGAGCCCAGGCCCCCGAGCTGCTGCGGATGGCGGGAGGTCAGGGTGGCCCGGGCGAGGCACCCGAGAAAGCTCGGCGGGGAGGCTCGCTTTGGCAGCCGGGGGACCCGAGGCGAGGCGCGGGCCACCCGGGGGAGACCCACCTCCGTCGTGCAAGCCACGACCAGGGCCCGGCCGGAAGTCCGGGCTCGGTGACCCCCTCCTCCCCGAGGACCCCGGAAGACCCCGGAAGGGTTCCCACGGGCACAGGAGACTCCGGTCCGCGGGCAGGGGCCGCCTGCTCACCACTCGGTGGTTGGGGGCCGCGGCCCGGGCCGGCTCCCGCGGCGGGGGCTGCTTGTGCAGCTGCCGCTCGCCTTCCAGCTGCAGCTCCAGCAGCGTCTTCGCGGAGAGGCCCTGCTTGGCCAGGCCGGCCCAGAGCGGGGGCGGGGAGCCGGGCGCGGGGGGCGCCGGGGCCGCCGCCTGCTGCTGCTGCCAGCAGTTTCAGCAGAAGCTCCTGCTGCCGCACCTGGGGGGGGCCGCCGTGAGGGGCGCTGCGTGCCGGCCGGCCCCGCCCCGGCCCCGCGCGGGCACCCACCTGCTTGCGCCGGAACAGCTCCTCCTCCTCCTGCCGCCGCTTCTCCTCCTGCTGCTGGCGGCGCTTCTCCTCGCGGCGCTTGCGCTCCTCCTCCTCCCGCTTCGCCCTGAGCTCCGCTTCTCTGCGCTCCTGGAACTGAGACCACCGCCGGCTCAGACGGACGGCGGGCCTGGCGCGGGCCCCCGCCGGGACTGGGCCCGGGCGCCCACTCACTTTATGCTGCAGCTGGAGTTGCTCCAGAATTGGACCCTGAGTCGAAGAGTTAATTGGTGCGTCCCAAAGACTGGCCTCACCACCTGCAGCAGGGAAGGCGCGGCGGGCAGCTCAGGCCCCGGGCCGTCGGGGCGGGCTCGCAGCCGGCCACGCAGCCGAGCGCGGAGGGCAGCCCCGCCCGCCCGGCCGACCACACACCTGACTGTGATGAGGCTGAGGTATGTACGTCCCAGAGGGGGCTCGAATCCGGCACCGACAAGGAGCGGCTCATCGTCGGGAGCAGGTTCTGGTCCCCACCTCTGAGGAACACGGCGCCGACGCTCAGGGCCCTACCCGGCGCCGGCGCGCCGGCTCGCCCCGCCCCGCCCCCGTCCGCCGGGGGCTCGTCGCGCGCAGCCCTCGCGCAGGACGCACAGACCAGCCACGGACCTGGGGGGCTTGAGAGCCTGGAGCTGCTGCAGGAACGCGGTGAGCTGCTGCTGCTGCGGCGGCGTCAGGTCCCCCATAGCTGCCTTTTCCCGAAGCGCGCACTGCGGGAGCTGGCGGCTGCGGCGATGTGGACAGAGCAGGGGCGGTGGGCCACACCGCGCCCGCGCCCGGCCCTCTGCCACGCCCGCCCAGGCCCCCATACCTGCTGACCAGCTGGAGAAACTGCTGGTGCTGCAGCTGCTGGTACAAGGCCGCCGCGGCCAGCTCCTGCTGCTTCTTCAGCCGCTCCTGGTCCATGTTCCCCTGCTCGAGGGCGAGAGCGTGCCCAGTGCGCACAGCAGGTGGGAGCAAAGGGCTCGGCCAGGGTTCCTGCCCCGCGCCCCGCTCCCCGGGTCCCTGCAGAGAAGCAGGCTCACCAGCAGCGGGGGTGGGGAGGGCCCCGGAGCGAAGGGCACTCGGCCCCACATCTTGATCACCTCCCCCAGAGGCTGGAAGCCCTCGTCACAGCCCCGCTTCACCAGCAGCGACATGGAGAAGTAGCCGGCTTGGAACCACTCTGCCATCTCCTGCGTCGTGAAGGGGCCTGCACCGAGGGCCGGGCGAGCAGAGCAAACCGCCGGGGTCAGAGAGGACGCCGAAGGCGCTCTGACAAGAACGGCCCCTGCCCTCCACAGGTACCTTGGATCTCCCCCTGGGGGTCCTTGTAGAACCACTTCCGGGCCGCGCCGTGGCTGAGGGGTAGAGCAGTGGCAGCTGCAGCGTGGCGCAGGCCCTGGGTCTGCATGGCGGCCGTGAACTGCTCCTCCTCCAGGGAGCTGTCCTGCAGGGAGGCCACCAGCTTCTCCGCCTCCTGGGAGCCCAGGAAGACAGCGAAGGCTCAGCCGCCCATCCCAGCGACGACGTCAGGGTGGGGGTGGGGCAGAAGGGCAGGTCACCGCCGGGGCAGGACAGGATGGGGAAAAGTGCGGCCCTCCGCCCCCTCTGGGGGAGGGTCCCTCCAGCCCAGTCCCCCACCTGCTGCAGGTGCTTCAAGCCTTCATCGTCTTCCAGATCTCCAGGTGGGCCAGGCGCGGAGCCCCCCCCAGGGCTCAGCCGGATCCCCCTCACGTCATCTCCTAGAAGGCGTGAAGACAGGAAGGCGGAACGGGAGGCGGGGCCGAGGGGCAGGCAAGACCGTCCCCATCCGCGCGCGCTCTCCTCTCTCTCTCTCTCTCTCTCTCTCTCTCTCTCTCTCTCTCTCTCTCTCTCTCTCTCTCTCGACTGCGGGATCTCCTTCTATCCCCCCATGCGGACGCCCCGTGCGCCCCCCCACCTGAGGGAGCGCCTTCTCCACCAGCCCAGTCCACACACACAGAACAGCCCCGCCCTGTCTACCTTCAGCTGCTGGGAGCTCTTTTTCTCCAGCCTTGTCACCGTCCCCATTTGTCCCCCACAGTGGGCCCAAGGTGGGCAGCGGGGACGGGGAGCTGGGCTGCTCTTCCTGAGGAGGCAGTGGGGTCAGCTCCTTCCCACCTGAAAGAATGGTGAGGACCAGAATTCAAGACCAAGACCTGGAAGGCTTTACACACTAGTCAGCACAAAACCTCCGCGTGGCCAGAACTCGGGCCTCCGGGCAGCGAGTCCACCCACTTAACTGGGTTAACCCAAGCAGCGTTTGAGTGGGCAAGTGGTGAACTCAACACTACAGACTCCACGGTGTACACTGACTCTAGCCTCCACACTGCAGGTCGCAGCACGCACCCCACTACACAGGGCTGTGCACACACCACCACGGACCCAACGCCGCGCCCTAGAGCTTCTGCAAGGGATTTGCGAAGGTCATTTCGATCACACTCGACTTGCGTCTGCCATGCTGTCTCTAAGACACAGCTTGCACTTGGACGGCTGAGGTGGAGGGACGGCCGAGTCCGGCAGGCGAGGGTGTGGGAGCTGTGAGCATGCCACTGCACTCCGGCCCGGGCGACAGAGTGAGACTCTGACTCAAAACAGAGACACAGCTCTGTTTCCAGGCTCTTCCCCACACCTCCCAGTGGCTGCCCTCCTCGCGCTTCTGAGCAGCCAGTCCTGCAGACGGGTGGGCAGCCAGCACCCAGCCCAGAGACTTGGCCCAGCCCCAGGCTCTCCGGCCTGCTTGCTCGGCCTGGCGGGCTTACCGGCCTCGGGCGCCTCCTCCTCCAGGCCCTCCGAAGGCTCCTCCTCCTCCTCCTCCAGACCCTGGAAGTCCAGCTCCTGCTCCTCAGGAATGGGTTCCTTGGGTCCCTTCTGTGTGGGGGCAGGGGGGAGGAGCGGAGAAGGGCTGGGGGCAGCAGGCAGACCCGGCAGGGCAGGCTCCCACCCGCCGAGATCCTTCCCCGCGCCTCCGTGCCGGTACCTTGAGAGGCAAGAAGGCCCCAGAGGCGTCGAAGGTGCCCATTTCTTCATCCTCGTCGTCCAGGCACCACTCCGGGAGCCCATCCTTGTCGTCGTCAAAGCCGTCAGGGCCTCGGCTCTTCCGGAGGTGACAGCCGCCTCCGCCCCGCCCCTCTTCTTCTCCGCACCCTCCGCGATCCCCTCGCAAATCGAATTCAAACTTGCGCCGTCGCTCCCCGTGTTCCCGCCAGCCAGCAGAGCGGGGGCCGCCATCTGAGCAGGCGAAGTCGGAGCAGAAGGAAACGGGGATGGGAGTCAAGCCAGCCTCCCCTCCGCTCGCTCCCTGGGACCCAGAACAACCCACGTGTCCAGGACCGCTTTCCCGGCCACCACCGCGGGACAGTCCCCACCGGCCGCCGCAATGCCATCGGGCCCCAATCTCACCAGGGCTGGCTGAGCGCCAGCGGTCACCATCCCGCCGGGGGCCTGCCCCGAGTCTCCAGCTGCCTTCCTCCTCTTCCTCTTGTTCCTCTCGGAGGGAACGCCAGTTCTCACTGTCTGAGCGGGCGTGCTCCTTCCTCGGGCCAGCCCCTCCCTCCTCAAACCCAGATCGTGCTGGGAGGTGGAAGAGAGAGACCGTCAGCGGAATGGCAGCTGCTGTGCTGGAAGATTCTCAGCCAAGCCTACTGGTCGCGGGCGCCCAGCTTCAGGACCTCCTCCCCTCCCCCGCCCCCCAAAGCACCCCCAACTGGGATCGCCCGGCTCAATCTTCCCCCGACCCCCACCACTCCCCTCACCTCCATCCCTCCTGGCTGACTTCTCGAACCGCCTCTCGCCTCTGCAGAAGGGACAGGTGTTGGTCAGAAAAAGTCCAGCTTCCCCTCCCCACCCTGAGGGGGGCTGCAAAACCTGTACATTGTGTCCTGAGAAACTCGGCAAGTCAGGCAGGGGAGAACGGAGCCCAAGGGGGTACACAAAACAGAAGGCCACAAGGACAAATAGGCACTCAAAGAATCAGGAAGGCAGAGCCCGGGGGTCCGAAGGCGTCGAGGTCGCTGACAAAGGTTTTCTCGGGGGCCTCCTGTTACCCCCGGAGGGCGAGGACCAAGCCCCCCTCGACGGAACGCCGGCCCTCCTTGCCTGGTGCCCTCGCCTCCGGCCCCACCTGTCATCCCAGCTCTGGCTGCGCTGGATCTCCCGGGGGTTCCGTCCAAAGGCCCCGTCGCCCTCCTCGATGCTTCTTTGGTAAAAGCAGCTGTCACCGCGGCCACGACCTGGAGGGGGATGGGACACACAGGGGTCTGAAGCCGGCTAGGACCTCTCTCCGCAGCCTGGAAGCCACAGGCCCCGGTTCCGCCCGCCCCAAACACGAGACCAGCCCTCTACCTCTGCTCCGCGTGCTGCCCCTGCCCCGGGGGGTGCCAGCCAGGGGGGGGCCGGCCCCTTTCCCCATCAGCCTCAGCACAGCCACGCTGTTCACTGACAGGGAGAAGTTTCTCTGAGGAGGGAGCCAGGGGTGGGAGTGAGGACCCAGGTGCCCGGCCACGCGCCCCCGAGCCGCCCGCTCCTGCCGTCTCCCCAGCTCCAGCCCAGCCCCAGCCTGCAGCCTCCCTTCCCAGGACCTGCCGCTTCAGCCCTGCGCCCGGCCCCACCTGCTCCTCCTCAGTCAGGGGCTCCAGGGCCAGGGGCTGCAGCGGCTCCGCCTGCAGCACCGCAGCAAACTCCTTGTCCTGCAGCTCCTCGGGGACCTGGCAGGGGGGCAGGACGGCTAAGACGCCACACGCTCGGGGTCCCCGCCACAGGCTGCGGCCAAGCAGGCGCCAGAGCCACACCCTCCACGCCCCTGCCACCCACCTTGTTCTCCTTGATGTAGAGGGCCAGCATCTCCTCTCGCCCGTAGCGGTAGTCAGCCAGCTTGTACTTGGGCATGGCGGGGGAAGGGGGTGGGGAAGCCACGCTGCCCCCACTGGAAAGAGCCCTGAGCCTGGAAAAGGCGCAGAAGGGAAGAGGAAGACAGGGCTCAGAGCAGCCCCTTGTTCCCTGGCTTTTCCGCACCAGCTGGAGCGCATCTGACTCACCACTCGGGCCCAAAGTTGAGAGTCTCTGCTGCCATCGTGGAGCGGGACACGCTGCCGAGGCCAGGAGATGGGCACGGGAGGGAGAACCGGGCGTCTGCTCTCCTAGCACCTGCAGGGCCCAGGCCACGGGGCTTTGGAGAACGGCACACTCACAGACCTCCGCAGGGTCAGGAGGGGGCTCCACACCTTGGCGGGCCCAGTAACGGGGCCTGGGGTCGTGAGTAGGTTGCTTAGGCTCTACGAGGACTCACCTAAACCACCTATGTGGCGGCCACTCACACCATGAGCTAAGCGTCAAGTCGAGGGAAAGACCTGGGGGGAGGCAAGGAGACAGGACGCTAGAGTCCTTCCGGCCTCTGCAGGGGCCCCTCCCTTGGCCTCGGGCTCACCTGGCAGCCTTGCCCCTAGGAAGCAGCAGGGCGGGGGCCGGGATCTCTTCGGGCAGGGGCTGGTGCTGGAGTGAACTAGGGTCCCCGAGTCTCGAGTCTGGCCTCAGTAGTGCCTGGGAAGGACCTTCACATCTGGGAAAGATCCTTAAGCAGAGCAGGGGAAGAAGGTGGGGTTAAGTTCACAGGTCAGATGGCATCCATGCCTCTAGCCTTGCTCTGTCCTGTGTAACTGGAGAGGCCCACCGCTGCTGGTGTACTGGCAGGACGCTCGAGGCTGGCAGTGTGGCAAAGGACATGCCAGGCGTAGTCTCGGGTCATCTCACTGGGAGGCTAAGACAGAAAGTACAGCCCAGAACTCGGAAGGAGGTGGCCGAGGCAGGTACGGACATTCAGGGCAAAGATAAAACAAAAACAAATAAGCACACAAGCAAAAAGAACCCACTGGAGCCACAAATATCCTACGGAGAAAAGGTCAGTTCTGGAGAGAAGGATTAGAAATAAATCTGGGCACAAAATTCCTTCCATCATGAAAAAAACCTCGGTTGGCTGCTCAGAAGCTGGAATCTAGGGACTTGGTGCGGGGAGAAACCCGGCAAAAAAGGAGCGGAGGGGCAATCCCAGGACCAAAGATGGGCACACACTGAAGGTGCCAGGCAGGAGTCTGGGCCAACACAACCACAGGCTGGTTTACCCAACAGGAATCAACATTCAGACCCCCAGTCCTGGATCAGAAGGCGGAAGTAAGGTCAGTTACCGAGGCCTGCGGGACAAGATGAGACGGCAGCAGCCTCTACGGAGCCATGGAGGAGACTCTTGGAAAGAGGCTCATCCCAGGGCCCTGGGGCTAGGGAGGCAGGTGGGCAGGGTCAAGGCGCTGGGAAGGATGTCGTCACTGGCTGGGAGGGAGGCTGGCTTGGCCTGGCTCTGCGACTCCCATCAACTCCGAAGATGCCACAGTCTAGGAAGGAAAAGGAAGGGAGTTCCTTGGGGGACCAAGAGAAGGGCGCCCTCGCCCATGACTGACAAAGCAGCCCATGACAAACACTGGACAGCAGAGTCCCAGCACCCCAGGGTGAAACGTAGCACTCAGAAGTGACCCAGAGCCAGGCTGCCCTCCCCTACCTGGGCCCCTCCCTCCAAGCTGCCGCTGGACACTTGTTGCAGTGGCATTCCACGCCACGCAAAGCCATCAGCCTGTCAGGGAATTCCTCCTGACTAGCAAACAAGGCTCATCTTCCTATGCTACAACCCTCGAGCAACCTGGCGTCTGCACAGTCCTTGACTCGACACTAAGTCCAACAGGCCAGCCACACGAGAACCACCACCACCCAATTACTCTTACGTGAGGTCCCTAGAGCAGTCAGACTCATAAGCGGAGTGGAGGGGTGGCTGCCAGGGGTTGGGCGAACAGGAGCCTGCCACTGCACTCCAGCATGGGTGACGGAGTGAGACTCCGGCTCAAGAAAACAAAACTAAACTAAACAAGAGGCTACAATGGTATATTTTGTGTTACGTGTATTTGGCCACAATGCTTTTTTAAAAAGCTTCGGGAAGAAAAGTGTCTGGGGATGACCACTGCATATCTAAGCCCTCCCCACTCCAAGAAAAACACCCCCCACATTCCTTCAAACAAGCCTCAGAGAAGCAGTTTTGAGATTCACTCCTTCTAGAAGAGCAGAAATTCGTCCTGGGGGCATGGAGGGGCTGCTGGGCGGGAGAGGGAGAACAGAAAACCGGCCTCACCCCCTGCCTGCCGAGCACGGCAAACACAGCTCTCCTTGGTGCTGCCTGCTCCTCCCGGTCACCCCTGTCCTGGCTGCAAGGGGCACACAGAGGGAGAGTGCTCACACAGTCTGAGGACAGGGACACTGCAGAGGCCGGGAAAGCAGATGGGAGGCGGCGGAGGGCAAGAAAAACCCCATGCCATGCACCTCCTTGGGGAGAAGCCAGGGACACAAGAGTAAGTCTCTGGGCCCAGCCAGGGAAAAGCCTGGTGCCACAACTGGTGGCTGCCTGGCCCCCTCCTTAGGCCAAAGGAACCGGCGCAGCAGCTGCAGGCCATCCGAGTTCTTCCATCCCCGACAGGTGTGTCTCTGCCCCCTTGCCCAAAGTCAGGGGTTCCTGACAGGGTCCTCTGCTCCCCAGGGGACTCTGGCAACATCCGGAGACATTCTGGGCTGTCAGGCTGGGCGGAAACCAGAGATGCTGCCCGGCACCCTACAACACACGGGGCAGCCCCTGCAAGAGCCACCTGGCCCCAGAGAGCAAGAGTGCCTGGGCCGACATGCGCTCCCCTACGCCACGAGCACGGGAGAGCCCCTGGCGTTCACGGGAAGAGCGGAGATGAGAGAAGCCACACTGACATCAGTTCATTCTCCCCTCAGTGGCAGAAAAAGCAGTCCCTGATTACACTGTCCCACGAGAGAAATCTGAAATCCTGCCAGGAGGGAAATCCTTACATCTGCCTACCTAGATGCACATGCACACATGTCCTTAAAAACTGTCCTGAATCTGTCACAAGCTCTCGAAGCCAAGGCAAGGGAGAGCCTTCCAGCCAAGGCCACGGGGGAGAAGTGGCCAGGGCCCAGGCACGGCACCCCGCCTTGCCCTCGCTGTCCCCGTGCCCTCGGCCCTCGGCCCCGTCCTCGCCCCGGCCGCCTCGCTCCTCACTCCCGCCGTGGCCCTTCTCCTCTTCTCTCCGGGCTCAGCCCACCCTCACCTCCAGCGTGGGGATCGCGCTGTCAAAAGGCTGCCCCCTGCTGGAGGAAGGGGCGCGTCCAGGCCGCACGGGGCGCTCCCCACGGCTTGGGGGCCCGGAAGGGAGCCTGCTTTCTGGGGTTCGGAATCCAGACCAGGACAAGACGCAGGAGCAGGCGGTCTCGGCACACGCTGAGTTAAGAACAGCATCTCCTCACTCCCTCACCCCTAAAATTAGCCCCAATCCCCAGCGGTGTGCCTTGGCACAGAACCCTACCACTACTTGCAGAAGACGAGTCCCACATTCCCCAACGTTTGGAGCAACCGCTCAGCCCCAAGCCCGATGGAGGGGACCTGGCCCTTTCTCCGGATGGAAAGATTCTCCGAGCGTGGCAGGGGGAGGGCTCGGAGGCTAAAAGGGAGATGCAAGCCTGGGTTCCTCCCAGCTGGCCAGTGACCTCAGCTCTCCACTCTGAGCCTTCGTGGCAAATAACACCACCACTTGGCAACTGTTTACGGGTTAACAGTTTTCAAAGCACTTTCACGCTTTACTTCATTTCATCCCTTGTGCCCACTCGCCCAGCCTTGGGCCCTAGCCAGGCCAGGGAAAGCACGGGAGGGAAGCTGCGGCGGCCCGAACGGGGTGCCCCGACGTCTTCCACGCTCCGTCCAAGACGAGAAGGTGTGCGCAGGCGGCGGTGGCCATCTCAAACGCTCAAGCATACTTTTGAGCTCGAAACCACTTGCAACTTCTTGGTAGGCTCTGGAAGGCCCCGTCTCACCTCTCCTCTCAAGCGGGGTTGCTTTTTCTATCCCAAACTCCAGCCCCCACGTCAACGCGAGGCACACGTCCCTCCCTCACATCACACGCAACACCAACGAGTTCAGCAGCTGGAAGAGCCAGCCCCGAAGTCCAAGCACACGAGTCACTGGACGGCGGTCGCCGCAGGGAAGCCTCGAGGCCCTCGGCCCCCGGGCCGCGGCAGGAACACAAGGTGCAGGTCTGCCCCGATCCTTCGCGACGACGCGCGAAAGATCACTGGGAGAAAAGAGCCGCCGTCTAGGAGGCCAACCCGGAGCCGAGGGGAGGGTGGCGGGCCGGGGCGGCAAGGGGACCGGCAGGCAGGACGCGAAGGGGCCGAACCCAACGCCCCCACGCAGGCGGCGCCGGGCTCCTTGGGGCCCACGGCCCGGGCGGGCTCAGCCCAGGCGGCGAGGCGAGTCCGAACGGGCAGGGGCGGCGCGCGGCGGCCGGCGGCCTCGGCGACAGCGGCCCCGGGAGGCGGGAGAGGAGCGGGCGGGTGGGGGCTCGGCCGGCCGGCGAGGGTCTCGGCAGCCCTCCAGCGCCGGCTCGAGGACGGGGCAGGCCGGGGCGACCGCGTGCGCGGGGACAGAGGCGAGGGTCTCCCTGCTCCCGGGGGAGGCCGCGCGCGCGGGGCTGCGGCCAGGGGGCGTGAGCGGGGAGGTCCGGCCGGGCGGCAGCGCGCCCGACGCGACGGTCGCGGGCGACGGGGTCCCGGGCACCGGGACGCGGCGGGCGCGCGCGGAGGCCGCCGGCCGCAGAAGCGGCGCCCGCCCGGTCGCGGGGCGCTGGGGCTCGGGAGGCCCGAAGGCCCCGCTCCCGCCGCCGGAGCCGGGGGCCGCCCGGGGCGTCGGGGCCGGGGCCGCGCGCGGGCGAGAGGCGCGGGGGCCGCGCGGGCGGGGGCGGCCGGGCCGGAGGACGGCGTGCCCTTCGGGGAGGGGCGCCGGGGCGCGGCGCGGCGGGGGGCCGGCCGCGCGGGGGAGGGCCCGAGGGCGCGGCGGCGGCGGCCGAGGGTCCTCGGCGCGGCCGCCGCGGCGGGCCGGGGGCGGGCCTGCCCGGGCCGGGGTCGGGCCGCGGGGCCGCCGGGCGCTTACCGCGGGCGGGCGGCGGCGGCGGCGGCGGCGCGCGAGGTCCGGTCCCGGGGCGGGGGCGGCGGCGGCGGCGGCGGGCCGGGGGGCGGCGGCGGGGGGGCGCTGGCGCTCCCGCGGCGGCCGCTCCTCTCTGTTTGTGTTTGTAGCAAGATGGCGGCCCGCCTCGCACCACGTGACGCGGACGCGGGGACGCGGGGCCGCCCCCTCCGCCGCCGCCCGCCGCGCCCCCCGCCGCCGCCCCCGGCCGCCCCGGCCCGCCGCCCCGACCCGCCGCCCCGCCTCGGGAGCTCCCCGGGCGCCCGCCCGGCCCGGCCCGGACGCCCGCCGTCCCCGACCCTCCGGCACGTGACCCGGGCGCCCGGCTCGTCACGTGACGGGAGCCCCGCCGCGGGCCGGGTGGTCCCCGGGGTGCTCCCCGCGCCCCCCAGGGCCCCCCGCGGCACGTGACGCGCGGCCCTCCGGGCGGAGGCCGCGGCGGGTGGCGGCGCCGGCCCCTCCCGGCCGGTCGGCTTCTTCCGGGAAGTCCGCCCGACCCGGAGGCGACCGAGCCCAGACCCGCTCCTCGGACGTCGTGGCATGTGTGAAACAGAGGGACACGCAAGGGTTTAGGAGCAGCCCGAGGCTGCCCTGACGGGTGAGACCTGGAGTTTCTGTCTGCCTCCCGCCACCGGCTGGCCCCTAGACTCCGGGCAGAGGCCTCCCGGCAGCCCGGCTCTAGGGAAGGGCATCAACCCGGTTCCGCGCTGGTCTGCAGCCCCTGCTCCACTCCCTTCCCAGAGTGCTGCGACAACGAAGTGCATGCGAAAGGCTCTGCGACGAGTGAAGGTGCCAGGCAAATGTGAGGCGCAGGCCGAAACCCCCTTTGTTTGAAAGAGGGGTCCTCAGGAATAACTCGCTGAACTTTCGCGGGATGCAGAGTTCTGCATGTGCTGCCACCATTTTTTGGCAAGTCATTCCAGAATGTACACACCACCCCCCACCCCCGCTCCCTAAAGCGGCTGTTGCCCTACACCAAGCGATCACAAGCCGGGGAAAGGTGAGTGCGTGACTTGGAGTTGCGGTGCCTTGCGTCTCGCCGTCGGAGGACGCAGACCTCAGGAGCGCCTGGGAAGCTTTTGTTCCCGCACCAAGTGCCGCCGGGCCTCTCTGCACCCGGAGCCTGGGTGTCTGTTTTGACATCCCCTGGCTCCCGGCTCACTCGGGGCTGTGGCCCTGGGCAGGTTAATGAACCTCGCTCCGGACTGTATGATAAAGCCCTTGCGGAGAGCCTGGCACGCGGCCCACAAAGCACGGACGTCAGCTAGTGGGAGCTTCTGGCTCCAGGGGGTCCGTGAAACACAGTATGCAAGACTGTTGATACTGTTTGAAAATGTGTCGACAAAATTCAAGCTGGAGTCAGAATTCTGGCGTAAAGTTTATACACAATGACGGCTATTTTTTCTAGTTCAAAAGCTTTCGTCGTGGCTTTTGTGCTTGGTTTTTTTAACTTTTATAGATTGGATTTATTTTCTGAGTGAAGTTATATAGCAGCCTAGCCTTTAACAAGTGAGGTCTTAGCATGTTTTTTTGGTTTGTATTTGGGGGGCTTTTTGAGTTGGAGTCTCACTCTGTCACCTAGGCTGGAGGGCAGGGGCACGCTCACAGCCTCACAGTCTGAGGCCATGACAAGTAGCTGCTGGGCTACTCGACCTGCTGGACTCGACCTGCGGGGCTCAGGCGATCCTTCCGCCTCAACCTTCCAAGTAGCTGGAATTACAGGCGAGTGCCACCGCGCCCAGCTAATTTTTTGATTGATTGTAGCAATGAGGTCTCCCCAAGTTGCCTGGGCTGGTCTTGAACACATGGGCTTAGGCAGTCCTCTCACCTTGGCCTCCCAAAGTGCCCAGATTATAGGCATGAGCCACCGTGTCCGGCCCTTAGCACGTTTTAATAGTTAATAAGCAAATGTGAGGTTGTAGGTTATGGAAGAGAAAAGGTATAGGGAAGGGGGGGACCTCTGTGAGGTGGAACCAGCCAGAGAGGGTGGTGGCTTGTGCAGCGCTGGGGGGAAAAGTGCAGGATTTGGGTGGACTTTGGAAGAGTGGATGTGAGCCTGGGAATAGCAACAGTCCAAGCTGATGGGAGGAGAGGACCTGGAATTGAAGAAGTGAAGGTGAAACTTTAGTTCAGGGCCTTAAATGCCGCTGTGGAAGTTTTTTCACTGGAGGGTAGTGCTCACTGGAGATGCAGTGTTTCAAAGAGAGAGCACACTGACCCCGTGGTGGCAGAGGGTCTCCATTAATGACCCTAGGCATCTCTACCAACTGCAGAGTGGGCACGCTGATGCTGAAAATACTGGAGAATGAAGCACATAAAATCCTTCTTTGAGAAAGGAAACTATAAAATCAGAACTGTGAGTCTCCCTGCAGAATTCAAGAATTACTGCAAAGAAATCACTTGGACCTGACATTTTTGTTTATTCAGGTGCTATGCTGTAAAATGTCTTGGTCTGTGTTTTAACTTTGCAAGCTTTTGAATAAACAGAGAAGTTTGGTTAGAACATTAATTGAGATGAAACAGCAGTCTCAAGCAAGACGAAACAGCCAAGCTCTGCCTTTTTTCTTAACAGCAGATTCCTCTGAGGTGTTTTCTTTTGACGGAATGCAAAGAGGTAAGGACTGTCTTATTGTCAGATTGGTTTATAGCAGAGCCTGGCTTCACACACTTAAATTGTGAACCTTTATGTTTATGTGGATGTCAAAGTTTGGAAAACGCTAGGTACCTTGAAAAGACACAACCTGAGTAATGTGGTAGCTCATAAACTGCTTATCGTTAATTAGCAGACATAATGGGCCTTAACATTAATTTACTGCATTCAGAATTACTTTGTGCCAGGAGCTAAGTTCTTTGGTCAACCAAATATAACTGCTTGTTCAGTGGCCAATGACCTCCACACTGTTAAATCCACTGGTCCATTATCCTACATGACCTGCCAGCAGCCTCTGACGCAGCTGGTCTCTCCCTCCTCCAGAACCGCTGTCTTCCCTGGCCTTCAGGACTCCGGGCTCCGTGGTTTTCCTCCTGCCTCACCTGGCTGCTGCTTCTCCGGCCAGTGCTGGCCCCTCCTCTTCTCCCAACCTCTCAGGGCTCAGTTGTTCAGCACCTCATTGTAACAAGATATGGGCCCCCCTGCTAAACATTCCTGTCTCAGGCTTAGTATGCTTCCTCTGGGAAACCCTGGATCCCTGATCCCCAAGAACTTACTGGCTGCCCCTTCTTGGGGGTCCACCGAATCCTGTGTGTGCCCCTGCCCCCTCAGCACAGCTCGTGCTGTTCTGCGTCTGTGCTCGTCTGTCTTCCACACGAAGATATGAGCTGCCCAGCAGTGTCAGGTAGCACAACCAGTATCCCAACACCTCGCACTCCTTCACCTGACCCTTATTGCTGCGTGGCATTCTGTGGAATGGAGACACATTCCCTACCTGGAAGGCATCTGTGTTGCTTCTAGTTTGAGCTTTTACACATAAAACCGCTATGGACATTCACATGCAGGTTTTTTGTTTTGTTTTGGAGTCGGGGTCTCACTCTGTCACCCAGACTGGAGTGCAGTGTAAACACTCACGGCTCACTGCCACCTTGACTTCCTGGGCTCAGGCAATCCTTCAGGCACGGGTTCTTAAACGCCCAGGAGTACTCTTGCTGGGCCATGTGGCATTACGTGTTTGCTTTGTGACGGCACTGCCAAACTGTTTTCCAGACTGGCTGTGCTATTTTACATTTCCACAAGCAGTATATGAGAGATCTAGTTTCTCTGCATTCTCGTCCATGCTTGATATTGTCAGGATTTTGCGTTCTGCCAGCCCATCATAGTTTTACGTGCAGCTCTTGACTGGCTCAGGATTGCTGAACATCTTACGATGTGTATATTTGCCTTCCTTCTACTCCCTTTTGCTGAAGTGTCTGTTCCGTACTTTTGCCTATTATCTAATTGGTTGTTTGTTTTCTAACTCTATAGAGTTGTTTATGTATTCTGGATACAAGTCCGTTGCTGGAGATATGACTTGCAAATATTTCCTCCCAGTTTGTGGTATCTCTTTTCATCCTGTTAATGTGATCTTTCACAGAGCAAAGGTGTCACCATTTTTATGAAGTCCAATTTATCAGCTTTTTCCTTCTTTTTTTCATGTCATATGGTGAGACCCACTACATCAGTTGTTTTTCTTTTGTGGATTGTGCTTTTGCTATCAGGTCTAAGAACTCTTCACCTGACCCTACGTCATGAAGATTTTTTCCTATGTTTTCTTTGAAAAGCTTTATTATAGTTTCAGGTTTTATATTTAGATCTACCATCATTTTGAATTTCTTGGATAGAGCTGAGGTTTCTTTGCCTGTCTATCTAATTGTTTCAGCACCACTTGTTGAAAAGACCGTGCTTTCCCCCATTAAACTGCTTTTGCACCTTAGTCAAAAATGAATTGGCTGGGCCAGGCATGGTGCTTACGCCTATAATCTCAGGGCTTTTGGAAGCAGAGGCAGGAAGATCACTCGAGGCCCGGAACTGAAGACCAGCCTGAGCAACATAACAAGACCCCGCATCTACAAAAATTTTTTAAAGAAAATTAAACAGGCATGATGGCACGCCTGTAATCCTAGCTACTCAGGAGGCTGAGGCAGGAGGATTGCTTGAGCCCAGAAGTTCGAGGCTGCAGTGAACTATGATCATGACTGCACTCCAGCCTAGGCAACAAAGCAGGATCCTGTCTCTTAAAAAAAAAAAATCAGTTGGCTATATTCGTGTGAATCTGAGTTCTGTGTTTCATTCTATGGATTTCTGTGTGTATCCCTCTGCAGATACCACACTTTTATATTTATATAGTAAACCTTGAAATCAGGTAGGTAGTGTGATTCCAGCATGTTTTTAAAAACTGTTCTACTTCCTTTGCTTTTCTGTATATATATTCTTTTCTTTTTATTTTTTTGAGTCAGTCTCACTCTGTCGCCCAGGCAGCACTGCAGTAGTACGGTTGCTGCAGCCTCAACCTGCCGGGCTCAAGTGATCCTTCCACCTCAGCCTTCCAAGTAGCTGGAACCACAGACACACATCACCACGCACGGCTAATTTTTTGATTTATTGTAGAGACGAGGTCTTGCCAAGTTGCCCAGGCTGGTCTCGAACCCCTGGGCTTAAGCAATCCTCTCGCCTCTACTTCTCAAAGTGTTGGGATTACAGGTGTGAGCCACCATGTCCAGCTGCTTTTCCATATCCCTATCAATTTTTAGAATAAACTTGTCTATGAACACAAAATGCAAAAATTCTTTATTTTATTTTATTTTTTGAGTTGGAAGTCTCACTCTGTTGCCCAGACTGGAGTGCAGTTGCACGTTCCTGGCCACCACAGCCTTGATCTGCTGGGCTCTGGCGATCCCTCCACCTCAGCCTTCCAAGTAGCTGGAGCTACAGGCGTGCGCTACCATGCCCGGCTAATTTTAGATTTTACTGTAGAGACGAGGACTGCCAAATTGCCCTGGTGTGTCTCAAACCCGCGGGCTTAGGCAATCCACTCGCCTCGGCCTCCTAAAGTGCTGGGATCACAGGCTGAGCCACCAAGCCCGGCTGCAAAAATTATTCCAGTGCGTTTCATAGCAATTACATTATACCTGTAAGTCAATTTAGGGAGAATTTGATATCTTTACCTTCCGATCCAAACTCGCGGCTAATGAATCTGAAGCTACAGGAGGGAGTTGCAGGAGCTCGAAGGGTGCTGGGCGCAAAGTCCTCGGGGATTCTGAAGGTTCCCTCCTACCTTGAGTCCAACGGGGTCAGACTCCGCCCTACGCCACGAGGGAACGGTCTGGGGGGCAGCACTAGGCCAACTCACCTGCCAGGCTTGCAGGTCCACAAGACCACGTTGGGTTTCACAGCTCGGCTGCAGGACGGCAACTGGCATCCCCAACGGAGCGATGAGGAAGCCGAGGCAGGGGACAGTCAGGGCCCCCGTGCATAAACGACACCGCTCTGGGCCGAGAGCCCCCTCCCCACCGGCCCGGGAGACGCGAGCCCCGCGCCCGGCCGGCGCCCAGCCGCCAGGCGGGCGGCGGGCCCCGGAGCCCGTCGAGGGGGCGGGCGGGTCAGCGTGCCCCGGGCGAGGCGTGCGGGCCGCGCTTGGGCTCCGAGGCTGCGTCCCCGCGAGCGGCAGGGGCGACCTCCCGCGAGGTGGGGGCTCGCCCTGGCCACTCCGCGCCCCCGCGGGCACCGGGGCCCCCGGCGGGAGGTCGGCTCTGCCAAGTGCCCACGCTCCTCCTGACCAGAGGAACCGCGATGGCAGAGCCGGACTTGCCCTCGGGCCCTTCACGGTCACGGTCTCCGGGGTCTGGCCCTCCGCCCCCCGCTCTCCTCGGGGGGACACCACCCGACTCCCATCTTCCACGCTCCGAGAACAGGCCTCCCGCCAGATTCCTCCTCTGGACCCTGCGCGTACCGCGAACCCGGCAGGTCGAGGCAAGCCGACCCCGTGCCTCCGAGCTCCTCCCCGCTTCGCCTCGGCCCCCGCCCCGGGGCGTACACGTGGTGGAACCCTCCGGGCTCGGAAGCCTCGCGTGACTCCGACACCTCGCGCAGGCGCGCGAGCGCTCGGGGGGGCAGGGGCGGGCGGAACGGAGGCCGGGAAGGCGATTCGCGGACCGCGCGGGGTTGGCCGCGGAGACGGGCGCGCGTGCGCACTCCGCAGCCCCTTCAGGCCTCGGCGGCGCCAGGGCGCCCCTCTCCCTTTCTCCCCTGCGCTGGGACGGGGCCGGCGAGCGGGCAGCGCCGAGCACTGGCGGGAAGCGGCCCCTGCACGCCTGGAGGGCACCGCGCGGCGGAGCGAGCAGGCACGGAACGCCGGGGCAGCGGGTGCCGGGGGGCGGCGGGAGGTCGGGGGCCACGGGACGAATGAATGAGGACGGGGCGGGGCCCGCGGGACCCAGAGGCGGGTGGGCGGGAACTGAGGCCAGCAGGGAGGAGGGGCGTCGAGCGCGCCCCCTCCCCGCGCCCCCTTTGCACAGGGGACGGGGCAGGAGAGGAGGCGAGTCGAGCTAACCCGTCTGATCGCGTCCCTCCCCCGTGCCAGGGCTCGCGGCATGGCAGAAAACCGAGAGCCTCGCGGGGCCGTCGAGGCCGAGCTGGACCCGGTGGAGTACACCCTCCGGAAGCGGCTTCCCCACCGCCTGCCCCGGAGGCCCAACGACATTTATGTCAACATGAAGACGGACTTCAAGGCCCAGCTGGCCCGCTGCCAGAAGCTGCTGGACGGAGGGGCGCGGGGTCAGAACGCGTGCACAGAGATCTACATCCACGGCCTGGGCCTGGCCATCAACCGCGCTATCAACATCGCCCTGCAGCTGCAGGCGGGCAGCTTCGGGTCCTTGCAGGTGGCCGCCAACACCTCCACCGTGGAGCTCGTGGATGAGCTGGAGCCAGAGACTGACACGCGAGAGCCGCTGACCCGAATCCGAAACAACTCCGCCATCCACATCCGCGTCTTCAGGGTCACGCCCAAGTAACCGAAACGAGGCTCACCTCCCTCACCTCCGCTCCACAGACGCACCACCAGGCCCAGGCGTGGCGCTCGTGCCGAGCAATGTCGTGGACCTCTGATCTGAGCCACGTAAGAAAAGGCCTGTTCCTGTGCAGCCCGAAGGACTCTGCATCGAGGGAGGGGATGACTGCCTTTAGTTCGGCCCAAGCGGTGGGGCTTCCTGAATCCGTGTGGTCTGTAACTATTGTCCTATACAATAAAAAGTACCAAATAGTGTTAGTGTCCTGCCATTCCACTGCCACTGCCCCTTCCCTGTGCAAGTTAAGTTCTGTGTGTACCTGAATTGGGAGAGTCGGAAACTTTACAAGAGTCTAGGTACAGGAGGGAAACCCAAGTTTTCCTGCTTCCACAGAGGGCATAGATCATACTGTGAACAGTGTGACTTCCACAAAACTAGTACAGTGCAGATGCCTGACAATCCCAATGTTTGCTTTTAAAATTTTCATCTCAAGCCGGGCTCGGTGGCTCAGCCTGTAATCCCGCGCCTTGGGAGGCTGAGGTGAGTGGATTGCCTGAGCCGCGGGTTCGAGACCCGCCTGGGCAACTTGGCGAGACCTCATCTCTACAATAAATCAAAAAATTAGCCGGGCGTGGTAGCACACGCCTGTAGTTCCAGCTACTAGGAAGGCTGAGACGGAAGGATCACTGGAGCCCAGCAGGTCGAGGCTGCGGTGGCCGGGAGTGGCCCCTACCCTCCAGTCTGGGTGACAGAGTGAGACTCCAACTAAAAAAAAAAAAAAAAATTTTTTTTCATCTCAGAGGAAGGCTGGGTGGATAAAATACACACTCTTACCTGCTGAGACGCAGCTGGGAAGCCTTGTGCTCAGGATGTATCTGTAAAGGAAGCAAACTAAGGCTTTGGGTTGCCTTGGTGTCAGGTTCTGTGGTAAGGACTGACAAGCTGCCTTTTTTTTTTTTTTTTTGAGTCGGAGTCACTCCGTCACCCAGGCTGGAGTTCAGTGGCACGCTCATGGCCATCCCAGCATCGACCTGTTGGGCTCTGCGATCCTTCCACCTCAACCTTCCAAGTAGCTGGAACTGCAGGTGTGTGCTACCAACGCCGGCTAATTTTTGGATTTACTGTAGAGATGAGGTTTTGCCAAGTTGCCCGGGCTGGTCTCGAACCCAGGGCTTAGGCAATCCACACGCCTCAGCCTCCCAAAGTGCTGGGATGACAGACTGAGCCACCGAACCTGGCCAAGCTGCTAGTCCTGTGGGGTCCAGATGGCTCCTGGACTCTGAGATTCGGAGCCCTTTATACCCTTCTGACTGGGCTGCCCCACTGGGAAAAATAAATTTCACCCTAATAAATAATTATTAGACACATAGGTAATAGATACTCTTTGGATATTTGTGAGATGACCTGATTTTTTTCACATTTATCAAACTAGAATCATCTAAAGCAATGTTTATCAAAGGTAGTGACCAATAGTGGACCTTGAGATAAATTACTGGGTTCTGGCCTTTTTTGAAAAAAGAAAGTAAAAAAAAGTACAACTCAAATGGCAATGTTTTGTTGAAGTTTTTTCAGTTAGGTGTATATACACATGGTGTACTAGTTAGGATGTAAATTGTGTTTTTTATGTTTGAGATCATGCAAAGGTGTGAAAGCCTCTGATTTAAGAGTTAGTAACAGAATTTTATTCTAGTTCATGTAAAGGCAGTTTAAAGGTCTGAAAATCAGGCTCCTAAGTTATCAAAATCCCTTCCTTCTAGCTTGGGTGTATGAAGTGGCCCCTACCTTCAAGGAGCTCACCATTTATTTGGGAAGGTGGACACACACTTTTGTAAATGAGTAAGGTGTATTGTGTAAAAAGAATAGCCATAAGGAAGTGTAGAAAGGGTTCAAAATGGTTTCTCCTTTGACCTGGGTATTGAAGGATGAACATGAGTTTGGCAGGGAGAGAAGAGGGGAGAAGGCGTCTCCAGCAGGGCGATCAAGGAGGAATTCATGGGTAGACAGGGTACATTCTGGGGCTAGAGGGACTCTAGGTGGCAGAAGGCACTGGGGTGCTGAAGGAGACAAGGCTGCTGACATTTCTGTTGCCCCTCCACAACCGTCAGCCTTGACTACAAGACTCCTTCCTTGGAAGCCCCCAGTAGCAGAGTGGAGAGCCGGCAGGAAGCTGGATGCAACTGTGTCTCCCTGCACGTATGTGTTCTCGTCTCTGCCCTCCTGACCTGGGCCCAGCTGAGGCAGTGGCAGGCAGCCCTCTTGCATTTGGTTTGTTTTGGCAGTTCCCTCTCCCAGCCTGTTTGTTGTTTCTATTCCATGTTTTCTCACTGCTTGCCAGTGGGGCTTCCCTCCGTGGCAGTTCTGCAGAAACAGACCCTAGCCGTTCCACCGCAGGAAGAGAGTTCACCCTTGAGTGGGTGGGGACGGGTAGGGGGCGAGAGCAAGGCTCCCGCATCTATTGGAGTCCACGTTCGGTGAGGAGGGCAGGGAATCCTGCCTCCAGCGCCACAGTGGGGAGGCCGGCTCTAGCCTCTGTTCCCTTCCCTCTGCTGGCTCTCTGAAGCGACTTCCATCAAAGCTCGGGAAAACGGGAGGGGAAGGGGGCAGAAGGTGTGTCCAGATGCAGTGCCCCTCCCTCCTTTTTACTCAACAGTTGCAGAGTCCAGGATGAGTGAGAAGTGACCTGTTACTTTACAAACACATCCCCAGAGGCCGGAATTCAAAAGCTTATCTTGGAGGAGTGTGTTGACATTTGCTTACCACCCATAGCATTTACTGAGCCTACCCTAGTTGTCGGGACCTGTGCTGGGCACCAGGCCTGCCGAGAGGGGGTACACTATCGGTCCTGAAAAGTCTAATAGGAAGGAAACAGATTTGAAAAGACAACTGGGGCCAGGCACGGTGACTCACGACTGCAATCCCAGCACTTTGAGAGGCGGAGGCTGGAGGATGGCTTGAGGCCCGGAGTTCAAGACTCAGCCTGGGCAACATAGTGAGACCTCCTCTCTACAAAAATTAAAAAATTAGCCGAGTGTGGTGGTGCGTGGCTGTATTCCCAGCTACTAGGGAGGCAGAGGTAGGGAGATCGCCTGGGCCCAGGAGGTTGGAGGCTGTGGTGAGCTGTGATCGCACCATTGCACTTCAACCTGGGTGTGGGTGACAGAGTGAGATCCCAAATAAATAAATAAATAAATAATTTAAAAAATAAAATATAATACAATTTGCATAGTGGTTGCAACTGTCCTAGCAATAGTGAGGGCTCAATAAGTATAAGAGCTATTGTTTAGCATGAAGCCATTTTGCGAAGAAATGGTTTTAGTCTTTTTTTTTTTTTTTTTTTGAGTAAGAGTCCCACTGTCGTCCAGGCTGGAGTGCAGTGGCACGCTCACGACCACCATAGCCTCGACCCACTGGGCTGAGGTGATCCTTCCGCCTCAGCCTTCCAAGTAGCTGGAACCCCAGGTGCACACCACCACACGCGACTAATTTTTTGATTTATCATAGAGATGAGGTCTCACCAATTGCCCAGGCTGGTCTCAAACCCTGGGCTCGGGCAATCCTCTCGCCTCTGCCTCCCAAAGTTCTGGGATGACAAGCATGAGCCCCGCGCCCAGCTGGTTTTAGTCTTCTTAATAGGAAGGAGGAGAAGGGGAGGACAGTGATTTTGTGTGTGTCTAACTCACTAGTGTTATTTGTCCTGCTAGGCTTTAACTGTGGCTCCCTAGCATGTAGAGGACAGGTCCTCAGGTGGGCGAATGATCCTACTGGGAAGCCCCAGCAGTTTGTACCAGGTGAATTTCTGGTGCTTGGTCAGGAGGTGGGGGAATAATGATGTGTTCCAAGAACCTGTGAACCTCTACAGCGGGTGGACAAGTGTGTGTCAGCTGTGGTTGCTTAGGGAACATGTCCGACTGCACAGAGGCTGGGGACAAGGCAAAGCCATCCCACCAAGAAGGAAGTCTGTGACAATGGCCACCAAGGGCTCCCTCTTCTTCATGGCATTATGTATGCTTTTTAATTTGTGCATTTGGGTTTAGCTCTGTTTTCTAGTTTTTCAGTGATCACGTATCTTTTTTTTTTGAGGCAGGGTCAACCAGGCAGAAGTGTAGTGTCATGATTCCAGCTTGTTGCAGCCTCGAACTCCTGTACTCAAGTGACCCTCCCGTTCCAGCCCCCAGAGTAGCTGGGACTACAGTCATGTATCACCATGCCCAGCTAATATTTTGATATCTATATCTGTATCTATATCTATATCTATATATTTTTTTTTGTAGCAACAAGGTCTCACTATGTTTACATCTCACTATGTTACAGACAAGGTCACTATGTCATCTTGATTTCCTGGGTTCATGCGATCCTCACGCCTCAGCCTCCCAAAGTGCTGGGATTGCAGTCATGAGCCATCATGCCTGGCCTATGTATCATTTTTGTAATAAGAAAAAGTTACTTTTTTTTTTTTTTTACAAAGACTGTTCCGTATTGACTCTTTGTTCTTTAGATGATGTGGTCTGGAAGTTGATTATAAAACTGATGAGACAATTTCGAGAAATGACTTTATTATCCAACCCGGTCACTAGTAAATATCTGATGAATGAGTGGGTAGATGGGCATCGTGGATGGGTGCGTAGGAGAATGGCTTACTGTCTTTTTTGTAACAAGCCTCCGCTCCTTTGAGAAACACCAAATGCCACTGGAAGGATGCAAGCAGAGGGTGGGCCCTCAGCTTCACAGTCCCGCCTCGGTCCTTTCTGCCTCGGAGTCTTTGAGTCTTGTTTAGTGCAAGATGAATATACTTTTCTAAAGGGACGAAGATTACTTGCTAATTCATGAACTAAGACATGAACTGAAGGGCTCACTTATACACGGATTGGGAGATGCCAATGGGGTTGGTCGGATAAGTTCTTATAATTTGTCAGTTCTCAGTGAACTATGAACAACTTGGAAATGTGTTTGCTAAGACTGGATGTTGAAGCATAACCCTAGCCCTAATCCTAGCCCTAACCCTAATCCCTACTAAGTCTACTGTATGCTTTCCTTGAGTAGAACTTGGCCTATATTCCTCCAAGTAGGAATAACCTAGAGGCTGCCAAGTAGACTTGGTGCAAAAATCTTTCAAAAGTCACTGAGTCCCATGTTTAAAAGATGGAACTGGCTAGGCGTGGTGGCTCAGCCTGTCTTCCCAGCACTTTGGGAGGCCGAGGCATGAGGATTGCCTGAGTCCAAGGGTTCGAAACCAGCCTGGGCAACTTGGTGAGACCTCATCTCTACAATAAATCACACACACAAAAAAATTAACCGGGCGTGGTGGTGTGCACCTGTAGTTCCAGCTACTTGGAAGGCTGAGGCAGAAGGATCGCCAGAGGCCAGCAGGTTGAGACCGCGGTGGCCGGGAGCATGCCACTGCACTCCAGTCTGGGCGACAGAGCGAGACTCTGACTCAAAAAAAAAAAAAAAAAAGAAACTTTTATATTCACAATGGCACACCTGCAAAGGCCTTTATGAGAGAGAAAATTTCCTCCCGTTATATTGCCAATAGTGTTGTGTGTTTTGTTTTGTTCAGAGGTGAGATCTCACTATGTTGCCCAGACTGGTCTCAAACTCCTAGGCTCAAGCAATCCTCCCACCTCCTGAGTAGCTGGGACTACAGTTGCATGCCACCAAGTTCAGTAGTGTTGTTGTTGTTGCTGTTTTTTTGAGTTGGAGTTTCACCCTGTTGCCCAGACTGGAGTGCAGTGGCCGTTCCCGACCACCGCAGCCTCGACCTGCTGGGCTCCGGCGATCCTTCTGCCTCAGCCTTCCGAGTAGCTGGAACTACAGGCGTGCGCTACCACGCCCGGCTAGTTTTTTGATTTATTGTAGAGATGAGGTCTCGCCAAGTTGCCCAGGTGGGTCTCGAACCCACGGGCTCAGGCAATCCACTCACCTCAGCCTCCCAAAGCGCGGGATTACAGGCTGAGCCACCGAGCCCGGCTTGTTGTTGTTTTTAAGTTAGGATTTTCTGTTTTTGCTTGGACAGGAAAGCTACCCTGATCAATTTACCAGCTGTGTCTTCTGATATAGAAGGAAGCTTGGGAATACTCAACGATATTTGTTAGCTAGAGATCCTAGAATGGGGTCTCACACATTTTGCAGACACCTTACGGGGGAAGTGGTTCTGGAGCTTGAGAAGGATATCCTTGGTGCTCTGGGAGTCCTCCTTCAAGGACTCAAGGGTTTGGGGGATTTAAGAGACAATTAACCGAGAAAGGTGGTCCTGCAATGCTCCAGGGCTTGTCTAGGGTAGGCCCAAAAGTCTCAGGCCAAGACCACCAGGGCTTCTTCAGGCCTTCCTAGGAAGAGACACACATTCATGAGGCAATAAATCCCTGGTGGGCCAGCACTGAATAAGCCAATTTTAAGATAGTTCTGACTGGGTGCAGTGGCTCATGCATGTAATCCCAGCGCCTTGAGAGAAGAGGTAGGAGGATTGCTTGAGGCCAGGAGTTCGAGACCAGCCTGGGCAACATAGCAAGACTACCATCTCTAAAAAAAAAAAATTTTTTTTTGACCAAACAAGCTTGAGTCCAGGAGTTCTGGGTTATAGTGAACCATGATTGTGCCACTGTACTCCAGCCTGGGCAACAGGCAGGCAAGACCTCAACTCTTTTTTTTTTTTTTTTGAGTTGGAATCTCACTCTGTCACCCAGACTAAAGTGCAGTGGCCGCTCCCGGCCACCGCAGCCTCAACCTGCTGGACTCCGGCGATCCTTCCGCCTCAGCCTTCCAAGTAGCCGGAACTACAGGCGTGTGCTACCACGCCCGGCTCACTTTTGACTTATTGTAGAGATGAGGTCTCACTGCCCAGGCGGGTCTCGAACCCGCGGGCTCAGGCAATCCACTCACCTCAGCCTCCCAAGGCGCAGGATTACAGGCTGAGCCACCGAGCCCCGCGACCTAAACTCTTAAAAAAAAAATAAGCCGGCGACCTCAACTCTTAAAAAAAAAAAAAAAGCCGGGCTCGGTGGCTCGGCCTGTCATCCTGCGCCTTTGGAAGGCTGAGGTGAGTGGATTGCCTGAGCTCGCGGGTTCGAGACCCGCCTGGGCAGCGAGACCTCATCTCTACAATAAATCAAAAAATCAGCCGGGCGTGGTAGCGCGCGCCTGTAATTCCGGCTACTCGGAAGGCTGAGGCGGAAGGACCGCCGGAGCCCAGCAGGTCGAGGCTGCGGGGGCCGGGAGCGGCCACTGCCCTCCACTCTGGGCGACAGAGTGAGACTCCAACTCAAAAAAAAAAATAGCCGGAGAAAGGCTGAGGAAGACACTGGAAACTCAGTCTTCGGGCCTTCAAAGAAAGGACAATAGAAGAAATAATAAAGCAGGGAGTAGCGTGATAACAGCCAGCGTTTATTGATTACCACACACCAGATGTTATGTAATCCCGCCTCAGCCCTGGGATGCAGCCGCTGTCATTTGCACTCCCCTCATTCTGCAGAAGCGAGACTCAGAGATAAAGTCACATGTCCAGTCAGGCACCTGGCAGGTCAGTGGCAGAACTCAGGCCGCCAACCCAAGCACTGTTGTTCGCCAGACGACGCCTTGAAGCAGCTGGGTCACAGAGCCGTTTGCTGAGAGCAGAAACCTGGATGTCTGGTTCTACTGACCCCTTTGTGACCAAGACCCTAGCCTCCGTTTCTCCAAATTGACCTTGGCAAAGGACTTTCCCTTGGCTCTCCAGCAGGAATCCCTTTTCCAGCATTCTTGCTTCCTTCTTTGTCCCTAAGGGCCACCCTCCAAGGCCCGCCGGCCACCTCGCTTCCCAGCACAGAAGGTCTTCTGGACCGCTGGCTGAACTCCCGAGCTAAGCCACTGCTTGGAAATGAGGAGGGAGGAGAGGCCAGGGAGCCCCCCCAAGTCCGACTCGAGGCAGCTGGGGCTCTGTGCTGCCTGGGGTCTGGGACAGCTCGGGAGGGCTGTAAATTTGCTTCTCCTTGGATTTCCCATCTGAATCGGCTGCCAGGAGGAATCCAGGGAACAGAGCCTGCCTCCACCCCCCATCCTCTGGTCATAACTGTCCCTTTTCAAACCCTGCCTCAGTGACTGCTTGCTCAGGAAGTGGATGGAGGCCTCGCTAGCCCCCAGGACCCAGGGAGCTAGGTGACCAGGCGTGTCTCTGCCCCCTAGGCCTCCCTCTGGGTGGAGGAGCTTGGGCTGGAGGCCACAAGATGCCATCTGCACACGGGCGATGGCCACAGATAGGCAACATGCTGGGTGCCTCATGGGCACACAGGCATGTGAGCCTTCTGTGCATGGTGGTTCACGCTCTCCTCCAAGCGCCAGGGCACCTGCTCCACAAAATTCCCATCTATCTCTTTGAACGCCCCCTGGAGTTGTGCCATGCTGAACTCTGGCAGTTGTCCACGATGGCCTTGCCCGTGAGATGCCCAAAACGTGTACGGAGATGATGGCAGTGCAGGGGAAGGAGATGATTTCCGGCTGGGGGTCCGGGAAGGCTTCGGAGAGGAGGTCATGCTTGGGATTTGAAGACAAGGGGGAGATAATGTGGGAGGGTCACCCAGGCAGAAGGCACAGGGCGAGGAAATGGCAGGAAGCCGCCACCATCTTACTGAGCTCCTGTAGCAGAGGGCGTGGTGTGAGTAAGGTGGAACAGGCTGCAAAACTGGGTGGTGGCAGAACACGGGGGAGGGTCTCAGTTCTGAGGCAATGGGGGGCCATGGCAGGTTCCTGCTCCAGCGAGTGACACAAATGAGTCTGTGCAAGGGGGAAGTTAATCGAGTGGCAGCGTTCGGGAGAAGCCGGAGAGGCCGGCGAGGAGACTGTCTGCAGTGGCCCTGGGCCCGGTCAGCACCATGCCAGGGGAATACAAGGAGGGGGCGGAGGGAGCCCTGGCAGGGCGGTGCACACTGAAAGGGGACCCCCCGGGCAGCTTTCTGTTTTCTTCCAGTTCTTCGAGGGCAAATGGATGGACCCTGTGGTGTGGCATCCCGGCGTCTGGGCTGAAGTCAGTTCCTAAGCTAGCCTCTGTCCTCCTAGCAGGGTCACTGTGGCTTCAGATTGGGTAAGGAGTGGACCAAGATTCTCTCCTCGCGTCCCTCCCACATTGCAGCCACCGCTTTCTCTCCAAAACCCCCCAGGGAAGAGGCAGCCACCTCCCCTGTCCAGCAGGCTCCAGCTCCAGAGGCCCCTGGCCCATCTGCCTCCCTCCCCTCTGGCAGGCAGGGACCTCGGGACCCCGACAAGCTGTGTGAGGGGAGGGGCAGTTCCCACAGCCCCCAAGCCTCCTCCTCAGGACGTGTCCCCGGCCCCCTCTCCACGGCTAGGTCAGGGCAGTGACGCAGGAGTCAGGGGCCTGGAGAGCAGAGCCTGGAGGGGGTGGTGGCGGTCAGGACAGAGCGCACGTGCGGACGTGTGTGGACGTGAGCGTCCATGTGCATGTCCCACAGCTGGGCTCTGGGAAGGCAGCAGAACCCGGAACCGAAGGGCCGGGAGCCCAGACTGCAGGTCTGGGGAGAGCCCAGGAGCGGGCTCAAGGGAAGCCGAGGACGGGGTCCTCGAGGACCCGGGTCGGGGGGAGACAGGCCCTCCTTACTTCCAGCCCGAAGCGTGCCAGGCTCTGTCTCCCACTCCCCACCCGTCCGTTTCCCCAACCCCTCTTCGACCGGCCCTTCCCCACGCACGCACTCTCGTGGGTCCGTCCCTCACCTCCATCAGGTCTGTGTGTACGTCCCGTCTCAGCCTGGCGTCTCTGACAACCTCACCCACCACTGCAGCCTCCCGGCCCCCTCCGTGCCTTTCCCCCTCAGTTTTCTCCTCACAGGCGTTTCAGATCCTCTGTCTTGTGTGCATTTTGTGCTTATCACTGGCCACGCCACCAGAATGGCAGCTCCGCCAGGGCAGGCATTCCTGTCTGTGTCGTTCCTTGCTGCATCCCCAGGTCCCTGGCCAAGAGTAGGTAGGTACTCTGTCAGTCTCTCCTGAGTGAGCATTTCCTGTTCTTTCCAAGACAAACCCAAATTCTTCAGCGCGGCATTCAAGGCTCTTACATCTGACTCCTCCCTCACCGGCACTCTGGCCACGTCTCCCACCTCTCTCTTCTCCACGTCCCCCCAACACGCCTGACCCTTCCCTCGATCTGCTGAATCGACCTCCTCCATCCTCCACCCACCTCACATCTCTTCCTATTGACACCCTACCCCCTTCAAGGATGAGCCCACTGTCCCCTCCTCCATGAAATTCTCCTTGATTTCGCCAGGCTAGTGGTGAGCTCTCCCTTTTCCAAACTCTTGCAGGTCAGATCTGCACACTCCATTCCTTACACACTGCCCTGGTTAGCCATCTTATTTCTATTCGTAAACTACAAACTCTGGGGTGGGGAGGGGGGAAGGGAGGCGAGGAAGAGCTAGGTCTCTACTCATCTTTTTTCCTGCAAAGTGCGGAGCCAAGTGTCCTGCACAAAGTAGACACTGAATGTATAAATAAAACATCTCAAATATCATGTGACTAGGCAGGGAGTGAAGGGATATATATAACCTCCTGTGATTGCAGGGCTTTCCTGTCTTTTTTTTAGAGATAAGGTCTCGCTCTGTTGACCAGGCCGGAGTGTAGTGGAACCATCATAGCTCACTGAAGCCTCATGCTCCTAGGCTCAAGTGATCCTCCCATCTCAGCATTCCAAGCAGCTAGGACTACAGGTGCACATCACCACATCTGGCTAACACAAAAAAATGTGTAGAGACAGAATCTATGTTGCCCAGGTTGGTCTCCGACTCTTGGCCTCAAGAAATCCTCCTGCCTCAGCCTCCCAAAGCATTGAGACTACAGGTGTGAGCCATCATGCCTGGTCCTTTCCTGTCTTTTATAAAATCTAAGTGAGGTAAGGCCAGTACTTTTTTTTTCTTTTTTTTGAGTTGGGGGTCTTGTTCTGTTTTCCAAGCTGAAGTGCAGTGGCACCATCATGGCGCACAACATCCTTGATCTCCTGGGCCCAGGTGATCCTTCCACCTCACCTTCCCAAGTAGCTGGGACGATAGGCATGTGCCACCACACATGGCCAGTTTTAAAATTTTTGGTAGAGGCGAGGTCTCACTATGTTGCCTAGGCTGGTCTGGAACTCCTGGGCTCCAGTAGTCCTCCCATCTTGGCCACCCAAAGTGTTGGGATTACAGTCGCGAGTTGCAGTGCCTGGCCAAGGCTAATATTTTAATCACACCCATTTGACAGGTGAGGGTACTGAGCCTCAGAGACTGAGGCCACTTCCTAAGGTTTGACAGGCCAGGTAGCCTCGGACTCCAAGGGACAGTATCATCAGGAAATGCTTTTCCTGCTGTTGAAGGGAGAATGAACTAGTGCGAATGCAGTTTCTCTTGTCTCCTCTCTTCCCTATCAACACCAGTAGGCTTTCCCGGTGCTCACGGTATAGGGGAGAGTGGGTCGGCATGGTCACTCTTGATATTTGGGGCCAGAGAACTCTTTGTTGTGGGGGCGGCCCTGTGGCTGGAGGATGTTGACCAGCGTCCCTGACCTCCGCCCGCAAGATGCCAGCAGCACCCCTCTGCCTAGTGGGGCAGCCAAGATGTCTCCAGACACTGCCGAAAGTCCCCCGGGGATCAGAGGACCTGGCGCCGCTGCTTCAGAGTTTCCAGAAGCCTCAGGAACTGAGCTCCAAATCCCAACCCCCATCACCTCGGTGTTAGTTCTGCGTCAGGGTCTTAAGAAGTCCGCCACTCCGGTTAACCTACACCACAGGTCAAAAAACAGATGTCAAGGGGCCTGTGTGTCCTGCGCGGTGCCCCGTGTGCTCTGCGCCCTGAAAGCTGTTTCCAGGTCTTCAGGGTCCTCGACAGTGAGGCGTGGAGGGAGGAGGCGCCCAGATTTCCCGCCGGTGTCCTGGGATCGCGAGGAAGGTGGCCACCCGGTTGCCCCTGCCAGCAGCTTCCGGGCTCCCAGGCCCGGCCGCTTCGCGGGAACCCAGGCGGCTCTGGGTCCCCGCCCGGACCGGGAGCCCCCGGGGAGGCGTCCGGGTGCCCAGCCCTCCCCGGATGGCTCTCCCCTCCGGCCGCAGGCGTGCCCAGCCCGCGGAGGCCGGTGCGCGCGGGTCCCCTCCGGGCTCCGCACGCGCGCCGGCGGCGGCCGCGCTCCCGCCCCGCGAGCCTCGACCCAGGCGTCCTGCCCCTGCGCTGACCCGGGCGGCCCCTCGCCCCGGCGACCCCTCACGCACACAGCCTCACGCCCACCCCCACCCGCGCACGCACACATGCTGATAACAGCCCCGACCCCCGCCGGAGCCGCAGAGTCCCGGGCCAGCCCCGACCGCTCGCTGCGCCGCGCCGCCCGCGCCGTCCTCCCGGACCCCGGCCGGGGCCACCGCGCCGCTCGCCTCCGAGCCGGGCTCGGCGCCCCGGGCCGCGGCCCCCTCCTCCAGGCCCGCCGGGCCTCCCGCGATGAGGGCTCCCGGCGTGGGCGCCGGCCGAGCCCCCGGTCGCTGAGGGCCCCCGGCCCGGCGCGGAGATGGGGGCGCACGGTGAGTGCTCGCGCGCTGGGGGCTCCCGCCGGTCGGGCTCCCGTCCGAGGAGGGATCTGGCGCAGGGGCGGCCGGCCGGGCGGTGACCGGGTTCAAGGACCCGCGAGTTGTCGGGGACCCGGGAACGGGGAGGGGGTGGGGCAGCCTCCACGTGCCGGCAGGGCTCGGGGAGCCCCTGTGCGTGGCCAAGACCCGCCCTGGAGACGGGACGAGGGCTGGAGGCTCCGGGAGGAGGCGCGCGGCTCCGTGGGCGGTGGGGGCGCCGACGAGCCGGTCCTGGGAGCTGGAGGCGACCACCGGGCCGGGGAGAGGGGCCGTCTCCGTCAGCCGGCAGTGAAGTTTGGCCGGAGCGGCGGGCGCCGGCCGCGGGGGGGGGGGGGCGCCAGGCCGCGGGACTGAAGGCAGGCGAGGGAGGCAGCCGCTGCGCTCTGGCCGGGCTGGGGCCGGCGGGGCGAGCCGGGGGCAGGGGCGCAGGCGAGCGGAGCTGCCCGCCCGAGCCAGCCCTGCTCCGCCCCTCCCTGCCTCGTGCTCAGCCCGCTTCTCTTCCAGACCGTCCCGCCCAGCTGCTTCTGCTGCCCCTGCTGCTGCTTCCTCTGGGTCTCCCAGGCCTGGGCGCGCCCCCACTCCTCGTCTGCGACAGCCGAGTCCTGGAGCGGTACATCCTGGAGGCCAAGGAGGCAGAGAATGGCACGGTGAGGCCCCTCCCCAGCACAGCCACAGGACTCGCTCTCGAGGCTCCGGGGTCTCCTCCGGGTCCGGGAACCTGGGCGCCGCCGGCACTCGTGCAGGGTGGGGGCGGGAAGATCGATTCCCCCCACCCCCGCCCCCAGAGCGGCGGAGCTGGCGGCCCGTCTAGCTCTCGTGGCACGCCTGAGGGCCAGGCCAGCGGCACCGCCCGAGTGTCTGTCCACGGCCCTCGGCGGCCCTGACCGCCGGGCTGTGTTTTTCAGACGGGCTGCGCCGAGGGCTGCGGCTTGCAGGAGAACATCACGGTCCCAGACACCAAAGTCAACTTCTACGCCTGGAGGAGGATGGAGGTGAGCTCGTTTCCCCCTTTCTTCCGGGGTCTCCATGGGGCACCTGAAAGGGTGGAAGGAAGGTGGGTGGAGTGAGGGAAGAAGTGGAGCAGCAGAGATGAGTGCCCTGTGGGCTGTGTTCATTCATTCATCCACTCACTCACCTGTTCATTCAGCAAACGGTACGGCAAGCCTTCTGTTTGCTCAGTTTGGTGCGTGGAGCTGCTGAGGAGGAGGAGCGAGGCGGTGGCTGGGGCTAGCTGACGCCAAGTCTCCGCTCCCTCCAGGCCGGGCAGCAGGCTGCAGAAGTCCGGCAGGGCCTGGCCCTGCTCTCAGAAGCCGTCCTGCGGGGCCAGGCCCTGCTGGCCAACTGCTCCCAGCCGCCGGAGACCCTGCAGCTGCACGTGGACAGAGCTGTCAGCAGCCTACGCAGCCTCACCTCCCTGCTTCGGGCGCTGGGAGCCCAGGTGAGCCGGCGCGGACCCTTCCTTCCGCTTGCCCCTGCTGTCAGATGGGGAGGGCATCGCCCAGGATGCCTGTGGCTCTCCTCATCCCCCTTGCACCGTCCCTATGCCGTGGCCCCGGGGGCCTGGGCACGGTGGAAACCTCCTGTTTTCTCCTCGCAGAAGGAAGCCCTCTCCCCTCCAGACGCGGCCTCGGCTGCTCCACTCCGAACCTTCACTGCTGACACTTGGTGCAAGCTTTTCCGAGTCTACTCCAATTTCCTCCGGGGAAAGCTGAAGCTGTACACGGGGGAGGCCTGCAGGAGAGGGGACAGGTGACCAGGTGCCCCCACCTGGCACGACCACCACCTCGCTCACCACCACTGCCTGTGCCACGCCTTCCCCCGCCACTCCCGACCCCTGTCCAGGGGCGATCAGCTCAGCACCAGCCTGTCCCACGGACACTCCAGTGCCAGCGGCGACATCTCGGGGGCCAGAGGAACTGTCCAGGGCTCAACTCTGAGATCTAAGGATGTCACGGGGCCAGCCGGAGACCCAGCCGGAGACCCCGGAGCAGGAAGAATCCAGAGCGCAGCTTTAAACTCAGGGACAGAGCCATGCTGGGGAGACACCTCAACTCACTCGGTGCCCTTGCAGAATGCGACACCAGGACACGCTTTGGAGCCAAATACCTCTTACCGTCGGGAGCAGGATGACCCGGAGAATTTAGGCGGCGAGCTGTGAGCTCTCCGGGTCTCATGGGGACTCCCATGACAGCAAGAGCCCACTGGACGATGGGGTGGGGGGGCCGCGAAGATGGGGGGGCTGGCCTCTGGCTCTCATGGAGTCCAAGTTCTGTGTACTTTCAGTCTCCTTGGTAAGAACTAAAACCACCAACAAGGCTCTTGGCGTTTCTGTTTCCCCAGGAGCCTCCCGCTTCCTGGCCCTGACCCCATCCTGGCAGTAGGGCGGCAGGTCTGGGAAACCAGAGGCGAAGGGGGTTGGGCCCTACGTGCTGCCTCACACAGCCTGTCTGACCTCTTGACCCCGCCGGGCCTGAGCCCGCCAGCTCTGCCCACGCTCGTCAATAAGGTGGCCCCATTCAAGGCCCTTCCAGAGTAGGCAGCTGCCAGCCCGCCCCTGGACAAGGCTCCGGGGCTCTGAGGCCGCCGTCGAGGAAACAGTAGCCAGGAGGAGAGCCCCTTTGAGAGCAGCTGCCGACCCTGACTCCGGGAGCGTGGGTCTCTCCCACCCCTTCTCGGGGGCCCCTTTGGCTGCCTCCACGTTCCCAGTGTCATCCTCCCACCTCAACGCACACCCCTGCTAGGTCCAGCTGCCCTCTTTTCTCGTCTGGGGACTGTCGCCATAAAGTCCTCTCCCCCCAAAAAAGCTCACAGAAGGGGCAGTAGACAGGTGTGGCCACCTCTACAGAAAGCACTTGAGCCAGGCTCGGTGGCTCAGCCTGTCATCCCGCGCCTTTGGGAGGCTGAGGTGAGGGGATTGCCTGAGCCCGCGGGTTCGAGACCCGCCTGGGCAGCGAGACCTCATCTCTACAATAAATCAAAAAATCGGCCGGGCGTGGTAGCGCACGCCTGTAGTTCCGGCTACTCGGAAGGCTGAGGCGGAAGGATCGCCGGAGCCCAGCAGGTCGAGGCTGCGGTGGCCGGGAGCGGCCACTGCACTCCAGTCTGGGCGACAGAGTGAGACTCCAACTCAAAAAATAAAAAGAAAAAAGGAAAGCACTTGATCTGGGACAAGTGCCACTCTGGGTGGCTCACTGACGTGAGCCCATACTCCTCACACATCTCGGTGAGAAAGTCACTGCTGTCATGGCCATTGCACCGAGGAAGAAGCAATGTAACTTGCCCAAGGCCAAGAACACAGGCATCCCCAAGTGCCCCCGCTCACCCCTCCTCTCATCTGCCGATTCCTTCCACCTAATTTCTCCCAGTTCCCTTACTCCCCTGGGGTGGGGAATGCAGAACAAATAGGCTCAGCCTCCATCCTTGATTTCTACTTCTTTTTTTTTTGAGTTGGAGTCTCACTCGGTCGCCCAGACTGGAGGGCAGTGGCCGCTCCCGGCCACCGCAGCCTCGACCTGCTGGGCTCCGGCGATCCTTCCGCCTCGGCCTTCCCAGTAGCTGGAACTACAGGTGCGCGCTACCACCCCCGGCTAGTTTTTGATTTATTGTAGAGATGAGGTCTCGCCAAGTTGCCCAGGTGGGTCGGAACCCATGGGCTCAGGCAATCCACTCGCCTCGGCCTCCCAAAGTGCTGGGATGACAGGCTGAGCCACCAAGCCTGGCCTGATTTCTCCTAATTTTCCCCTTTGATAACCACTTCAGATTCCTTCCCAGAGATCATGCTTCCGCTAAAAAGGACCGCACAGGAGAGACCCTGTCAGACAACAAAAGATGTCACCAAACTGGACGGGACCCAATCCCGGCTATTATCCATATGTAGGGGCCAGTCTTTCTGTTTCTGTTTATATCACCAAGCACAGTGATATCAGCCTGTGCTCCTGCACATATGCAAAAGGGAGAGAATGTTTTGCAATCTGCGACAGGGAAAATTATGGACAGGTGGGGTGGGGCTGGAGGGTTTTTACCAGGTGGTGGTGGGAGGGGCGGCAAGTTTGGTGGCAAGAGTCTGCAAAGGGTAGGACCCAAAAGAGAATTTTCTTCGTGACCCACCTAGGCAACTTGGCGAGACCTCATCTCTACATTAAATCAAAAAATTAGCCAGCGTGGTAGTGCGCGCCTGTAGTTCAGCTACTTGGAAGGCTGAGGCGGAAGGATCACCGGAGCCCAGCAGGTCGAGGCTGCGGTGGCCGGGAGTGGCCACTGCACTCCAGTCTGGGCGACAGAGTGAGACTCCAACTCCAAAAAAAAAAAAAAAAAGAGAGAGAGAGAGAGAATTTTCCCTCTGCCTAACCCGCTCCTGGGCTATAGTGCCCTCTTCAGGTCTTATTGGGAACTGTTAGAGAAACTTACAAGCAAAGAATGCTTAGGGCTCTGACCTCTTCCATGTAAATACAAACTTGTATTCTGGTTTCCACAGATGACATCTGATTCTTGCCCCACGATCGTGAGTCAGTAAGGGAAGAATCTCCTTCTTAGGCTGCTGAAACTGGACTTAATAGACTTGTACCTAAGTCCAAGGACTCCAGCTAATAAGAGACAGAGCTAGGACCCGAACACGGGATTCAGGACTCGTATCCCCAAACTTCTTAGCTGATTTGTTGCCTAAGTCTCAGACCTCCTGTCACTGAGTAACTGGTTCTTTTCTCCCCCAAGATTAAGGGCCACTGACCTTATTCCTCAACTTCTCAATGCTTTAAGCTTTCCTTATCTTTTTTTACTTGCTCCCCAGAAAAGTATGCTTTGTTTTTTTGTTGTTGTTTTTTGTTTTTATTTTCTTTCTTTCTTTTTTTTTTTTGAGTCGGAGTTTCACTCTGTTGCCCAGGCTGGAGGGCAGTGCCACTCTCACGGTCACCGCAGCCTCGACCTGCTGGGTTCAGGTCTTCCAAGTAGCTGAAACTACAGGTGTGCACCTCCACGCCCAGCTTATTGATTGATTGACTGATTGATTGATTGTGGAGACTCGGGGGCCCCTTTGGCTGCCTCCACGTTCAGTCTTCCAAGTAGCTGAAACTACAGGTGTGCACCTCCACGCCCAGCTTATTGATTGATTGACTGATTGATTGATTGTAGAGACGAGGTCTCACTGAGTTGCCCAGAGTGGTCTCAAACTCCTGGACTCAGGCAATCCTCTCACCTTGGCCTCCCAAATTGCTGAGATTACAGGCTTGAGCCACCCATGCCTGGCTTTTTTTTTTTTAATAGTAGTTAGCAAATCTGAACTATCTGACCACTCTTGGGACAGATGTGATGAATGACTAAGTCAGGAACGTTTAAAACATAACTCATTCCACGTGTGAGGGATGCCTACTGTGAACTGTGCTAAGTGCTAAGGAAACAGGAAATGACATTCACAGCCCAGTGTCCTCTGAGAGTGGGCAGCCCCCTGGAGGCACAAAGGCAGAAGCACTTTGATTTAAAAGCTAGCCGGGCTCGGTGGCTCAGCCTGTCATCCTGCGCCTTTGGGAGGCTGAGGTGAGGGGATTGCCTGAGCCCGCGGGTTCGAGACCCACCTGGGCAGCGAGATCTCTACAATAAATCTCTACAATAAATCAAAAAATCACCGGGCGTGGTAGCGCGCGCCTGTGATTCCGGCTACTCAGAAGGCAGAGGCGGAAGGATCACCGGAGCCCAGCAGGTTGAGGCTGCGGTGGCCAGGAGCGGCCACTGCACTCCAGTCTGGGCGACAGAGTGAGACTCCAACTAAAAACAACAACAACAACAACAACAAAAACCAAAAAAAACCCCAAAAAAACCAAAAAAAAAAAAACCAGCCACAACAAAAATAAATAAATAAAAAATAAAAACAGCCGACTTGGTGTGTGACAGTGCTAAGAAGTGGGACGCTGACAAGCCGGGAAGGAAAGAGCCGTAGAGTTCAAAGAACCGGTGAGACCCAGCGTCCCTGCTGATAGGCAAGGAGGGTGTTGCCAGATTTCAGAGGATCTTCAAGTGCAGGCCGGGAACGTGAACTTTCTTCTGAGCTATTATTATTATAATTAGCATCACATCAATATCTGGTACCTCCACGATCTGCTGTGATTCACCCCGTAACTCAATGAAGCAAGAGTTCAACGGGCGTCATCCCTACCTCTCAGGCGGGGAACTGGGTTCTGCCGGAAAGCGATGGAACCAGACCGTCTGACTTACTGGTGGGGACGGGAGCCAGCGCGGCCTAGTTCTGGGTCAGGAGGTTACCTCATTGTTTAACCACGCTGCCTTCTGTTTGCAGAGAGCTTTGAGATTTACAGGGCGCTTTCGCTGGCGTGCTCTCATTTGCTTTCCTAACCTCACGAAGATGGAAAGGATAGCAGAGGATGTCCATTTTGCAGAGGGGGAAACTGAGGTCCAGAGAGATGATGGGCCTCGCCTAGGTCATAAGACACTGAGAGGAAAGGTCAGGACCGGACGCCGGGCTTTCTGACCCTGGAGCCCCTCTTCTGTCTGACGTGCAAGATCACTAGGAGATGAGAGAGGCGAGGGGATGGGGCGGAGGAAACAGCTGCGGTCAGCAAGGCCTCGGAGCTGTCCATCTCCCGCTACCAATTCCTTCCCGCTCCATCCCCCTGTCTTGGGCTCCCACGTCCTCCCTGGACAGGCAGAAGGCATCTTACCACCCTTTCTTCCCCACCCCACAAGAGCCCCAGAACTAAGAGCCAGCTCAGCCACCTCCTCTAACCCCAGCTCTATGTCTTTTTTATTTTTATATTTTAGAGTTGGAGTCTCACTCTGTCGCCCAGACTGGAGTGCAGTGGCCACTCCCGGCCACCGCAGCCTCGACCTGCTGGGCTCCGGCGATCCTTCTGCCTCAGCCTTCCAAGTAGCTGGAATTACAGGCGCGCGCTACCACGCCCGGCTGATTTTTTGATTTATTGTAGAGATGAGGTCTCGCTGCCCTGGCGGGTCTCGAACCCGCGGGCTCAGGCAATCCGCTCACCTCAGCCTCCCAAAGGCGCGGGATTATAGGCTGAGCCACCGAGCCCGGCTAGCTCTATGTCTTTTATTTATTTATGTTTTTGAGTCAGAGCCTCTCACTCTGTCACCCAGGCTGGAGTATAGTGGCATGATAATGGCTACCACAGCCTCTACTTTCTGGGCTCAGGCTATCCTCCTGCCTCAGCCTTTTAAGCAGCTGGGACTACAGGTGTTTGCCACCAGGCCCAGCTAATTTTTTAATTTATTGTAAAGACGAGGTCTCACTATGTTGCCCAGGCTGGTCTTGCATCTCTGGGCTCAGGCAACGCTCCCACCTCCGCCTCCCAAAGTGCTGGAATTAGGGGTGTGAGCCACCGCCGCCCAGCCATTCAGCTCTCTGTCTTAAATCCAGCCTCTCACCTTTGGGAACTCTCTACCTGAGATCTTCTCTCTGGACTCGGGCATCAGGTTGACCAAATGCCCAACCCTGACTCACAGATTGCCTAGGATTTTGCTAGAACTACTCAGTCTAGTGGTCTCACCACAGCGGCGGGGATTGTTGCCAGGGTTGAGTTAGCTAATTGGGGTCATTTGGACTTTGGAATTTAAGCTGAATGCTAAGTCTATTATCTCAAGCTAGTCAAGGCTAATTCCGCTAAAATTCCATCTTAAAACTGTGGCATTATTTAAGTATCTCCTTACAAACGAGAGAGGAAAAAAGAAAAAAAGAAAAACTGTGGTGTTATGAAAGATTATTGACAACAGAAAAACAGACAACGGTATCGTTTCCTAACTTCATTTTTATTTTTATTTATTTATTTATTTTTGTTGGAATCTCACTCAGTTGCCCAGACTGGAGTGCAGTGGCCGCTCCCGGCCACCGCAGCCTCCATCTGCTGGGCTCCAGGGATCCTTCCACCTCAGCCTTCCAAGCAGCCGTTACTACAGGCGCACGCTACCATGCCCAGCTAATTTTTGATTTTATTGTAGAGATGAGGTCTTACCAAGTTGCCCAGGCAGGTCTCAAACCCTCGGGTTCAGGCAATTCACTCACCTCGGCCTCCCAAAGCGCAGGATGACAGGCTGAGCCACTGAGCCTGGCCTTATTTTTATTTTTTTTAGCGGCAAGATTTCCCTATGTTGCCTAGGCTGGTCTCAAATTCCTGGTCTCAAGCAATCCTCCCACCTCAGCCTCCAAAAGTGCTGGTATCACCAGGAGGCCACTGCTCACCCAGCCTCCGAGTTTCCTGACTTATGAGAGTCATTGCCCAAATATCTCTACACTCCCTTCTTGATGAAAAAAAAATTGATTATTAAAAATATTATGTAGTAAGCCGGGCTCGGTGGCTCAGCCTGTAATCCCGCGCCTTTGGGAGGCTGAGGTGAGTGGATGGCCTGAGCCTGCGGGTTCGAGACCCGCCTGGGCAGCGAGACCTCATCTCTACAATCAATCAAAAAATCAGCCGGGCGAGGTAGCGCATGCCTGTAATTCCGGCTACTCGGAAGGCTGAGGCGGAAGGATCGCCGGAGCCCAGCAGGTCGAGGCTGCGGTGGCTGGGAGCGGCCACTGCACTCCAGTCTCGGCGACAGAGTGAGACTCCAACTCAAAAAAGAAAAAAAAAATTATGTAGGGGTGGCACACTTCATCCATAAGGGTACCTGATCTCAAACCAGGTGAAATGGGGGCCAAAGCAAGGCTCAGACTTTACCTGTACAATGACCATGTGTATACCTAACCCTGAATTGTACCCCACAACTTTAAAATAAAAATTAAAAATAAAATATTCAGTAAAAAAAATGTTATGTGACCTCCACGCATGCAGATACCTGGTTTTTTGTGTTTTTTTTTTGAGTTGGAGTCTCACTCTGCCACCCAGACTGGATCCAGTGCAGTGGCCGCTCCCGACCACCGCAGCCTCAACCTGCTGGGCTCCGGCGATCCTTCTGCCTCAGCCTTCCAAGTAGCCGGAATTACAGGCATGTGCTACCACGCCCGGCTGATTTTTTGATTTATTGTAGAGATGAGGTCTCGCTGCCCAGGCGGGTCTCGAACCCACGGGCTCAGGCAATCCACTCACCTCAGCCTCCCAAAGGCGCGGGATGACAGGCTGAGCCACCGAGCCCGGCGATACCTGGTTGTTTTTTCTTTTTTTAAATACTGGCTGTCTTTGTCTCCCCATTCCGTTTTACAGATGAAGAAATGAAGGTGTGAAGGTGAGCCAAGTGCCCAAGGACACACAGCAAAGCCAGGACCAGGCTACAGTTCCCCGGAGCGCTTTCCAGGGGTTTTCACAGCCCAGGGTCGCTCACACCTGTTCCTGTAGCTACCAGTCTTGCCAAGACTGCCAGTTTCTGGGGCTTTGGCGGTTCCAAAATTCAGAGCCAGGAGTCGTCCTCCACCTTCCTGTCCGGTCTTGAGTTCCCACCCCCACCTCCGGGCAGACTGGAGTTGTGAACTTCCAGCTCTGTGGTGCCACAGCATGGCCAGCAGAAGCCGTTAGGGGACTGATTGCCCAACCCAGAGGGGCTGTGGTCAATGTCTTCTCCTGCTCGTCTCTGGTTAACCATTTCCTGGCTGTCCGCTCTGTGGATTATTCTGCTAACCTGGCAGGGAGGAAGGGTGGGAATGGTTTGGGATGGACCTCCTTTAGAGCCCTGCTTTGTCAGAAACAGACAGGGGGTCTGTCTCTGACCCCTTTGTGGGTCCAATCTCATTCAAGCAGAAGGGGTCTCAGGACTGCTCAGGGGCTTTCTTTCTTTCTTTTTTTTTTTTTTTGAGTTGGAGACTCACTCTGTCGCCCAGACTGGAGTGCAGTGGCGTGATCCCGGCCACCGCAGCCTCAGGCTGCTGGGCTCCGGCGATCCTTCAGCCTCGGCCTTCCAAGTAGCTGGAACTACAGGCGCGTGCTACCATGCCCGGCTAATTTTTTGATTTATTGTAGAGATGAGGTCTCACCAAGTTACCCAGGCGGGTCTCGAACCCGTGGACTCGGGCAATTCACTCACCTCAGCCTCCCAAGCGTGGGATTACAGGCTGAGCCACCGAGCCCGGCTCTTTTTTTTTTTTTTTTTAAGAGAGAGGGTGGTCTCACTCTGCTCCTAGGCTGGAGTGCAGTAATGCAATCATGGTTCACTGCATCCTCAACCTCCTCAGTTCAAGTGATCCTCCACCTTAGCCTCCCAAGTAGCTGGGACGGTAGGTGCACGCCGCCAAGCAAGGCTAATTTAAAAAAAAATTTGTTGTAAGGATGGGGTCTCGGTATGTTGCTCAGGCTGGTCTTGAACTCCTGGCCTCAAAAGTGATCTTCTCACCTTGGTCTCCCAAAATGCTGAGGTTACAAGTGTGAGCCACCACATCCAGCTCGCAAAGGGGCTGACCTTCTTTCTGACAACTAGTGTGAGACTGTGCCGGCCCCTCCCTGCTAGCTCAGGAGAATGGCTGGCCCAGGCACCTCTGTCACTGGTCAAGGGCAAAGTCCAGGCATCCCGGGCATAGATTTGACAGTGGGGGAGTTGGGGGGCTGCCGAAGTGAAGGAACATCTGAGTGGGTGGTCTTAGAAAATCTGAAACCAGGCTAGTTGAGCACGCCGCCCAGCCCTAACCCTTTAGCCCAGATACAGCTCTGAGTGTGTATTTGGGATCAACGGTTTGCCCTTTTTTGATTTTTTGATTCAGGGTCTCACTCTGCTGCCCAGGCTGGAGGGCAGTGGCATCGTCAAGACTTACCACTTCCTCGAGCTCCTGGGCTCAGGCGGTCCTTTTGCCTCAGCCTCCCGAGTAGCTGGGACGACAGGTGTGCACTACAACACCTGGCTAATTTTCTAACTTTTGTTTTTTGGTAGATAGGCAATCTCTACAAAACATGTTGCCCATATGTTGATATGTGTTGCTCAAGCTGGTCTTGAACTCCTGGACTCAAGCAATCCTCTCGCCTCGGCCTCCCAAGGCTCTAGGACCGTAGGTGTGAGCCACTGCGCCTGGCCCGTGGGGTTTTTTAAGCCTCAAAACTGCCTGTTGCCATGTACGAAACCGATAAAAGTAGAGGCGCTCTGGCTGGGGCGGGATCCCCGCCTCCACACTCATTTGGAAATCCCCAACCGCCCGGGCGTCTCTTCAGAACAGTGTGGCAGCTGAGGGTGTCGTGAGAGAACCGTCTTTTTTATTATTTTAATTTTTTTCTTCTCTTTTGATATACTGTATTCTTTCTTTCTTTTTGAGTTGGAGTCTCACTGCCACCCAGACTGGAGTGCAGGGGCCGCTCCCGGCCCCCGCCGTCTCTACCTGCCGGGCTCCGGCGATCCTTCCGCCTCAGCCTTCCGAGTAGCTGGAGCTACAGGCGTGCGCTAGATATACTGTATTCTTATGGGGAGTAATTTACTCTATTTCTCTGAAGCTCCGTGGATGCAGTCATGTTTGCAATGAAGCAGACATGAAATTCAGTGAAGGCCCAGCCTTTTGGTATTGCATACACACACACACCCCCCCATGCTATCATTCTCGTGGTTCTCCAAAAATGTCAGGCTTCCCCAGAGCTTGAAACAGTCCAACCTCTTTGCTCAATTACCATCTCTCTGCCCTTTAGGAAACTCCTCAGGGGTCACTCCTGCAGAAGCCTTCCCTGACCAGCTCCCTCGCCATCCTTTCACAGTGAGCCGGGTTAGGCACTCCTTCCACATGCTACCTGCCAAAGCACTGTGTGATGACGGCCTGGTCACTTGTCTGTCTACCGGAGGGACATGGGCTGGAATGACGTCTTGCAAATGCAACGTGTGGTGAGAGGGAGGGGCTGGCGTTGGCAGAGGCAGGCAGGTGGATGGGCGGCTTGTGAGCAGGACGGTAAGGAGCTTGCCTGGCATGGGCACTGCCCATGGCCTCTGTGCCCCGGGGCTTTTGACGTCGACCTCCCACTTCACAAACGGAGCGGAAGCCACTAAGATGCACCACCGTCTGCTCTGCACGGCCCCTCCCCACTCCCGTCACAGAGCCCCCTTGTCCCCTCTGCGCTCTGTGCTCCGGACTCTTCCAACCCACCGTCTCTCGAGCCTGTTTCTCATCTCTCTCACCTGCTGGACCTGTCCCATCAACATTTACGCAGGCTAACATTTTTCCTGCCTCGAAAGATTGCTAGTTTGCCCCGGTTTCTGCACTTGTTCTCCAGTCGCCTCTCCTTGACAGCCAAACAGCTCTGAAATGTTAGACCCCACTGGGATCTCTTTCTTCAATTCCATTCCCCCTCAAACCCTGCAGTCTGACCCCCCATATGGCTCCCACTGAGTTGCTAATAGCATCCCAAATCTATTGTGCAGGAAGGCATTGAAACACTCTTCCCAGGGGACTCACGGGAGGTATAACTCTGCAGAACACACAGAAATCCCCGCCTTCTCCACTGCTGTCACTGGCTTGACATGTGTCCTTCGAGGCCCATCTCCCCACCGCTACCTAAATATATGTGCAGACACACATATTTTGATTGGCAATTTTACGTAAATGGGATCGTACCTGTGTATTTTTTTCTGTGATTCACCTCCTTCACCTGATAATACATCTAGATGCTCTTTCCACCATGAGAATAAAAGGAGCTACCTTTTTTTTTTTGAGTTGGAGTCTCACTCTGTCGCCCAGACTGCAGTGCAGTGGCCGCTCCCAGCCACCGCAGCCTCGCTTGCTGGGCTCCAGCGATCCTACCACCTCCGCCTTCCAAGTAGCCGGAATTGCAGGCATGGGCTACCATGCCCGGTTGATTTTTGATTTATTGTACAGATGAGGTCTCACTGCCCAGGCGGGTCTCGAACCCACGGGCTCAGGCAATCCACTCACCTCAGCCTCCCAAAGGTGGGGGATTACGGGCTGAGCCACCGAGCCTGGCAAAGCTACCTTTTTTTTTAGTGGGGAGGGAGGGGTCAGGAATAGACTTTAACATACAGTATCAATTATCAAGTAATACTTTATAAAGTTATTTTTAAATTGCATTAAAATACACATAAGGCTGGGCATGGTGGCTCATGCCTGTGAGGAGGTTGCGGCAGGAGGATGGCTTGAAGCTAGGAGTTCAAGACCAGCCTGGGGACAACATAGCAAGACCCATCTCGAAAACAATTATTTTGCCAGGCGCAATGGCTCACGCTGGGTGTGGGGCGTGTGCCTGTAGTTCCAGCTACTTGGAAGGCTGAGGCAGAAGGATCACCTGAGCCCAGCAGGCCGAGGCTGTGGCAGTCATGAGTGCGCCACTGCACTCCAGGCTGGGCGACAGAGTGAGACTCCAACTCAAAAACAAAACAAAATTTAATTAGCTGGGTGTGGTGGTACTTGCCTATAGTCTCATCTACTCAAGAGGCTGAGGTGGAAGGATCACTTGAGCCTTGGAGTTCCAGGCTGCAGTGAGCTAAGATCACACTACGATACTTGAGCCTGGCCAACAGAGGGAGATCCTGTCTCCAAAAAAAAGAAATGCACGTAACCTAAAATGTACCATCGTAACTCTTTTAAAGTGTATAGTTCAGTGGCATTAAGTACATTTACACCGTTGTGTAACCATCACTACCATCTATCTCCAGAATTTTTTCATCTTGCAAAACTGAAACTCTGTACCCATTAAATACTAACACTCCACCATCCTCTCCCCCAGGCTCTGGCAACCACCATTCTACTTTCTGTGCCCAGGAATTTAACTACTCTTTTTTTTTTTTTGAGTTGGAGTCTCACTCCATTGCTCATGTTGGAGTGCCGTAGCATGCTCACAGCCACCCCAGCATCAGTCTGCTGGGCTCTGGCGATCCTTCTGCCTCAGCCTTCCAAGGAGCCAGAACTACAGGCATGCACAACTACACCTGGCTAATTTTTTTATTTATTGTGGAGAGGAGGTCTGGTCAAGTTGCCCGGGCTGGTCTCAAACCCGTGGGCTTAGGCAATCCACTCACCTTGGCCTCCCAAAGTGCTGGGATGACAGGCTGAGCCACTGAGCCTGGCCAGTTTGACTACTCTTAGGGGTCTTATGTAAGTGGAATCATACAATCTTTGTCCTTTTATGACTGCTTCACATCACTTATAAGGCATGATGTTCTGAATGTTGCCACATGTGCCAGAATGTCCTTCCTAATTTTAAGGTTGAATAATATTGTATTGTGTGTAAACACCACATTTTGTTTATTCATTTGTTGATGGCCCCTTGGGTTGGCGCCACCTTTTGGCTATTGTGAATAGTGCTGCTAAAAGCACAGGGATACAGATATTTATTCAAGACGCTGTTTTCAATTCTTTTGAGTTTATACTCCAAAGTAGAATTGCTGAATCATGTGGCAATCCTATCTTTAATGTTTTTTTTTTTTTTTTTGAGTTGGAGTCTCACTCTGTCGCCCAGACTGGAGTGCAGTGGCCGCTCTTGGCCACCGCAGCCTCGACCCGCTGGGCTCCGGCGATCCTTCCGCCTCAGCCTTCGGAGTAGCCAGAATTACAGGCATGTGCTACCACGCCCGGCTGATTTTTTGATTTATTGTAGAGCTGAGGTCTCACCAAGTTGCTCACGTGGGTCTTGAACCTGTGGGCTCAGGCCATCCACTCACCTCAGCCTCCCAAAGCGTGGGATTACAGGCTGAGCCATCGAGTCCGGCTTCTTTGATGTTTTAAGGAACACCATTCCTTTTATTTCTTTCCTTATTCATTTGTTTGTTTATTTATTTATTTACTTTGAGTCAGAGTCTCACTCTGTCGCCCAGGCTGGAGTGCACTGGCACGCTCACGGCCATCACAGAGTCAACATGCTGGGCTCCGGCGATCCTTCTGCCTCAGCTTTCCAAGTAGCCAGAACTACAGGCATGCGCTACCACGCCCAACTAATTTTTGATTTATTGTAGAGATGGGTCCTGCCAAGTTCATGGACTGGACTCGATGGGGCTAGCTCCATTCGCCCGGCCTCAAACAACAGCAGCGCTGAGACTGCCAGGAGCCCATTCCTTAATTTATTATTATTATTATTATTATTATTATTATATGAGTTGGAGTCTCACTCTGTCCCAGACTGGAGTGCGGTGGCCGCTCCTGGCCACTGCAACCTCAACCTGCTGGGCTCCAGTGATCCTTCCAAGTAGCTGGAACTACAGGCGTGTGCTACCACGCCTGGCTAATTTTTGATTTATTGTAGAGATGAGGTCTTACCAAGTTGCCTGGGCGGGTCTTGAACCCGTGAGCTGAGACAATCCACTCACCTCAGCCTCCCAAGGTATGGGATTACAGTCTGAGTCACCGAGCCTGGCTATAATATTTTTTAATATGACCCAATCACATATCAACTGATAAACATTAATCACACTGATTTTTTTCTCTATTGTAAACAATGTTGCAATTAACATCTTTAAGGTATGTACAAATTTGTACAAATGTGCGTGTATTTCTGTAGGAAGAGTCCAATAAAAGAAGTGTTAAGTCAAAGATATACACATCTGAAAGTTTAACAGTCATTGTCCAAAAAATACCAAAAAGAAAAAAGAAAAAAAACTTGGCATGATGACTCATGCCTGTAATCCCAGCACTTTGGGAGGCCAAAGCAGGAGAGTCGCTTGATCCCAGAAGTTCGAGACCAGGCTGGGAGACATAATAAGATCTCATCTCTAAAAAACAAAACAAAACAAAACATTGTCAAATGCCTTCCAAGAAGTTTCCACCAATATGCAGTCGTATCACTGTATCCAGCTGTGTCTACCTGCATCCTGTCCAAGGCGCCCTACTAGCAATCATTTATTGGCTGTTTGTATCTCCTCCTCTGTGGCTTGTCTTTTTCAATTCTTTGCCAACAGGAACTTTCAGCCTTTTCTCTCCTTGCCCACCCCCACCCCCAGGCTTTGCCACCATTGCCAGTTATAGAATTTTAGTTTTGAAATGGCTTTCCAGAATTCTGTAGACAACGTTCTGTTGCCTTTTAGAATCCATGGTTACTATTGAAAAGTCAATGCTATGCTAATTCCTGATCCTTAGTATGGGACCTGTTTTTTCTGTCTGAAAGTGTTTCAGATCTTCTCCTCACCCTGATATTCTGAAATGTGCCTACTGTGGGTCTCTACAGTCAACATCCTAGACACCTTTTAATCTGGAGGCCTGTGTATTTCAGTTCTGGGGCATTTTCTTCTGTGCTTTTATTTTATTTTTTCAAGAATACTTTTTTTCCTTGGTTCTCTCATTTTGGACTCTTTTTGCTTGACGTTAGGCTTCCTGAATTGATCCTCCCAGTCTGTTTCTCTTTTCTTTCTTTCTTCCTTTCTGTTTTATTTCCTGGGTTTCAGCGTATAACCCTTCCATTGTATTTTAAATTTCAACTCTCTTAGTTTTAGCTTCCCAGAACGTTCTGTATTTTCTGATTGCCCATTTTTCATGGCATCCCCAGAAGGATGCCAAGCAAGGAGGGGCAGGGAGGTTTAAAAGTGGCCTGTGTGCTCCCCTGTGCCCTTCCCCTCTCACGCGAGAGCCACCTCTGAGGTCCCTCATGGCTCCTCCGGTCTGGACCCTGGTGCTGCTGGCGGGAGCTGCCTGGGGCCAGGGCCACACGCCTGCCTCTGTCCGGTAAGCTGGGCTCAGGGCACAGTGATAAGCCAGGGCAATAGCAGAGGTGGCGGGACAGAAGGGTGAGGGGCAGCGCTGGAGGAGGGACCGGGTTAGCTGCAAATGGCAGAAGCTTGGGGAGGAAGCCAGGAGCCCGGACGACGGGGAGGAGTTGCCCAATGAGCAGAACAGGGAGAGAACAGCTCCAGAGCCTGGGATGAGGATGAGCAAGACAGAGCGGATACGTGAGAAGCAGCAGAGGGCGTGCAGAGTCGGGGAGGCAGCTCTGAGGCCAGGAGGGATGACAAAGGGGTCGGGTCAGCCGGGCTCGTGGCTCAGCCTGTAACCCGCGCCTTTGGGAGGCTGAGGTGAGTGGATTGCCTGAGCCCGTGGGTTCGAGACCCACCTGGGCAGCGAGACCTCATCTCTACAATAAATCAAAAAATCAGCTGGGTGTGGCGGGGCAAGCCTGTAATTCCGGCTACTCGGAAGGCGGAGGCGGAAGGATCGCCGGAGCCCAGCAGGTCGAGGCTGCGGTGGCCGGGAGCGGCCACTGCACTCCACTGGGCGACAGAGACCTCAAGTAGGGGGCCGCAAGAAATGATGGATGACCTGGTGTCGTGGAGCTTGTCTGGGGGATTTGAACGAGTAGAACTTGAACAAAAAAAACCCAGAAAGCTGTTCCACGTGACTCATGCTACCTGGGAAGGTGCGCCGGCTTCTCTGTGGCATTTGTAAGGTGAGGAGGAGAGACTGAGGGATGATCTCTTTTTTGTTTGTTTGTTTGTTTGAGTTGGAGTCACTCTGTCGCCCAGACTGGAGTGCAGTGGCCGCTCCCGGCCACGGCAGCCTCGACCTGCTGGGCTCCGATGATCTTTCCGCCTCAGCCTTCCCAGTAGCCCGGAATTACAGGCATGCACTACCACACCCGGCTGATTTTTTGATTTATTGTAGAGATGAGGTCTCGCTGCCCAGGCGGGTCTCGAACCCGCGGGCTCAGGCAATCCACTCACCTCAGCCTCCCAAAGGCGCGAGATTATAGGCTGAGCCATCGAGCCCGGCAGAGGGACGATCTCTTTGCTACTCATTTATATGTTCCGTATGGAAACACCACCCCACTACCCACCTGGCAACCTAGCACCCCCTACAGTCCCTACCCTGTAGAGAAAACTTGGGCTACACACAAAAAGACGTCAGCCTGAAGGAAGACGGTCCCCAGCCTGTAAACCCAGGCGCTGCGTGAAGATTCCCATTCGTGGGGAGCACTTCTACCTCGTGTGAGACTCGACAGCTCATGACATCTAGAGAACAGGGGTGGAGGGAACCAGGAGGATGGGAGGACCCTGAGCCCCCGGGGGCACTTTTTAGGAGTTAGGTAAGAACTTGAAGTGAGGAGGACGTGGGTGACCTTTCCAAAAACCTTAAAAAAGACAAGGCGGGCTTGGTGGCTCAGCCTGTAATCCCAGCATTTTGGGAGACCGAGGTGAGAGGATTGCCTGAGCCCGTGGGTTCGAGACCCGCCTGGGCAACTTGGCGAGACCTCATCTCTACAATAAATCAAAAATTAGCCAGGCATGGTAGCGTGTGCCTGTAGTTCCGGCTACTTGGAAGGCTGAGGCGGAAGGATCGCCGGAGCCCAGCAGGTCCAGGCTGCGGTGGCCGGGAGCGGCCACTGCACTCCCGTCTGGGCGACAGAGTGAGACTCCGATTCAAAAAAAAAAGACAAGTAATAATGGCCAAGGCATAAACCCGGATACAGTATAGATAAAAAGAAAGGAAAAATCATCTTTAAGTGACCACCAGAAAGATCACATCCCTGAGTCTTATCATTCTTAATAGTGACAACAGTTACATTTTTGCTTTCTCCAAATTCCCCACAAGGAGAGAGAAGCCTCCGGACTTGAAACTGGTCATTCGCAGCTCTAGGGACAACTGTGAGTTGGGACCGGGAGCACTCAGACGTCCTCTCCCCCGTCAGAAGCCATGTTCTGGCACCAGAACGCCAGTCCCCAGTCCAGGAGTGGCCGCCTCAAGTGCCCTCAGGGCACAGGCCACGACATGCGCCGCCCAGACAAAGCCTGTCTGTGCAGCTGAGTCAGCCCCGGACAGTTTATGACCCCTGACCTTGGCATTCTGCCCACCACCCATCCCCGAATTTCTCCTAAAAGATTCTCTCTCACATCTCTGCTCCAGACCCCAAATCTCAGCGGCGGCTGATTCTTTAAACTCAGCAGTCCTGCTAACTTCCTTCTCCCTGTGTAGCTCTGTATCCTGCTCTCTGCCCTCTCCGAAACCTCACAGCGACCTCTTCCTCCCAGATCTTTTCACCCAGTGTGATTTTGAGGACGACTCCAAACCCCTCTGTGACTGGTCCCAAGTGTCTGCAGATGACGGAGACTGGGTTCGAGCCAGCGGGCGCTCCCTCACTGGCATCACCGGGCCTCCCGGGGGGGTACCCCAATGGAGGTGAGGGGCCACGGGAAGCCTGTTTGAGACCACTGGGCAGGGGCGTGGGCCTGGGCAGATCTGGATGAAGGAGCGGGGAGGCAAGGGGCAGCAGAGGCCTGGGCTCTGAGAGGGGGGCTGGTGGAGGCAGCCCTCGCGGATAGCAGAGCCTCAGGGTCCTGGGCTCTGGCCTCCTCAGAGGGCAGCTACCTGCACATGGAAGCCAATAACTTCCACCGGGGCGGAGTGGCCCGCCTTCGCAGCCCTGACCTGTGGGTGCAAGGCCCCCTCTGCGTGCGCTTCGCCTACCACATGTTCGGGCTGTCGTGGGGCGCCCAGCTCAGACTGCTGCAGCTCTCAGGCACGCAGGGCAGCCGCCCCAGCGTGCTCTGGAAACACACGAGCACCCAGAGCCCCTCTTGGGTACCGACTGCTGTCACAGTGCCCGCAGGGCTCGCTCTGCCCCTCCAGGTGAGACTGAGGGCAGATCTTGGGGCCCCAGGGGTATCTCATCTGGGTGTGGCCAAAAGGGGGCGGGGGTCCGGCCATCTGAATTCAGGAAGGAGACCAGGGGCAGGAGGCCTGGACAAGGGGCTCACAGGGCTGGGGGTCTCCTTGCCCTCCCACAGCTGATGTTTGAGGGAACGAGGGGCAGTACTGCTTACCTGGACATCGCCCTGGACGCCCTCTCCGTGGAGCAGGGTTCCTGCAGCCGGGGTGAGTCCCTGTCCCTCCCCTTCTAGGGCACCTTCTGCCGTCTTTCTCCCTGGCCCTCCCCCACTGACCCAGGGTAGCAGGAGTGGTTCAGGGACCAGGACCCTGGCTGCTCCTGGATTGAGGCCGTTTGTCTCCTCTGTCTCCCCGCTGCGACACCTTTGACATCCGAAGCAGCCATGCTCAAAGAGAGGTCTTTTTGTTTTTGGTTTTGTTTTTTTTTTTAGTTGGAGTCTCACTCTGTCGCCCAGACTGGAGTGCAGTGGCCGCTCCCGGCCGCCGCAGCCTCGACCTGCTGGGCTCTGGCGATCCTTCTGCCTCCGCCTTCCGAGTAAAGCCAGAACTACAGGCGAGCGCTACCACGCCTGGCTGATTTTTTGATTTATTGTAGAGATGAGGTCTCGCCAAGTTGCCCAGGCGGGTCTCGAATCTGAGGGCTCAGGCAGTCCACTCATCCCAGCCTCCCAAAGCGCGGGATTACAGGCTGAGCCACCGAGCCCGGCTGAGAGGTCTCTTCTAACATGGAGCTGGAGTTGGTGACACTGTTCAAGAGTCACCAACCCTCCTGGTTTGCCCTGGGCTGTCCCTGTTTCAGCACTGAAAGTCCCACATCTCAGGAAGTCCTTAGTTCCAGGTAAACCTGGGCACTGGGTCACCCTATTTTATTTTTTTGAGTTGGAGTCTCACTCCGTCGCCCAGGCTGGAGTGCAGGGGCACGCTCACGGCCACCCCAGCATTGACCTGCTGGGCTCCAGGGATCCTTCTGCCTCAGCCTTCCAAGTAGCAAGAACTACAGGCGTGTGCTACCACGCCCGGCTAATTTTTGATTTATTGTAGAGACGAGGTCTCGCTAAGTTGCCCAGGCTGGTCTTGAACCCGTGGGTTCAGGCAATCCACTCACCTCGGCCTCCCAAAGTGCTGGGATTACAGGCTGAGCCACCAAGCCCAGCCCACCCTAGCTATTACCCCAATCACCATCATGATCCATCCAGAGCCAGCCAGCCAGCCAGCCAGCCAGCCAGCCAGCCATCCATCCATCCATCCATCCATCCACCCATCCATCCATCCAAGCTGCATGTTAGAGATTCAAGGAGAGCAAATCCAAGGGAAAGAAAATTCCATAAGCTGGGTAAAAGGAATTGACAGCATGTGCATGATTCAATTTTAATTTACAGCTCAATGAGGTGAGCACTGTTGTTTTCAGATTACTTAATCTGTGCCAGGATCACAGCTGGTAGGCAGCAGGGCTTTATCTTGCTTGAAAATCCACCATGGCTCCCAATGGGACTCAGACTGGAACTCAGAATTCTGACTCTAGACCGAGGCATCCTTTTCCGAGCTGCCTCCTCTCCGAAGATGGTATATCGTCTGAGTGCAGTGGCTCATGCCCATCATTTCAGTACTTTGGGAGACTGAGGTGGGAGGACTGCTTGAGCCCAGGACTTTGAGACCAGCTTGGGCAACACAGCAAGACCTCATCTCTCCAAAAAATTAAAAAGTTAGCCAGGTGTGGCGGTATGCACCTGCAGTCCCAGCTACCCGGGAGGCTGAAGCCGGAAGACTGCTTGAGCCCAGGAGTTGGAGGCTGTGGTGAGCCATGATTGTGCCACTGCACTTTAGCCTGGTTGACAGAATGAGACCCTGACCCCCTCCCTGCGAAAAGAAAACGCTCTGTCTTCCCTTCCTTTCCTTCCTTTCAGTCTGCATGATGCAGATGTGCAGTTTTGACATTCAAAATGATCTCTGTGGCTGGAGCTGGATTCCAACACTTTCTGGGGCCAAGTGGACCCAGAAGAAGGGGCCATCAGGGAAGACAGGCGTCGGGCCTGATGACGACTTCTCTAACCCTGGTAGTGAGTAATGGCCGCGTTTCCATCTCGTGTCTTTCTGGACTCTGCAAACCCCTCAACAACTGCCTCAGGGGACCCTGGGGTGACTCTCCCACTCGCAAGTCTCTTTTAGCTCAAGTTTTTTTTTTTGTTTTGAGTTGGAGTCTCACTCTGTTGCCCAGACTGGAGTGCAGTAGCCAGCCGCTCCCGGCCACCGTAGCCTCGACCTGCTGGGCTCTGGCGATCCTTCCGCCTCGTCCTTCCAAGTAGCTGGAACGACAGGCGTGCGCTACCACGCCCGGCTAGTTTTTGATTTATTGTAGAGATAAGGTCTCGCCAAGTTGCCCAGGTGGGTCTCGAACCCACGGGCTCAGGCAATCCACTCACCTCAGCCTCGAGTTTCATGGCAGGAAGCAAACTCCAAGCACCCAGTCAGCTTCCCCTCCCCCCACAAGCTTTACCTGGCAGACCCAGCACAGCCTGCTCTTTATTTCCTTCCTGGGTGCCTTTCCTTCCTCATTCATTCACTCAAGAAACACTTACGTGAATGAATGAGGACTGAAAGGCACCCAGTCAGGCTCAGTGGCTCGGCCTATAATCCCGCATCTTTGGGAGGCTGAGGTGAGTGGATTGCCTGAGCCCGCGGGTTCGAGACCCACCTGGGCAGCGAGACCTCATCTCTACAATAAATCAAAAATCAGCCGGGCGTGGCAGCGCATGCCTATAGTTCCAGCTACTCGGAAGGCTGAGACGGAAGGATCGCCGGAGCCCAGCAGGTCGAGGCTGCGGTGGCCGGGAGGGGCCACTGCCCTCCAGTCTGGGCGACAGAGTGAGACCCCAACTCAAAAAAAAAAAAAAAGAAATACTTACGGAGCACTGATGGTCTGACAGGCCCCGTCCCATGCACTTGAGATAGATCCGTGTACAAAACAGACAAGGAGTGGTGTGGAGCTAGAGGGAGAAGGTTACCAAAACAAAGAAGTAAATGGCAAAGTTACAAGCTGAGCAGTGCTCTTGGGAAAATAAGTCGAGCAAGGGTGTCGCTGGGGCCAGTGGCTGACACCTGTAACCCAACAATTTGGGAGGCTGAGTAGGGAGGCTGCAATGAGCCAGCCTGGGAAACACAGTGAGAGTAGGAAAGGAGAAGAAGAAGGGGGGTGGGGAAAAGAGAAGTTGAACAAGAGAAGGAGATTCAAAGTTCAGGGAAATGATGTGAATTTTGAATAGAGCGGTAAGTCTCGCTCAGATCACATCTGACCACACACCTGAAGGAGGTGGGGAAGTGAGGCACAGACATACTGGGGCTAGGGGTGAACATTCCAAGCAGAGGGGCCAGCCATGCAGAAGCCCGGAGGCAGCAGTGGGCCTATGGGGAGGCGAGGGGCTGGGACCAAGAGGATGAGCTGAGACGGGCGCAGGAGGGGCATCTCATGTGGAGGCTCGAAGGCCGCTGTCAGGACTGTGGCTTTTGTTCTTCGTGAACGGGGGCCCTTGCAGCACTTTGAGCACAGGGGTGACTTGATGTGACTCATTTTAGCTTATTTTTTACTTATTTATTTTTTTGAGTTGGAGTCTCACTCTGCTGCCCAGACTGGAGTGCTGCGGCCGCCCCCGGCCACCGCAGCCTCGACCTGCTGGGCTCCGGCGATCCTTCCGCCTCAGGCTTCCGAGTGGCCGGAATTACAGGCACGCGCTACCACGCCCGCCTAGTTTTTTGGATTTATTGTAGAGATGAGGGCTCGCCAGGTTGCGCAGGCGGGTCTCGAACCCGCGGGCTCAGGCAATCCACTCGCCTCGGCCTCCCAAAGAGCTGGGATGACGGGCCGAGCCACGGAGCCAGGCTGATCCGACTCGTTTGAAAAGGACCGCCTTGTGGTGTCGAAAGTCCCCCGCAGGGAAAAGGCAAGGGCGGACGGACACAGGGAGGCTGTTCAGGAGGCTTTTGCAATAATCCCAGTGATACTCTCTCTTCTTTCCAGCCAAGCCTGGCCCTCGCTTCCTTCCGCCACCTCCCTGTGTTCGCGGCTGGGCTTTTCTTCTTTCGACGGTTGACGTCTTCCTTTTCCCTCCCAGACAGCGCTCACCTCCTCGGTGGCCCTTCTCCAGCCCTCCCCGAGCCAGGCCTTACAGGTCCTGCAGGGAGGACACGCTGACCTCCTTTCAGGGTTTACAGCTCTTCTCTCCTCCTCTCCCTCCCTCTCCTCCTCATCTTTCCCCCATTTTCCGGTCTGTTCTTCGCGGTCTTCCCACCCCACTGCGCGAGCGCGCACTCCGACGCCAGGCCCTCCTGCCTCCGACCCTGCCTGCGCTCGCGCCTGGCCCGGAGCCCGAAGGGCCCGGAAGCCCCGCGCCCACCTGCCCGCGCAGCCCGCGGCCCATCCCGGCGTCCCCGCGGCATCCGGCGCCCGGCCCCACGCCCAGCACTTTCAGGAAGCGTTCGCTGGCTGGCCGTTCTCGCCGCCTCCGTCCCTCTGCCCTCTTGCCCGCCCCGGGTATTTTTTCCGTCTTTCCCTTCTTTTCCTCCCCCTTGCCCTCCTCCGTCTCTCCTACGCCGCCCAGCTTTCTCTTTCACGGCTTCCCCACTCCTCCTCCTTCCCCGTCGTTCGCTTTCTTCTCCCTCCCCTCCCGCCCCCGCCCATCCTCCCACGGCCGCCCTCGGGGCGCCGCTCCCGAGCCCACCTTGCCTGCTCCGGAGCGCGCTCGCCGGCCGGGCGGGACCCCGTGGGAGTCGGCGGGCACGAGTACGCATGCGCGCGCGCTCCCCAGGAGTCGGCGGCCGCGTCCGTCTGCCCCGGCTACCGGTTGCGTCACGGAGCGAGGTCCGTGCTGATTGGCTGCCCGAGCTGGCGGCCAAGGGGGCGGGGGAGCTGCCTGCTCGCCGGGGTCGGACCAGCCCACAACCCGTCTGTCGCTGGTTCGTGCGAATCGGCTATGTCCAGCAGACCCAGAAAGGGAAGAGGCTGTGACTCTAGGGGACCTAAAGAGTTAGCACCCAAAGGACACAGTTTTGGCTGCTGCTTCTAAGAGTACGCCTCGGTTTCCTGTGGCAGGGCCGAGTCCTTGCCCAGCCCAGGCATGTCTGGGAAGATTGAAGACCTCAGCTAGTTGTGATCCTAGTGTAGACCCTCACTCTAGATCGCTGATGGGGTTCCCTGGGGCCCTGTCCCTGCCGCCACGTTCCCCCAACTCCGGCCATCCCGCCTTCCCGGCCTTTGCCTCCGCAGGTGGCTACTACATGCTCCTGGATCCCAAGGATGCAAAGCCAAAGCAGAAAGCGGTCCTCCTGAGCCCCGCGAGCCAGTCCTCCGGCTGTCTGAGCCTTTCCTTCCACTACACCCTGCGGGGCCAGTCTCCTGGCGCAGCCCTCCACGTTTATGCTTCAGTCTTGGGTTAGAGTGGAGAATTCATGGGGTTCACACTGAGCTGGCTTATCTCCCGGGGTTGGCTTGACGGGGACATATGGAGCATCCTTTGGGGTCTGGGATATGTATGAGATGATTTCATGAAGTAGAAATGGTGGCTGGGAGTCTAGCCAAACAGATAAAGGTGCCAAGAGAGCAAGAAAGAAGGATATGCTTGCACCTGGGGTAATATTCTCAAGCATACCCTCTGCCACTCATCCTTGTGAGCATCGACTTGAAGTCATTCTCAGTTCCCTTAGGCTCACTTCTCTCTCTGATGGCTTCCATTGCAGGCAGCATCCGGAAACACAGTCTCTTCTCGGGGCAACCTGGACCCAACTGGCAGCCTGCTTCTGTCAATTACACAGCTCAGGGACAGATACAGGTACAGAGAAGCAAGAGGATAGGTCCTTGTGAATGGCAGGAACCCCTGATGTTGAAACGAATCGAGGGTCTGGGCCCTGGAGCAGGAATACTGCATCCCTGAATGACGTAAAATCATCTGGGAGTAGGGGGGTGTGGGTCGTGTGCTCACTGCTGGCCCATTCTCCCTCTTTCTTCAGTTCACCGTAGTGGGCGTGTTTGGAAAGATTCCAGAGCCAGCTGTGGCAGTAGATGCGATCAGCATTTCTCCCTGTGGGGGTGAGAGCACGCCCTGGGGAGCCCAGATCTCTCTGAGTCCGGGCTGGGCTGGGGGAAGGATGGAGAACGTGGCCCACGGTATTCAAATCCCCGGTTTGATCCCTTAGAGAGCTTTCCTCAGTGTGACTTTGAAGACGATGCTCACCCCTTCTGCGACTGGGTCCAGATTTCGAGGAATGGTGGTCACTGGGCCCGGGGACCTGCCCACAGCATAGGCCCCTCAGATTTCCCTGATGCAGGTGAGGGGATCGGGGACCCTTCAAGCCAGTGAAGCACTGGATCTGCTCCCAGCAAGGGGACTGGCTGGTGCGACTGAAGAATGACGTCCTTGTAGGTGGTGAAGATCAGCTGGCAGGTGTTTATTGCGAAACTGCCATGGGGCCACAGCTGTGGAGATGGCAGAGTAGGGTGAGACGAGGATTCTCAGGGCTGTTGGGTCCCTGAAACCCCAGAAAATCCAGGCGTCTCACTTCATCGAGCCCGAGGCTTCAAAATCCACAATCTCGTTTTCAGTGAAGACGTCTCTGAGGGCAGCCAACAATGGAATCTGGGCTGCTGGTTTGGCTTTCCCCTTCTGTCTGACCACACCTTCTTCGGTTAGAAGTCCAACTGAGCAGGACAAAATGCTGTGATGGGGGGATCTGGGTGTTTGCTCGAACAAGTCATTGCTAAAGCAGCGGTAGACTTGCTCTGTGCAGGCTTCTCATCTTGCCTGTCCCCTTCCTTCGCCCAGGGGGTCACTATATCTACCTCGAGGCTGATAAGTTCTCCCAGCCAGGACAGTCCGTCAGTCTGCAGAGCCGGCCCTTCTGTGCCCCGGGTGACATCTGTGTGGAGTTCGCTTACCACATGTATGGTCTCGGGGACGGCACTACACTGAGGGTCCTGTTGGGGAGTCCTGTGGGCAGTACCCCGGTTTCTCTCTGGAGCCGCATTGGGTCTCAGAGGCCTTACTGGCAGAACGTCTCGGTCACCATCCCTGCAGGATATCATCAGCCCATGCAGGTGAGAGGCGGAGAGGGTGGGCCCCGTGCGTGACCGTGTGGGCTGGGGGGAGGGGGCACATGTCTGGGTTCTAGGAACCCAACCAGGGATGAGGAGGCGGGCAGCTGGAAGGGAGCTGGGTCGCGGGGACCTCACCCCTGAGAAGGATAACGGGGCGAGAGCGGGTCTGGACTGCTGAGGTTGCAACGAGGTGACCTTTTGGCAGAGGACAGACTCCATGCCTAGCGCGTCGTTGGGTTGCCAGGGATGCATGTTCATTTCGCTCTTCCTTCTCCCTCCCTTTTTGCCTTCAGCTACTTTTTAAGGCCATCAGGGGTAGCAACACTGCCTTTATTGTTGCTGTGGGTTTCATCTCGATCAATCACGGGACTTGTCGAGGTAAGGCGAAACCCAAGGCCCTAGAAAGGGGGCCACCCCCGTGATGACCATCTCTTGAGCTTCTCTACATGAACTGCATAAAATGCAAGCCCCGTCTCATGCCTGCGTTCTCGCCCAGCTGGCTTTGTGTTCCCTATTCTCCCCGCCTCGTCCTCTCCTGCACCTCGGGATGAAGCCCGGGTCAGTGTGACCTAGATGCCATGAGTTTCTGTGGTTGGATCCAGAACCCTTTCCTTATGATCCTGAAGGCAGGGCCCATATCCTACTTATTTTTGTGTTTCCTATACCCGGCACAATATCTGATGTATATTAGGCGCACTGTTTGTTGATTGTTAAATGGGTTAAAAATAGAAGGAGAGGTGTGACTAAGTTACCCCTGTGTGCCCACCTACTCCAATTAGAAGCAAGTGAAGAGTGTGGTGGTATGATTTTTGACTGTACTCCAGGGATTTTTTTTTTTAATTATTATTATTTTGCAGCACCAGCACCCACAGTGCTTCCTACCGAATCTCCGGCTCCCTCTACTGGCCCTTCTGAAACCATCGGCCTCACAGAAAAACCCACCATCTCCCCAGAGAAACCGACTGTCCCCCCTGAAAAGCCCACTCTCCCCACGGAAGAGACCGCCATCCCCACGGAAGAGCCACCTACCCCCACTGAAAATCCCACTGTCCCCACAGAAATACCTACAACCCCTCCTGAAGAGACCACTGTTCCCACAGAAAAGCCTACCATTCTCACTGAAAAACCCACTGTCCCCACAGAGAAACCCATCCCTACTGAAGAGTCCACCCTCCCCACAACAGAGCCAACTACCGCCCCCACTGAAAATCCCACTCTTCCCACAGAAAAACCCACCATTCCCACTGAAGAGACCACCCTCCCCACAGAGGAGACTGCCATCCCCACTGAAAAACCCGCTGTCCCTACAGAGAAATCCACTGTCCCCACTGAAGAGACCACCCTCCCCACAGAAGAGCCTACCAGCCCTACTGAAAAACCCGCTGTCCCCTCTGAAGAGACCACTATCCCCACAGAAAAACCCACCACTCCCACAGAAAAATTCATCACCCCTACTGAAGAGACCACGGTCCCCACTGAGAAACCCACTGTCCCCACTGAAAAACCCATAATCTCCACAGAAAAGCCCACTGTTTCCACCAAAAGACCCTCTGTCCCCACTGAAAAACCTACTGTCCCCCCTGAAAAACGTACCATCTCCACAGAGAAACTCACAGCCACCCCGCCACCCCACCCTAGCCCAACACCCACTGGACCGGCAGTCTTGGTGACGACGCCAAGTGCTCCAACTGTCTCCATGACGAGTGTGAACCCGGTCACCGTCACAACCCCTAGACCTCCTCCAGGTATGAGGTTGAGGGAGAGTGGACCAAAGCTGGAAGTAAGAGACGGTGGCTAGGAGAGAGAGTCAGGGCAAGAGATGCTTCTAGTCGAAAATTTAAAGTCTTAGAAGAGAGTCCGCGGTGACTCCAGAAGAAATAAAGACTGCCCAAGGCCTGGAGTCGGTGGGGGTGTTGGGAACCAAGCCCTGGGCTTTCCTTATTGTTATTGAGCTATAATTCATAGTTCACAAAATTCACCCTTTTAAAGTGCACAATTCCGTGATTTTCAGCATATTCACAAGGTTGCGCAACCATCGTCACTTTTAATTTTATTTTTGTTTTTTGGAGTCGGAGTCTCACTTTGTCGCCCAGGCTGGAGTGCAGTGGCACGCTCATGGCCACCGAAGCCTCGGCCTGCTGGGCTCAGGTGATCCTTCCGCCTCAACCTTCCAAGTAGCTGGAACCACAGACGTGCACCACCACGCCCGGCTACTTGGCGAGACCCGCCTGGGCTAATTTTTTAATTGATCGATTGCAGAGACGAGGTCTCGCCAAGTTGCTTGAACTGGTCTCGAACCCCTAGGCTCAGGCATTCTCTTGCCTCGGCCTCCCAAAGTGCTGAGATTACAGGCGTGAGCCACTGCTCCCGGCCGTCATCACTTTTTAATTCCAGACACTTTCATCACTCTGAAAAGAAATCCCATAAATATATATATTTTTTTGAGTTGGAGTCTCACTCTGTCACCCAGACTGGATTGCAGTGGCTGCTCCTGGCCACCGCAGCCTCGACCTGCTGGGCTCCGGCGATCTTCCCGCCTCAGCCTTCCGAGTAGCTGGAATCACAGGCATGCGCTACCATGCCCGGCTGATTTTTTGATTTATTGTAGAGATGAGGTCTCGCTGCCCAGGCGGGTCTCGAACCCGCGGGCTCAGGCAATCCACTCACCTCAGCCTCCCAAAGGCTCGGGATGACAGGCTGAGTCACCGAGTCCGGCTCCCCATAACTATTAACAGTCACTCCCCGTGCCCCCAGCCCCTAGCAACCACAAATGTCCTTCCTATGTCCATAGATTTGCCTGCTCTGGACAGTTCATACAAATGGAATCATACAACATGTGGGCCTTTTGTCTGGCTCGTTCCACCGAGTGAAATGTGGATTGCTGTGCCCCTAGCACGTAGGAAGCAGCTTCACCTGTTTCCCTTTCCCCCCTCAACAGGCACTGCCACCTGCTTGGTCTATGGAGACCCTCATTATGTCACCTTTGATGGGAGGCACTTTGGCTTCATGGGTAGATGCACCTACATCTTGGCCCAACCCTGTGGCAACTCAACAGGTAGGGCCCTGGAGATGCCTGCCACGGCTCGCGGGTGGGAGTGAGGGTTTCTGTGGACGGAGCTGTTGGGCATAGAGGCACAGTGGATGGCAAGAAGGGGCAGGGAACCGATGGGGGGGAAAGGCAAAATTAGAGCAAACTCTTCTGTAAGGTGAGGGTTGAGACACCCAGCCCAGAGGCAGAACGTTCTCAGGCCCAGACTACTGGGGAAAATGTGGTTTAAGATAGTTCTCTTAGCCGGGCTTGGTGGCTCAGCCTGTAATCCCAGCGCTTTGGGAGGCTGAGGTGAGTGGATTGCCTGAGCCTGGGAGGCTGAGGTGGGAGGATCGCTTGAGGCCAGAAGTTTGAGACCAGCCTGGATAATGTAGGAAGACCCCGCATCTCCAAAAAATTAACCAGGTGTGGTGGCACACACCTGTAGCCCCAGCTACTTGGGAGACTGAGGCAGAAGGATCTCTTCAGTCCTGGAGTTTGAGACTGCAGTGAATTATGATTGTCCTTGCACTCCAACCTGGGTGACAGAGCAAGACCCTGTCTCTTAAATTAAAAAAAAAAAAATGCCAGGCTCGGTGGCTCGGCTTGTAATCCCAGCACTTTGGGAGACCAAAGTGAGTGGACTGCCTGAGCCCGAGGGTTTGAGACCAGCCCGGGCAACTTGGCGAGCCCTCGTCTCTACAATAAATCAAAAATTAGCTGGGAGTGGTAGTGCACACCTGTAGTTCTGGCTCCTGGGAAGGCTGAGGCAGAAGGATCGCCAGAGCCCAGCGGGTCGATGCTGGGGTGGCCGTGAGCATGCCGTGGCACGCCAACCTGAGCGATGGAGACCTCCGACTCAAAAAAAACAAAAAACAAACAAACAAAACCCTTCTGCATCAGTTGCTTCCTCAGTCAGCTTTTGTCAAGGGTCTGCCTGGCATGGCGGCAGGTGCCTCAAAGGGTCTATAAAGGAATGCCGATGCCCGGGAGCATGTCCAGTCCACGCAGGGGAGACAGACACACAGCAGTTACGGGCTGTGCTGGAAAAGGGCAGACAGTTGTGCCCCGCTCCCGTTTGGGTCCTGCCTCCCCGCTGAACTGCGGGCGGTGTCTGGGGCCCTCCGTCCGCACTGCGCCAGGCTCGGGGCACCGCCCGTAGCGGGTCTCAGACACACCTCTTGAATGAGCCCCTAGACTCTCCTCATCCCCCTCCCCGCCCAGATCCATTCTTTAGGGTGACAGCCAAGAATGAGGAGTGGGGACAGGAAGGCGTGTCCCGCCTGAGCAAAGTACACGTGACCCTGCTGGAGACCACCATCACCCTCCTCAAAGGCAGACGTGTGCTGGTGAGCCCTGTCCCCACCCACCCTGCTGGGCCCCGCCGTGGCCCGTCCCTGCGGGCTGCTGTGGCCTTGTCCACAAGGCCCTGTAATCCCAGCTGCTCGGGAAGCTGGGGCGGGAGGATCCTTTGAGTCCGGGAGTTCAAGGCTGCCGTGAACTCCGATTGTGCCACGGCGCTCCGGCTTAGGAGACGGAGCGAGAGCTCATCTCTAAAAACAAAACCATGGTGGTGAAGCTCAATCCACGCGAGGTAGGAGAGGTTGTCAGGCCACTATGGATGATGTCGCGCCTTTCAGCTGTGGGTGTGGAAGTCTGTCGGGGTCCTCCTTGACTCCCAGATCTGTCTCTCCGTCTCTTCCCTCCGCCCCCGTCCAGGTAGCGGGTCAGCAAATCACCCTCCCAGCCATGCCTTCCAAAGGCATCTTCCTGGGTGCCAGTGGGCGATTTGTGGAGCTGCAGACGGAGTTTGGACTGCGGGTGAGATGGGATGGCGACCAGCAGCTGGATGTGACTGTGCCCAGGTGAGGGGGCGTCCCAGGCAGGCAGCTGCCACTCACTCCTGCTGCCCGTTTCCCCTTCCATTCCAGGCACCACCACTTGGCCACGTAAGTACCTCTCGATGGGTGGGAAGTGGCCAGCTCCAGCGGCAGGCCTTCCTTTGGATGCGGAGACAGGAGGAAATGGTTTCAGGGTGGTGCGATTCACAGCAGGATGTACACACAATGCTCTGGGAACATGCTAGAAGGAGTCACTAACGGGCTGCAGGGCTTTCAGAAAAGCGACCCCTTGATCCCATTCTCCAAAGAAGAGCACCTCCCTGGGTGGACGAAACAAGATGGAAAGGCTTTATAGAAACCATGGACGGCACGTGCAGAAATAAGCCTGAGCATTTTAAGGCCCGCGAGGGGCTTACTGCAGCCGAAGGATGGAGTGTGGGCGGCGGGGACGACGGCTGGCGCGGGCTGGGGGGTCCTGGCATCCAGGCCACACCTCCTCCTCCTCCTGGAGCCTCGTGCCTTGGGGCCCAGCTCATTGCCCGTCTGCACTGCGGACCCTCGATGCCTGAGGCCCCCTCCACCCTCTTAACCCCAGCTCCTCTCCTGTCTCCCAGCACCTACTCTAACAAACTCTGCGGTCTCTGTGGAAACTGTGACGGCAACGGCGACAACGACCACCTGAAACCGGACGGCAGCCCAGCACGAGACCAGGAGGAGCTGGGGAACAGCTGGCAGACAGCCGAGGACGAGGACCGGGAGTAAGGCGCCCTCCCACCCAGGCCCGGGGCGTCTCATGCCCTTCCTGACCTTCCTTTCTTGGGGGGGTCGGAGTCTCACTCTGTCGCCCAGACTGGAGTGCGATGGCACCCTCACGGCTCACCGCAGCCTTGACTTCCTGGACTCGGGGGATCCTTCTCCCTCAGCCTCCTGAGCAACTGGCACTATAGGCGTGCGCCACCGTGCCCAGCTAATTTTCTAATTTTTTTTTAGAGACGAGCTCTCACTATGTTGCCCGGGAGGCTGGTCTCTAACTCTGGGGCTCAAGTGCTTCTCCCACGTAGGCCTCCCAAAGTACCGGGACTACAGGTGTGAGCCACCGTGCCCGGCCCTGGGCCTCCCTTTTAAGACCGACTGGCATTGCCCTTGTCTGCATTCTACTCTGGAGACTTCAGGCTGTTCCCACCCCTGCTTAGTGCTCAGATGTCCTCCTCAAGGGGTCACAGAGAGCTGCCGGCGGCCCGTCAACCTTGGGGGCCAGCCGGAAGCAAGCCTCGGTCCTTAGGGCGTTTGTGGCGGACCCCTTCTAGGTGCCAGCCTACCCAGGTGAATCTCCCGTCCTGTGACTCAGCTTTGCAGAACAGCATGTCGGGGCCAGAGTTCTGTGGACAGCTGGTCGACACCCACGGCCCATTTGCGTATGAAGGAGGGCAGGCAGGGCCACCCGGGGGCTGCTCGGCACCTGAAGTCCTCCGAGGTCCTGTCTCCTCAATCCCCCTGACTCAGCCTCCCCCCTCAGGACATGTCTGCTTCACCTGAAGGCCGCCTCCTTCTTTGACAACTGCCTGTTTGACATGTGCAGCTTCCAGGGGCTACAGCACATGCTGTGTGCTCATATGTCGGCCATGACGTCGACCTGCCAGGACGCTGGCTACGCCGTGAAGCCCTGGAGGAAACCCCACTTCTGCCGTGAGTTGTGCCGAAAAGCCGGGGAGAGGACGCAGGACCCCCTTCCTCAGACGCAGACAGGAGGGCTCGTGCGGGCTGGGGGCGCACCTGCTCGAACGCCTCACTCCCACACGAAGGAAGGGGAATGTGCAGAGTTGGAAATCTCCACTGAGAAAAATCACATGGTCACGTGCACACCTTAAACGGCTCCCTGGGCCGGGCTCGGTGGCTCAGCCTGTCATCCCAGCACTTTGGGAGGCCGAGGTGAGTGGAGGGCCTGAGCCCGCGGGTTCGAGACCCGCCTGGATAACGTGATGAGACCTCATCTCTACAAATAAAATCAAAAAATCAGCCGGGCGTGGTAGCGCGCGCCTGTAATTCTGGCTCCTCGGAAGGCTGAGGCGGGAGGATCGCCGGAGCCCAGCGGGTGAGGCTGCGGTGGCCGGAAGCGGCCACTGCAGTCCAGTCTGGGCGACGGAGTGAAGCTCCAACTCAAAAAAAAAAAAGAAAGAAAGAAAGAAAGAAAGAAAGAATGGCTCCTTGGCTACCTGAGGCCGGGCAGGGCACGGGCAGATGTTTCTGTGCGGTCCAAGTCATTGGTCTCAGGCACACAGTACCGACCCGAGGTGGGGGCGTGGGGAGGGAGGAACTGTGGCTGCCTCCCAGCCCCCGGTGTGGCCCAGCTCTCTGGGAAAGCTGTTTTAGGGCAAGCCCCTCCCCTAGATCAGACGCCACCTGCAGTCCCCACTCCCCTGCAGGCCTTTGCCCTGGGTGCTCACCTGGGGCGTGTCTGCACAGCAGTGCTGTCGGGGGCTGTTCTTCCCATGATCCCTCTGCTCCCATGGTTAGCATCTCAGGTTCTTCGCGCAGGGAGCTTGCTCGGCCTCCAGGAGGCCGACCGGACAGGTCCAGGTGGCCAGCGGGCTGCTCGGTCACCCCCGCGCGGTCACTCCCTCTTCTCGAGACTGGCTGGGAGCCTCGAGCTGGGGCCTTGGGAACGTGTCCTTCCCTTTTCTCCCTCGTGGTGTGTCGATTTCCTCCTCACCCGAGCGTCTCCCTCCACCAGCTCTGGCCTGCCCACCCAACAGCAGGTACTCGCTGTGTGCCAAGCCATGCCCTGACACCTGCCGTTCAGGGGTCTCCGGCACGTTCTGCTCAGACCGGTGCGTGGAGGGCTGCGAGTGCAACCCTGGCTTCGTCCTCAGTGGCCTCGAGTGTGTCCCCCGCACCCAGTGTGGGTGCCTCGACCCCACGGGGAACTACTTCAAGGTGAGCAGCCGGGTGGGCCGCCAAGGACGGGCTCCCCACGGCAAAGTCTGCCGCGAACCTCGGACTGGCCCTGAACTAGAGGAGAGGGAGTGGGAGGGGGAAGCCAGAGGATTGAGGGCCGGGAGGAGGGAAATTTGGGCGCGGTGTGAATCTCCCTTTTCCTTTCTTGAGCTCCGATACTTTCCCTGAGACCGGGATGGAATCCCAGTGTCATTATTTCCCACACTGCCTCACAGAGCCCGGGACCCCGAGTTCTGTCCCCTCCCTCACGCCCGCCACTCTTCTCTGCTGTCACGGCACTGAATCACTGTGCCCAGATTTTGCCTCCTCCGGAAGCCGAGCATTTCTGTGCCTCCTTCTGGCCAGACACCTCTTCGCTCAACCAAGGATGCCGTCCTCGGCCAGAGGGCTCCTCTCTTCCCGTGTCCGTCTCAGACTTCTCAGAGGCAGCATTTGAAGCCAGACGACTGCGGCGCTTCTGTCTTCCTTCTTTGTCTGGCCACCCCCAGGCCTGGGAGTGGCCCCGGTGTCCACCCGACTCTCCCCCTGAGGTCCACGGGCTTTCCCCCTCCTCGGCCCCCGTTCCAGGCCGGGCCTCTGCGTGCTCTTGACCCCGGCCTTGCTCTCCTCCAGAAGTCTCCTTTGGTTTTTTGTTTTGTTTTGTTTTGTTTTGAGTCGGAGTCTCACCCCGTCACCCAGACTGGAGTACAGCGGCCGCTCCCGGCCCCCGCAGCCTCGACCCGCTGGGCCCCGGCGATCCTCCCGCCTCAGCCTTCCGAGTAGCCGGAACTACAGGCGCGCGCTACCACGCCCGGCTGATTTTTTATTTATTTATTTGTTTGTTTATTTTTTGAGTCGGAGTCTCACTCTGTCACCCAGACTGGAGGGCAGTGGCCGCTCCCGGCCCCCGCAGCCTCGACCCGCTGGGCTCCGGCGATCCTTCCGCCTTAGCCTTCCACATAGCTGGAACTACAGGCACGTGCTACCACGCCTGGCTTATTGTTGATTTTATTGTAGAGATGAGGTCTCACCAAGTTGCCCAGGTGGGTCTCGACCCGCGGGCTCAGGCAATTCACTCACCTCAGCCTCCCAAAGCGCTGGAATTACAGGCTGAGCCACCGAGCCCGGCTCAATTTTTTATTTATTATAGAGATGAGGTCTTACCACGTTGCCCAGGCGGGTCTCGAACCCGTGGGCTCAGGCAATCCACTCACCTCAGCCTCCCAAAGGCACGGGATTCCAGGCTGAGCCACCGAGCCCGGCTTGGAGGTCACCTTTTGACCAGCCCCTCTCCTTCTCCTGCTCTGTGTCTCCACCACCTCGGCCTGTTGGAGTCCTTCCTGCCCTCTGAGACCCCATTAAAATGCTTCCTCCTCCTCGAAACCTCCCTGATAAGAAAGCCAGAAGCTCTTGTAGCAAGTGCTTGTTGCCTGTGTCCATGGTAGGAAACGATCCCTGGGTGCCCTGATGGTGTGATTTGGGGGCACATCTATTCATTTATGTGCTTACTGTCCTCTCCTGGACGGGGACAATGTCCATCCAGAGCTGATGGACACACCCAACCTGAGTCTCTAACACCTAGTCCCTAACACTGAGCACAATACAGACAGATACATTTCTGCTGAAATAATAAGCAGACACACAGATAGTCAAGTGACCGAATCAGTGAACGAGTGCTGGGCTTTTGCAGCTCATCTCAGCGCTCCGGGAAGACGGGCTATCTCCCCATGATCAGACCAGTGATCTCATGCAGGCTCAGACGTCAGATCTGGGAAAAATCACTTTCCCGTCTCACCCTCCGCTTTTCTCCCCCAGGTTGGGCAGCAGTGGTACAAACCAGGCTGCAAACAGCTCTGTGTCTGTGAAGGCAACAACAGTATCGTCTGCCACCTCTGGGGGTGCAGAGCCCAGGAGGTCTGCAGCCAGCAGGATGGCGTCTACAGCTGCCACGCCCTGGGTGAGCTGGGGGCTCCCACCCCCCCGTGACCGCAGACAAGGGGACGGCCCCGCCCAAAGAGGCTTCCCCGGGAGTCTGGGAGACAGGTGCCCAGAGCAGGGCCGCATCTTCAAGGACTCCGAGAGTGAAGTTAGGGAGGGCGGTCTTCCTCCTCAACCCCTCCAAGCCAAGCCAGCCACACGTCCTAGAGAAACACCACGTCTCTGGACGGGACGTGGGGACCCTCCCAACAAAGACTCGCCAAGGTGGCCGCCCTGGGTCAGGGCTTCCGGGGCTCGGGGAGATGAGACTGAATGCCATCTTCTCCTCCCCAGGTTATGCCACCTGCACTGTCTCGGGTGACCCCCACTACCTGACATTCGACGGAGCCCTCCACCATTTCATGGGCACCTGCACCTACATCCTGACTCGCCCTTGCTGGTCCAGGCCCCAAGAAAACTACTTTGTTGTGAGCACCACACACGAGAACCGTGGGGGGAACTTAGAGGTCTCCTTCGTCAAAGCCGTCCACGTGAATGTCTTCAACCTCAGCATCTCGCTGCTCAAAGGCTGCAGGGGTCATGGTGTGTGGCTCCCTCCCCCACGCCCCCACCTCCCAGACCCCACAGCCCCAGCCTGCTCAGCCTCTCTCCTCTGCCTTTCTTGCCTGCACACCCTCTGTCTGACTCTTTTTGTTGTTGTTTTTTGAGTTGGAGTCTCACTCGGTCGCCCAGACCGGAGTGCAGTGGCCGCTCCCGGCCACCGCAGCCTCGACCTGCTGGGCTCCGGCCATCCTTCCGCCTCCGCCTTCCAAGTAGCTGGAACTACAGGCGCGCGCTACCACGCCCGGCTCATTTTGATTTATTGTCGAGATGAGGTCTCGCTGCCCAGGCGGGTCTCGAACCCGCGGGCTCAGGCGATCCGCTCACCTCAGCCTCCCAAGGCGCGGGATGACAGGCTGAGCCACCGAGCCCGGCTTCTGTCTGACTCTTTAGGGCCCCTGGGGACGCACTGGAGCAGACCCAGCCACTCTTCTTCCCTCTGGGACACACTGGCCACCCCTCCTGCTCCCAGGCTTCAGCCCCCACCGTTGCCTTTGTCCCAAGTTCCTTCCTGACTCCCCTCTCTACGCCCCCCCGCCTCTGCAGCTGAACGGCCGTCGGGTGGCCCTCCCTGTGTGGCCGGCGCAGGGCCAAGTGTCCATAAGGCCCAGCGGCTCCTCTGTCCTCCTCTACACAAACTTCGGTCTCCGGATCCGCTATGATGGGAACCACTTGGTGGAAGTGACCGTCCCCTCCTCCTACGCCGGCCGGCTCTGCGGAATGTGTGGTGAGTTCCTGGGGCACCTGTGGGGAGAGCTGGGCCAGCGGGCAGCGTGTGGCCTGGCCCTGGTCCCCCACACCTCGCCGCTGGGTGACCTAAGTGCTTGCCAACTGACTAATTGATTGAAGCCATTGGCACGTGGGTAGGTGTTAAGGAAGCCGGAGATGACGAGAAGAAGGCCTGACCTTGACATGTTGAGCGCAGAGCTGGATGCCTCTTTCGGTCAGGAAGGTGGTGACCCTGGGGCTGGGCTGCCGTGGGACCCTCACTGACTCCCGCCCACAGGGAACTACAACAACAACAGCTTGGATGACAACCTGCGCCCGGATAGAAAGATTGCAGGCAACTCCATCCAGCTGGGGGCCTCTTGGAAGTTATCTGAGTCCTCTGAACCTGGGTGAGCTGGGGATGGGACAGCCGGGCAGGAGGAGCTGGGCCTGGGGAAACCTCAGGGGACAGCCTGGAGGGGGCCCCGTGCATCCCCACTGCCTCTGTGTTGTGTTCCCTCCTGCCCGGAAACGACCAGCCTCTCCCTTTTACTCCCCCCGAGATCGGAGTTGGGGAAAAGTCGTTCCCAGGCCTGATGAGTTCTCCAGGCCTGATGAGTTCTCCTGTGCTTAGTGATCTCTTTGGAGAAGCCGCTTGGAAGTCCACCCTGAGATCTAGACTGCTTCCTTCCTACTGCATCTCCTGGCCTTCCTACTGCTTTCTTTTCCTGTGCCCTTCTCTGTTTCTCTCTCCACTTTTGCTTCTGTTTGAGAAAAGATTCCTCCGGCCCTCAGTGTCTATACTCAGCTCCTCTCCTCACTCAGCTGTTTCCTCATGGGTGGCAAGCCCTCCAGCTGCCAGGAAAATGGCATGGCGGACGCCTGGAATAAGAACTGTGAGATCTTAACGGACCCTCAGGGTAAGACACACCCCTCGCTGGCCTTTTCTCCTACCCCCAAGGACAGGGAGGAAGGCTGGTCAGGAGGGAGAACGCGCAAGACGGAAACAGATGGAAAGTCAAGAAGAGGGCAAGACCTGGCGTGGTGGCTCAGCCCGTAATCCCGGCACTTTGGGAGGCCAAGGCGGGGGGACGGCTGGAGCCCAGGAGTTGGAGACCAGCCTGGGAAACACTGCAAGACCTTGTCTCTACAAAATATCAAAAATTAGCTAAATGTGGTGGTGCACCCGTAGTTCCAGATACTTGGGAGGCTGAGGTGGGAGGAGCACTTGACCCCAGGGGTTGAAGCTGCGGTAATCTGAGATCACACCACTGCACTCCAGCCTAGGCAACAATGTGAAATGACTCCAAAAAAAAAAAAAAAGAAGAAGCCAGGCGTTGGTGGTTCACGCCTGTAATCACAGAACTTTGGGAGGCCGAGGCAAGAGGATTGCCTGAGGCCAAGGGCTCAAGACCAGCCTGGGCAACTTGGCGAGACCTCGTCTCTACAATAAATCAAAAAAATTAGCCGGGCATGGTGGTGCGTGCCTGTGGTTCCAGCTACTCGGAAGGCTGAGGTGGAAGGATCACCTGAGCCCAGCAGGTCGAGGCTGCGGTAGTGGTGAGCGTGCCGCTGCACTCCAGCCTGGGCAACAGAGTGAGACTCCAACATACACACACAGAAAAAGGAAGACGCATGGAAACACAGGGCTAACCATTCACTGCCTTCTTAAGAGCTACGACAAGCGGGGCTCAGTGGCTCAGCCTGTAATCCCGCGCTTTGGGAGGCTGAGGTGAGTGGATTGCCTGAGCCCGCGGGTTCAAGACCCGCCCGGGCAACTTGGCGAGACCTCAACTCTGCAATAAATCAAAAAAATTAGCCGGGTCTGGTAGCGTGCGCCTGTAGTTCCAGCTACTTGGGAGGCTGAGGCGGAAGGATCGCCGGAGCCCAGCAGGTCGAGGCTGCGGTGGCCGGGAGCGGCCACTGCACTCCAGTCTGGGCGACAGAGGGAGACTCCGACTCAAAAAAATAAAACAAAACAAAAGAGCTATGACAGACAGATCCTTCTTTATGGTTCAGGTAGTAGGCTCTCCGTCAGTCCAGGCTTTGATTCATGTGGATGCTGAATTAACCCCAGCGAAGCCGCCTGGCCCTGCGCCCTCTTGGGCCCACTTCCCTCACGCATCCTGCTTCTCTCGTTCCGCAGGACCCTTCTCTGAGTGCCACCAGGTGGTGTCCCCGCAGTCCAGCTTTGCCAGTTGCGTGCATGGCCAGTGTGGGACCAAAGGCGACACCACAACCCTGTGCCGCTCCCTGCAGGCCTATGCGGCCCTCTGCGCCCAGGCTGGCCAGGCTCCTGCCTGGCGGAACGGAACTTTCTGCCGTGAGTGTCCTGACCACCCCCTTCCGCAGCCTGGAGGAATCCTCCAGAACCCCGTCCTCCCTTTCTTCCCCTAAATTCTGCTTCTCTGCTCTTCCTTGCCTGGCCTGGTCCTTAGCACCCACGTGTCCCTTCCACCGTTTTCTACCCCAGACTCCCTCCCAGCCCAGCTGCACCCTCTGAGGGTCTCCCTGCGCCTGGGGCCTCTGTCTGATTCTCACCTCCCTCCCCCAAAAGTTCTGCTTTTGTTTGGTGACTGTGTGCTTCCCTTTTTCTTGGCCTGACTCTGTTTCTCCCTCTCTTTCCCAGGAACTCCTTTTTTAAAAATTGTGGTCAAATACGCATAACATAAGTTGACATTCTAACCACTTTTCCGCGTACACGTCAATAACACTATGTTCACACCCATCGTGCAACCATCACCACCATCCATCTCCAGAATGACGTCTTCTACAATTGAAACTCTCTGCCCACTCAATAATAACTCCCGTCCCCCCCCAGCCCCCACCCCCCAGGCCCTGGCAACCACCATCCTACCTTCTGTCTCTGTGGATCTCGCTACTCGAGGTACCTCATATAAGTGGAATCGCGCCGTATTTTGCCCTTTGTGACGGGTTTCTCTCCCTCGGCGTAATGTCCTCAGAGTTCTTCTATGTTGTAGCAGGCGTCTCAGTGTTCTGAAGCGTTTTCCATCGTCCGAACAGGCCACGGTTTGTTTATCTGTTCATGGGTCCATGGAGACTGCCAGGAACGTGGGCTGCCCCAAGGTCAGGGAGCTGGAAATGCCTCCTGTTCCTCCTAATGCTCTTGTTTCCCTTAGCTCGGAAGTGTCCACCTGGCAGCAGCTACAGCCCCTGTGCCAGCCCCTGCCCGGCCACCTGCCTCAGCGCAAGCACCCCGAGGGACTGCCCAGCGGTGCTGCCCTGTGCCGAGGGCTGCGAATGCCAAAAGGGCCACATTCTGAGTGGAACCTCCTGCGTGCCCTTTGGCCAGTGTGGCTGCACTGACTCAGGGGGCTTCTACCATCTGGTGAGAGGCCTGTCGGCCAGGGGGCCCTGTCCTCCCCAGCTCCACAAGTTCGGGGGAGGGGCGGGACAAGGCGAGGCAGCAGGGGGGCTCAGGGCCTGGGAAAGAGAGGGCTGGCCGAGGCCGGGGACAAGGAGGACGACCACATGCTGCAGTGAGCTTCGTGGGGGTCCCCAGGAGCCTCAGTCCATCTCCAGCTTCCAAGTTCCTATCGGCTTTGGGGATCCTTCTGGCCCACAGGTGGGGGAGAGCTGGTACACAGACAGCGCCTGCACCAGGCTCTGCACCTGCTCCGTCCACAACAACGTCACCTGCCACCCAACCACCTGCAAACCCACCCAGATGTGCTGGCCCCAGGATGGACTGCTCCGCTGCCGGGCCTCAGGTAGGAAGGCCACAGTGCTTTGGGGGGGGCACATCCACCAAGGTCGACTCTCCCCACTCCCCCAAACTCTCCCTGCCGCCTGTGGCTCTTGGGTTCGGGTGGGTGGCCTGGCTGCATTGATGAGATTTAGGTGGGAAGGATGACGTCCTGCTGCTAAGAATCAGGGTTCAGCCGGGCTCGGTGGCTCAGCCTGTCATCCCGCGCCTTTGGGAGGCGGAGGTGAGTGGATTGCCTGAGCCCGCGGGTTCGAGACCCGCCTGGGCAACTTGGCGAGACCTCATCTCTACAATAAATCCAAAATGAGCCAGCTGTGGTAGCGCGCACCTGTAGTTCTACTTGGAAGGCTGAGGCGGAAGGATCGCCGGAGCCCAGCGGGTCGAGGCTGCGGTGGCCGGGAGCGGCCACTGCACTCCAGTCTGGGCGACCGAGTGGGACTCCAACTCAAAAAAAAAAATAAAAGAAAAAGAATCAGAATTCACCCATCCTTCTTGCGTATGGCCAAGAAGTTAGATGGGATAGTATTATCCGTCCCTGACAGATCTCAGCCCCTCCACCCCCCAAGCCTCACACCACCCGGCCCTTGGGCCTTGATTATTTTCCTGAATGCCGTCTTTCTTCCCTCTTAGGGGACTGCATCCTTGTTTTGGGAAGGTGGGGAGAACACAGGGTTAGCTCCCAAGGGATCCTTGTTTTTGTTTATTTTTTTGAGTTGGAGTCTCACTCTGTTGCCCAGGTTAGAGTGCAGGGGCATGCTCACGGCCACCGCAGCCTCGACCCGCTGGGCTCAGGCGATCCTTCCACCTCAGCCTTCCAAAGAGCTGGAACCACAGGCATGTGCCACCATGCCCGGCTATTTTTTTTTAATTATTGTAGAGAAAAGGTCGTGAACCCCTGAGCTCAGGCAGTCCTCTCGCCTCTGCCTCCCAAGGTGCTGAGATTACAGGCTTGAGCTACCGCGGCCGACCAGGATCCTGTTTTTGGGTTTTTTTTTTGAGTTGGAGTCTCACTCTGTCACCCAGACTGAAGTGCAGTGGCCGCAGCCTTGACCTGCTGGGCTCTGGCGATCCTTCCGCCTCAGCCTTGCAAGTAGCTGGAACTACAGGCGCGCGCGACCACGCCCGGCTAATTCTTGATTTATTGTAGAGATGAGGTCTCGCCAAGTTGCCCAGGCGGGTCTCGAACCCGCGGACTCAGGCCATCCACTCACCTCAGCCTCCCAAAGGCGCGGGATGACAGGCTGAGCCACCGAGCGAGCCCGGCCTTTGGATCCTGTTTTTGCCAGAGGCAGGACAATCCCCCAGCCACCTCTCTCTCCTCTCAGGTATGGGAGTGTGTCAGCTGTCAGGGAAATTCCAGTATGTGAGCTTCGATGGCAGGAACCATTCCATCCAGGACACCTGCCCGCATGTCCTGATAAAAGTGTGCCACCCCACCATTGATCTGACCTTCTTCAAGATCAGTGCCAAGAACGAGAAGCAGGAAGGTGGAACCGAGGCTTTCCACCTTCACCAGGTCTACATTGACATCTCCAGTTCCCAGATCATCCTGCAAAAGGACCACCGTGTTCTGGTGAGCTGGGCGGGGTGACAGGGGCCCAGAAAGGGGAGGGAGCTCTCGGGAAGAGGACTCTGGTCCTTCTTCCTCCCCACAGAACCCGCTTTCTTCTTCAGATCAATGACAAACAGGTCACCCTTCCCGCGGTCTCCCAGATCCCGGGGGTCCGGGTCACATCCAGCGGCATCTACACCGTGGTCAACTTTAGGACTGGAGTGCAAGTCAAGTTTGACGGAAATCATTTCTTAGAGATTCAGATCCCTGCAGCCTATTATGGAAAGGCAAGGAAAATACCCAGCTCTGTCCTTGGGGCAGGCAGCCTCGGGGGACAGGACAGCATTCACATCCTGCCAGACCAAAGAGGGCATCGCTTGGGGCATTCCTGCTGAAGGCAGGTAGCCAGGCAGGGGCTGGCACCGAACAGAGGAGGGCTGCAGAGTTTACCTTCTTTTTCTTTTCCTTTTTTTTTTGAGTTGGAGTCTCACCCTGTCGCCCAGACTGGAGTGCAGTGGCCGCTCCCGGCCACCGCAGCCTCGACCTGCTGGGCTCCGGCGATCCTTCCGCCTCAGCCTTCCGAGTCGCCGGAATTACAGGCGCGCCCTACCACGCCCGGCTAATTTTTGATTTATTGTAAAGATGAGGTCTCGCCAAGTTGCCCAGGCGGGTCTCGAACCCGCGGGCTCAGGCAATCCACTCACCTCAGCCTCCCAAAGCCGCGGGATGACAGGCTGAGCCACCGAGCCGGCGAGTGTACCTTTCTGTTTAGGGTGGACGAGGGTCCTCCCATACAAATCCTCTCATGCCTCCCCAGCACCGAAAATGCCCCTGCCCACCCAGGTCTGCGGTGTATGCGGGAATTTCAACGGCGAGGGAGAGGATGAGCTAATGACGTCCAGTGATGAGCTCACCCAGAGTGATGGCGAATTTGTGGACAGTTGGAAGGATAAGGATATCGACCCCAAGTAATGGTCTCCTAAGCCCCTCTACCTTTGCCTGGCAACACGAGCGGAGAAGCCAGGCGGGAGGGCACCCCTGGGATGGGACCACCATATGTTCCTTGACACGTGTGGTCTGAGGAGGCAGAGCTCCCGGGCTCTGTTCTGGGAGGGCGTGTTAATTTGGGCCTCAGAGCTTGTTTCGAACCCATCTGGGGACTTGTGGAAGTCTTCTTTCCTCGCTTAGACACCTGGGAGAAGATGATGCCGAGGGAAGGTTGCTAGAGCTCAGACCAGCCTTCCCGTGCAGACAGGAGGGCTGGGGAGGCCATTTGGGAGCGTCGAGTCATTGGCATAGGAGAGACGGTGCCGTCCCTGTGCTGATCCCTTTCTTTTCCCTTTCCAGTTGTCAGAACATCCAGGTAGTTGACCTGCAGATCCAAACAGAACCGCCAGAGAACCCGAGTGGAAACTGCAGACCAGCTGACTTTGACAGGGCCCGGGAGAGATGCGACGCAGCCCTCGGGGCTCCCACCTGGGCCCAGTGTGCCTCCCGTGTGGTCCTCAAGCCCTTCCTGGTGGGCTGTACAAACAACCTCTGTGAGTTTGGAGGCTTGCACAGTGCCCTCTGCGAGGCTCTGCAAGCCTTCGGAGCCGCCTGCCAGAGCCAGGGGCTCAAACCCCCACTCTGGAGGAATAGCAGCTTCTGCCGTGAGTTTCCCCTGCCATCACCCTGAAACGGCTCCCAGACTCTGCTGTTGTGTTTCCCCGAAGGCTCTCTCATTCTCCTTTTCCGTTGCTCCTGATCTGTTCCTGCCCTCGTTGTCTCTCTGATGAGGACTTCGAAAAAGACATCTTTTTCTGGAGAGAGAGGCTCTCACTGTGTTGCCCAGGGTGATCTCAGACTCCTGGCCTCAAGCTGTCCTCTCCCCTCGGCCCCCAAAGTGCTGGGATTACAGAGACAACAACCTCTTAGCCAGCGCCCCTGCCACCAGGGCGTCCCCTGGCTGTTTCTCATCGGCTTCTTTTTCTGGAGGAGATGCAGTCGGGTTGCTCTCTGCATGACTGCGATCGGCGAGATTAAGTCCAAGCTCACTCCCGTGATACAGGAGACCTGCGGGCTTCTGGCTCGACTGCCACCTGCGTCAAATGACCTCATTCCTCTCAGGCCTTGCATTTTCCTACACCTCCTTGCCTTTTCTTTTTCTCCCTTTTTTTTGAGTCGTCTCACGCTGTTACCCAGGCTGGAGTGCAGCGGCGCAATCACGGCTCACCACAGCCTCGATCTCCGGGGCTCAGGTGACCCCTTCTGCCTCAGCCTCCATAGTAGCTGAGACTACAGGCGTGTGCCAGTATGCCTAGCGAATTTTGAAATTTTCTGTAGAGACAAGGTCTCACTACGTTGGCCCAGGCTGGCCTCAGACTCCCAGGCTCGTTTTCCTCCCACCTCAGCCTCCCAAAGCGCTGGGATTACAGGCCTGAGCCCCCGCACCCAGCCCCTCCTTGCCTTTTTTCACAAAGTTCCCTGTGCCTGGAAAGTTATTTCTTTTCGCCTCCTGGCAGACAACCGGGCATTCTTCTATAACTCTTTCTTTTTTATTTTATTTTAAAGATGTGGGGTATAATTCGGGATTAGGTACATAAGTGGTCATCGTACGGATGAAGTTTGGGTCTCCCTTTGGTCCCCACTTTGCCTGTTTGAGATCAAGTACCCTTGCCGATGTCGTGTGCCACCTCCATAATTCTTTCAAAAAGATTAGTTGAGAGTGTTCATAAAATATAATATTCACCCTTTTTAAAAGTGGCTTTTAGTATCTTCATAAAGTTGCACAACCACTAACTAGTTTCAGAACTTTTTAAAATTTAAGACAGGAATTCGTTAAAGCTTTTTAGTATATAATACATGCACGTGACTCAAAAACATTTAAAGTGTTAAAAAAACACCTGGTGTGTATGTCTGTGGTTCCAGCTACTTGGAAGGCTAAGGTGGAAGGATCACCTAAGCCCAGAAGGACGAGGCTGCGGTGGCCGTGAACGTGCCACTGCACTCCATCCTGGGCGACAAGAGTGAGACTCCAACTCAAAAAAAACACAAAAAACAGGCCGGGCTCGTTGGCTCAGCCTGTAATCCCGCACCTTGGGAGGCCAAGGTGAGTGAATTGCCTGAACCCGCAGGTTCGAGACCCGCCTGGGCAACTCGGTGAGACCTCATCTCTACAATAAATCAAAAAATTAGCGGGGCATGGTAGCGCGCGCCTGTAGTTCCAGCTACTTGGAAGGCCGAGCAGAAGGATCACCAGAGCCCAGCAGGTCGAGGCTGTGGTGGCCGGGAGCGGCCACTGCACTCTCTAGTCTGGGCAGCAGAGTGAGACTCCAACTCAAAAAACAAAACAAAACCAAACAAAACACCCAGTGAAAAGTCTTCTCCTACTCTGATCCCATGAGCTCAGTTCACATTTCAGTATTTTTCTTTTTTTTGAGTTGGAGTCTCACTCTGTGTCACCCAGGCTGTCACTCTTGGCCACCCCAGCCTCAACCTGCTGAGCTCAGGCAATCCCTCCGCCCCAGCCTACCGAGCAGCCAGAACCACAGTCATGTGCCACCATGGCCGGACAATTGCTTTTATTATTTATTGTAGAGACGAGGTCTCGACAAGTTGCCCAGGCTGGTTTCGAACCCGTGGGCTCAGGCAATCCACTTGTGTTAGCCTCCCAAAGTGCTGGGATTACAGGCTGAGCCACTGAGCCTCGCCTACATCTTAGTATTTTTCAAAGGCCATTTATTTGTGTATATACAAACAAATTCAAATTTATATTCCTGGCTGGCATAGTGTCTCATACCTATTAATCCCAGCATTTTGGGAGACTAAGGCAGGAGAATCACTTGAGGCCAGGAGTTGGAGATTAGTCTGGGAAACCTAACAAGACCCCGTCTCTACAAAAAACATTTTAAAAAAATTAGCCAGGTGTGGTGGTGCCTACCTGTAGGTCCCAGCTACTCAGGAAACTAAGGTGGGGGGATCTCTTGAGCCCAGGAGTTAGAGAATGTAGTGAATTATGATTGTACCACTGTACTCCAGCCTGGGTGACAGAGTGAGACTCTGTTTCAAAGAAAGGAAGAAAGAAAGGAAACCACTATCACCATATCAAGAACAATTTTTTTTTTTTTTTGAGTCGGGCTCTCATTCTCAAGGCTGGAGTGCAGTGGCAGGATCATGGCCACTGCAGCCTCGACCTGCTGGACTCCGGTGATCCTTCCATCTCAGCCTTCCAGGTAGCTGGGACTACAGGCGCATGCCTCCGTGCCAGCCTAAATTATTTATTTATTTAGTTATTGTAGAGACGAGGTCTCGACCAGTTGCCCAGCCTCGACTTCCTGGGCTCAGACAGTCCTCTCGGCTAGGTCTCCCAAAGTGCTGGGATTACAGGCCTGAGCCACTGCACCCAGCCTAATTTGAGTGAGGTTATACATTCTTTCCTATGTTTGGGAGGCATTTGAATTTCCCTTTCTGTGAACTCTCTGTTCAGATCCATTCACCATTTCCCCACCGGATTGTTGGTTTTTACTGAACTATTTTCTATTATGGAAAGTAGTCCTTCATTAGTGCTGTGAATTACACAACTTTTTCCAGGGTTTTTTTTTTTTTTTTCATCTTTGGACTTTTTTTTTTTTTTTTTGCCATGCAGGAAAAAAAATATTTTTATGGAATTGCATGTATTAATCTTTTTTTATGGCTTCTGCACCTTGAGCAATAGTCATAAACGTTGTTCCCACAGAAGCTAAAGAAGAATTTGCCCAGGGCTCGCTCTAGAATTTTTATAGTTTCATTTCTTCAAGTTTTTGACCCATGAGGATTTATCCTGGGTTTTGGAATGCTATATGAATCAACTTTTAAAAAATTTTTCTCCAGACTAGACATGGTGGCTCAAGCCTGTAATCCCGCGCTTTGGGAGGCCGAGGCGAATGGATTGCCTGAGCCCGCGGGTTCGAGACCCGCCTGGGCAACTTGGCGAGACCTCATCTCTACAGTAAATAAAAAAATCAGCCGGGCACGGTAGCGCGCACCTGTAGTTCCAGCTACTGGGAAGGCTGAGGCGGAAGGATCGCCGGAGCCCAGCAGGTCGAGGCTGCGGTGGCCGGGAGCGGCCACTGCACTCCAGTCTGGGCGACAGAGTGAGACTCCGACTCAAAAAAACAAAAAACAAAGATCATGCTGCAGTTGCTGCCTGACCTCTGTTTCCCAGGATGACTTGGAAGACCCGTTCTCATTCCTTTCCCTACTCAGAGCTTGGCACACAGCCCAGGCTCACTGAATGCTTACTCAGTGGATGAGGAAAGGAGGAAAAAGCCCCAGGGCTTGTTGGTCCCTACCTGCAGCCCCTGCCGGCCTTGGCTCCCGCCTCCCGCTGGTCCGCTCCACTTCTCCTGCTCTTCCCTCCACCCACAGCTCTGGAGTGCCCCACCTACAGCAGCTATACCAACTGCCTTTCCTCCTGCCCACCGTCATGCTGGGACCTGGACGGCCGGTGCGAGGGCGCCAAAGTCCCCACCTCCTGCGCTGAGGGCTGCGTTTGCCAGCCCGGCTATGTGCTGAATGAGGACAAGTGTGTGCCCAGAAGTCAGTGCGGCTGCAAGGACGCCCAGGGCGGCTCCATCCCCGTGAGCGGGCACGGGAAGTGGGATTGGGGACAACACACCTTGAGGAGGGTGCGATCTCCTTTCCTCGGCCTTTCTCAGCCTGGGAGACCCATATCCCTACGCCTGGCTCTGGGCATGGTGTGAGAGGCACGCTGATCTCCAGCCAGGCCTGGTTAGAGGGTGCATGCTTTGGGTTTTGGATCTGAGGAATCCAAACAATAGATGCGGCATGGTGTGGTGGAAAGGACATGTCACGGGTCCAGGCTACCCTGGGTTTGGTACAGCGGATGAGTCAGGTGACCTCTGTTAACCCCAGTTTCCTCATCTGTAAATGGGTCCTGAACAACATATACAGGACGTTAAACATGATGCTTTTGGGGAGGTGATGCAGGGACATACAGACCCAAATGACATGGTGACCGCCTCCAGCTAGTGCCAGTTAAGCCACCCATGCAGGGGGCTAGGCTGCCAGGGTGAGAGGGAGGAGAACCGGCCTTTCCTTCCTCACTCCCCTTCTGTTCCTGTGGCTGCTGTAGCCGGGCAAGACCTGGATCTCCAGTGGCTGCACTGAGAACTGTGTCTGCACAGCGGGAGCCATTCAGTGTCGGGACTTCCGATGCCCCTCTGGGTCTCACTGCCAGCTCAACTCTGACAACAGCAACAGCATCTGTGCACCCGATAGTGAGCAGAGCTGCTGGGGCGGGTGAAAGGGGGGTGCTTGGAGCCAGGGTCGTAGTGGAGGAAGAGGCAGGGCAGGAAGGGGCTTAGCCCGGGCCCCGGCATAGGCAGGCAGCATCCGGGCGGGCGGGCTTCCAATTCTGACGCTCACCCGTCCTGTGGAGGTGTGCCAGTTACCGCTCCTCTCTGGGTCAGAGGACGGGATGAAGAAATCCTCTAGCCGGGCTCGGTGGCTCAGCCTGTCATCCCGCGCCTTTGGGAGGCTGAGGTGAGTGGATTGCCTGAGCCCGCGGGTTCGAGACCCGCCTGGGCAGCAAGACCTCATCGCTACAATAAATCAAAAAATCAGCCGGGCGTGGTAGCGCATGCCTGTAACTCCGGCCACTCGGAAGGCTGAGGCAGAAGGATCGCCGGAGCCCGGCAGGTCGAGGCTGCGGGGGCCGGGAGCGGCCACTGCACTCCAGTCTGGGCGACAGAGTGAGACTCCAACTCAAAAAAAAAAAAAGAAAGAAATTCTCTAAGGCTTTTCATCAGGCCAGGGGAGGGAGAAAGTTGAAGTCAAACATCTGGGAAGCCTGGGCCTAAGAGGGCAGCCCCAGGAGACGTCGTGGCGGGGGAGGGATTCTGGGGCCCGTCACACCCAGAAAGGGTCCCCTCTCAGCGTTTGTCCTCGGCAGAGTCGGACCAATGCTCAGTCTTCGGGGACCCTCACTACCGCACGTTTGACCGCCTCAGCTACCGCTTCCAGGGCCAAATGTCCTACATTCTCATCAAGACCGTAGACGTGCTCCCCGACGGGGTGGAGCCCTTGCTTGTGGTGGGGCGCAACAAGGTGTATCCGCCCTGGAGCCCCATCTTCTTGCATGAAGTGATTACAACCGTCTACGGCTATAAAGTCCAGCTCCAAGCTAGTCTGGAGCTTGTGGTAAGAGCCGGGGCAGGGCCTGGCTGGTGTGGGGAGGCAGGCTGAGCTATGAGCGGCCGTCTGGCGTAGGAGAAGCCGGGGTTCCCTGATCCCTGGGACATTCCCAGGAAGGGCAGGCTGGTGACAGAAGTCAGAATCAGCTTGAGCCCAGGAGTTCGAGACCAGCCTGGGCAACATAGGGAGAGCTTGTCTCTAAAAAATTTTAAGCCGGGCTCGGTGGCTCAGCCTGTAATCCCGTGCTTTGGGAGGCTGAGGTGAGTGGATTGCCTGAGCCCGCGGGTTCGAGACCTGCCTGGGCAGGCGAGACCTCATCTCTACAGTAAATCAAAAAATTAGCTGGGCGTGGTAGCGTGCACCTGTAGTTCCAGCTACTCGGAAGGCTGAGGCGGAAGGATTGCTGGAGCCCAGTAAGTCGAGGCTGTGGTGGCCATGAGCGTACCACTACACTCCAACCTGGGTGACAGAGTGAGGCTCCGACTCAAAAAAAAAAGTCAGAATCGATGCCAAGCTCACTTAATGGGAGAAGGCAGAAGCTGGTGGTGGCAGGGGAGGGACAAGCGGAAGAGAGAAGGACAAGCGGTGTGAAGAGTGAGCCCTGGCTGAAGAAGGATCAGGGACACCACTGTGCCAGTTTTTTGCAAGGAGGCACTTGGGCTGCACAGGGAGCAGACTGCGGGAAGCCTTCTGCCACGTGGGACAGCAAAACCCCCTGGGGGTCCCATCCCACCTAGTGACCATCTGGAGAGGCAGGGTGACTCATGCGCAGGAGGGAAGCCTGGCAAAGCGGCAGCAGGTCGGGCTGGCTCAGCAGGCCCTGCGGTCCCTGTCTTCCCACTCCAGGTCAACAACCAGAGAATGGCCGTCCCCTACAGGCCTGACGAGCACCTGCGGGTCACCCTGAGCGGCCAGCGGCTGTATCTGGTCACCGACTTCGAGCTGGTCGTCAGCTTCGACGGAAGGAGAAATGCAGGTAGCGAGGAGAGGGGAAGGAGGGCGGAGTGACATTTCTGGGCCGGGGGAGGGAACGCACGTCGCAGACAGGCAAGTTGTGGAGGGGGGATGCCCGCCTGGGGTTGGGGCGCCCAGCTCCCGAGGAGGGCTCAGGGGGCGGATGGAGAGCACAGCTTGGGGGGGTCTCACTTCGGGGCACACCCTTCCCCCCCAGTGATCTCCCTGCCCAGCATGTACCAAGGTCTGGTGCGGGGCCTGTGTGGGAACTACGACGAGAACCGCAAGAACGAGATGATGCTGCCCAGCGGAGCCCTGACGCAGAACCCCAACACCTTCGGCAACAGCTGGGAGGTGAAGACGGAGGATGCCCTCCTCCGCTTCCCCAGGTGTGTGGCCTGGAGGGAGGAGGCTGGAGCGGGCGACAGCGTCTGCCTGCGGCTCCTGACCCTCTGGTCCTCGGCAGCGGAGGACAGGCCAGGGAGCGCGTGCACAGAGCCGGGCCTCCACCCTTCCGCTTCTGTCACCACCTCCTCATCGATGGGGCGCCCGCTGGGTGGGAATCCCAGTCCGCGCCCTTGCCCTGGCCTCAGCCTTCCTTCCCAGCCTCCCTTCACCCTTCCTCTCTCACTTCCCCTTCCTCGGAGACCTCACCTGGCCCGGGGCTGTCTCTGCTCCAGGGCCACACCGGAGGAGGAAGTGGGAGAAGGAGGAGAGCCCGGCTTCCGTGCGTCAGAATGCAGCCCGCTGCAGCTGGCGCTCAACAGCACCCAAGCCTGCGGGGTGCTGGTGGACCCCCAGGGCCCCTTTGCTGCCTGTCACCAGACGGTGGCCCCAGAGCCCTTCCAAGAGTGAGTCAGGGGCCCAAGACTGGCAGGAGCGGCCCGGGTGCCTGCCCCGGCCTCTCCCTGGGACCTACAGCCGTCTTCCCACCCTGTAATCTGTCTGGCCACACCGCCTTTCTCCTTGTGGCCTCGAGTCCTTGTGACCCTCGCTGGACACTGCCTGATGTCTTCCTCTTTGGGGTTGCAGGCTGTCTCCTGCAGGGCTGGGTCTTCCCGCCTCCTTCTCTGACAGTCCCCTTCCTGTCCCCGTTCTGCCCCAGGCACTGCGCGCTGGATCTGTGCTTGGCCAGGGACCCCAGAGAGCAAGAGGAGCGGCGTTGCCAGGTCCTCAGCGGGTACGCCATCCTGTGCCAGGAGGCAGGCGCCGCCCTGGCCGGCTGGCGGGACCGCACCCGCTGCGGTGAGGCACTGCCCCTCCCCGTGGCTGGTTCTCACCCCTCTGCTCACGTCTGTTTCCACCGTCACCCCGCCTTGGCCTCCGGTCTCGGTCCCTCCGTCCCTCCACGCTCACTGCGTCCGAGTCAGCACATCCTCCGACCTGACCCCTTCTCTGCCCCCCTGGGAGCCTCCACCCACCCATCCCTCATCCTGCTCCTGCCCCCCAAGCCCACTTCTGCTCCTCCAGCCCCTTCCGATGCTCCAGTGTCACAGACGAAACGACCCTCAGGTGAAGCTGGTGAGGTGTTCTGGTTTCCCTGCCTATGAGCAGCTCGGGGCTCTGTTGGGTGACCTTGCACCTGTTTGGCCAGCCCCAACCATGACTGTCCCCCTCAGCCTTGGCGTGTCCCGCTAACACCGTGTATCAGAGCTGTATGACGCCCTGCCCAGCTTCCTGTGCCAACCTGGCAGCCCCCAGGGACTGTGACGGCCCCTGTGTGGAAGGCTGCGCCAGCATCCCAGGCTATGCGTACAGTGGCGCCCAGAGCCTCCCGCTGGCCCACTGCGGCTGCACCAGCCAGGGCGTCTACTACCAGGTCCGGGCTGGCAGCGGGAGGCCCCGGGGAGAAGAGGGGCAGAGGAGAGCCCTACCCGGGATGGGAAGCCGAGCTCCCTTCTCTGGGCCCTTCCGCCCTTCCAGCTGGGCGACAGCTTTGTGACGGAGGATTGCTCTCAGCGCTGCACCTGTGCCAGCTCGGGGGTCCTACAGTGTGAGCGCTATGGCTGCAACTCTGGGGAGACCTGCTCCCTGGGGAACCACACCCGTGGCTGCTTCCGAGGTGAGCCTGGACCTCGGCGGGCTCCAAGCTGTCCCTGTACCCTGGGTGTCCCTGGACTGAGGGCTGTCCCTCCCCATCCTCTGCCTGGTTCTTTTCCACATGGATGTCAGGAAGTCTGTCCCTCCCTCCTGAGGGAGGAGCCGAGAAAACGGCCTCCTCTCCCTCAGGCGTCCCTGACCCGCTGGGCCCTGTCCTAGAACCCTTCTTGTCGTCTCCCTGAGTCCTTACGTTGGCCTTGGTGGTGAGCCTAACACCCCTATTTTATAGGGAACAAAAATGGAGTCCGGAGGGGTTAAGCAATTTCCCCAAAGCCCAGGGCTAGGGAGGGTAGGGCCAGGATCGAGAGCCAGACCTGCTGCCCCCTGGCCAGTCTCTGGCAGCCACTGCTTTCTCCCCCGGGGTCCCAGCCCCCAGCCTGACCTCTCTCAGCCGTACGTGTCCTCCCAGGGCTCCCCCGCACAACCTCCTCCATCCTTGCAGAAAGCCCCTGCCTACGGAACCCCTGTCAGAATGACGGGCAGTGTCGGGAACAGGGAGCCAGCTTCACCTGCGAGTGTGAACTTGGCTATGGGGGAGACCTCTGCACGGAGCCTCGGGACGCCCCACCCCGCAGAAAGCCAGGTGAGGGCTTCGTCTCAGGGCCTGTACCTTCGCAGACCTTTCCTGGCCGGCAATCACCACTGAATTACTCTCTATATATGATATTAACATATATTATGATATCCGTTGTAATATTATAGAGTATAGATATAATAGCTATTAATAGAGATAATGGAAAGCTATTAATGTATGTTATATACTATAATAGATAATACGTATTTATATAATACATATAGAGATGAGAAGGAACAGGGTTTTCAAAGGACCAGTCTCTGTGCCCGTCTCCTGCTTACTGTTAGCAATGGGGGTTTTAGGGGGTATTTCCACCTCTAGACTGGGTTGTTTAAAAATGACACAGAGACTCGGAGATCAGTAGAGAAAAGCAACCTTTTAATAATGCCTTTTTTTTTTTGGATGGGCTCCGTGGTTCAGCCTGTCATCCCAGCACTTTGGGAGGCCGAGGGGAGTGGATTGCCTGAGCCCGCAGGTTTGAGATCAGTCCTGGCAACTCGAGGAGACCGCGTCTCTACAATAAAAATAAAAAATGAGACGGGTGTGGTACTACAAGTCTGTAATTCAGCTACTTGGAAGGCTGAGGCAGGAGGATCACCCAAACCCAGCAGGTCGACCCTGGGGTGGCCGTGAGTGCGCCACTGCACTCTGGCCTGGGCAACGGAGTGAGTCTCCGACTCAAAAAATAATGATAATAATTACGCTTTTGTAAGAATGGGTGTTTTTTGGATGAGCAGGCATATTGAAGTAGTTTTAGCCAGAGTATCTGAGTCTTATAACACAAGTTTTTCCCCCGTTTTCCCATAGGCTGGGTATTGTTAGAGGTTATATTATTTTTTTGGATGTTACCTATATGTTGACATTGATTGGGTTATCTGGTTAGTTTATTTGTATTTTTTTTTTTTTTGAGTTGGAGTCTCACTTTGTCACCCAGACTGGAGTGCAGTGGCCGCTCCCAGCCACAGCAGCCTCGACCTGCTGGGCTCCGGCGATCCTTCCGCCTCAGCCTTCGAAGTAGCTGGAACTACAGGCGCGCACTACCATACCTGGCTAGTTTTTGATTTATTGTAGAGATGAGGTCTCAACAAGTTGCCTAGGCAGGTCTCGAACCCGTGGGCTCAGGCAGTCCACTCACCTCAGCCTCCCAAATGTGCAGGATTACAGGCTGAGCCACCGAGCCCGGCTTATTTTTATGTTTTATTTATTAATTGGTTAACATAGGTATGACAAATTTATTTTGTTTGTGTGTTTTATTTGTTGATTGGCTTATAAGATTTTGTTTTAATTGGTTTTTTGTTGAAATTTAAATGAAAAAGCTTACCTAAAGTAAAAGTCTGTGAGAAGCAGGACGAGACTTAGCAAAAAGTAGTTATGTACAACTTGTGGCTTATTGTGAAAAGAAATAAAAAAATAATAATTTCCCAGCCGTACTCAGTGGCTTAGCCTGTAATCCTGTGCTTTGGGAGGCTGAGGTGAGTGGATTGCCTGAGCCCGTGGGTTCAAGACCCGCCTGGGCAGCGAGACCTCATCTCTACAATAAATCAAAGATTAGCAGGGTGTGGTAGCGCGCGCCTGTAGTTCCAGCTACTCGGAAGGCTGAGGCGGAAGGATCGCTGGAGCCCAGCAGGTCAAGGCCGCGGTGGCCGGGAATGGCCACTGCACTCCAGTCTGGGCGACAGAGTGAGACTCCAACTCAAAAAATATATATGTATTACTTAACTAATTTGTGAAGGAGTTTTTGAAACCAGAATTTTTAGCCAATTTATTGGCCAGAGTGTTTAATTTTTGTAATGTTTTGGTAATAGTTTTATTAAGGACTGTATTTTTGGGGATAAAATGTAGCATTTTTTTTTTAGTGTGACACATACTCCCCCTTTTTCTGTTAGCATTATTTTTTCTTTATTAAGATTCTTTGTTTGCCAGTTTCAAGGAGTTTCTTCCCCCTCGTTTGATTGTCTCCCCTTCTGATTGCTTGTTTCATTGCCCTAAACAATTTTTAACTTAGGAAACATGGCAATGACCATAACTCAGAAAGCACATGTCCCCACCAGAGTTTAGTAAAGCAATGATCTGTTAGCATTATATTTAAGGCCATATGATTTTTTAATGTTATTTTGCTGGTAGTATTTAATTGTTTAGCAAATTTTTAATAGTATTTTTAGCATGATTAATACATTTTTGTTGATTATATATTTTTATTTATAGTTATTTATTAAAGAGATTTAAACTTTGTAGCTATTTGATTTTGAGCTTTGAATTTATTAGGGATTTTCTTAGGGATTTTTATAGCATTTAGATATATATTAGAGTTAAATGAGCCGGGTACTGGTGGTTCAGGTAATGATTGAGTCTTTTAGTGGTTATTAGTGGGTTTTGAAATGTCAGGGTGAATGGAATAGTTAATTGAACCAAAGTACAGGTTTTTGTTTACTTAGGTGGTAACGGGGCTTGAATTGTTTTATTTTTATAGTATCATCAAGCATTCGCTTGAGGGATGTCAAAGTTTGAGCGGTTGTTTTTAGTTGACCCAGAGACATTAGAGACATGGGTATAGTTTTGTAGCTGCCTCATGGGGAGTGGTGAAACCATCCTCTTGTCTGGAGAGACAAGAGGAGTGACTTGTCTTATTTATTTTTTATTTTTTTGAGTTGGAGTCTCACTCTGTTGCCCAGACTGGAGTGCGCGGCCTTGACCTGCTGGGCTCCGGCGATCCTTCCTTCCACCTCAGCCTTCTGAGTAGCCGAAATTCCAGGCATGCGCTACCACGCCTAGCTGATTTTTTGATTTATTGTATAGATGAGGTCTCGCTGCCCAGGCGGGTCTCGAACCCGCGGGCTCAGGCCATCCACTCACCTCAGCCTCCCAAAGGCGCGGGATTACAGGCCGAGCCACCGAGCCCGGCTTCTTTTTATTTTTTATTTTTAATTTTTGATTTGAAGGCTCACTCTGTCGCCCAGGGCTCCCGGCCACCACAGCCTCAACCTGCTGGGCTCCAGCGATCCTTCTGCCTCAGCCTTCCAAGTAGCTGGAACAACAGGCGCGTACTACCACCCCCGGCTAATTTTTTGATTTATTATAGAGATGAGGTCTCACTAAGTTGCCCAGGCGGGTCTCGAACCCATGGGCTCAGGTAATTCACTCACTTTGGCCTCCCAAAGCGCGGGATTACAGGCTGAGCCACCGAGCCCGACCTGGGTTATTTTTTCTAATTTTTTGAGTTGGAGTCTCACTCTGTCACTCAGACTGGAGTGCAGTGGCCACTGGGCTCCTGCGATCCTTCTGCCTCAGCCTTCCAAGTAGCCGGAACTACAGGTGCGTGCTACCACGCCCAGCTAATTTTTGATTTATTGTAGAGACGAGATCTCACCAAGTTGTCTGGGCTGGTCTCAAATTTGCGGGCTCAGGCAATCCACTCCCCTCGGCCTCCCAAAGTGCTGGGATGACAGGTTGAGGCACCGAGTCCGTCCACGAGGTTGGGATATTGTTAATAACACCTACGAACTCTGATCTCTCTGAACCCCAGCTCCCACTTCTGTGACCTATGGCTGTTACTTCCTCCTGTGTTCTGCTATGCCTCTCTAGTACCTTCTGTTGTTCTCTATCCAAAACTATCATTCTCATGAGGTCTGGGTCAGTGATTGTCCAATTTTATCTTGCCTGAGACTGAGGAGGGGATGGCTCTTTCTTTTTGAGTTGGAGTCTCACTCTGTCGCCCAGACTGGAGTGCAGTGGCCGCTCCTGGCCACCACAGCCTCGACCTGCAGGGCTCCGGCGATCCTTCCGCCTCAGCCTTCCGAGTAGCTGGAATTACAGGCATGCGCTACCATGCCCGGCTGATTTTTTGATTTATTGTAGAGATGAGGTCTCGCTGCCCAGGCGGGTCTCGAACCCATGGGCTCAGGCAATCCACTCACCTCAGCCTCCCAAAGGCGCAGGATTACAGGCTGAGCCACTGAGCCTGGCTCATGGGGGTAGCTCTTTTAACCTGCACACTCTAGGACACACCCCCAGAAATTCAGATCTGGTAGGTCTGGAGTGGGCCCAGAAATCTGCATTGTCAACAAGTGCCCAGCTGACTGATGGAAGCCATCCCAGGGCTTTTCTTTGAGAAGTGCTGGCTGAGATGACACCCTGGACTCTACAGAACCAGCTAGATAAACATCTCCCTCAAAAGGCTGTGGGAGGCCAATCAGGGTGTCTCTTGCTGATAATCCCAGTGCCTTGGGAGGAAGGAGGATGGCTTGAGGCTAGGAGTTTGCGATCAGCCTGGACAACATAGCAAGACTCTGTCGCTACAAAAAAATTAAAAAATTAGCTGGGCATGGTGGTGCACTTGTAGTCCCAGCTGCTCGGGTGGCTGAGGCGGGAAGATAACTTGAACCCAGGAGTTCAAGTTTTCAGTGAGCTTCATAACTGCAACACTACACTCCAGCCTAAGTGAGAGTGAGACCCTGTCTAAAAAAAAAGGAGGCTTAGGGGAATTGTGTCTGAAAGGGCTTCAAGGAGACCCTCTGAGATTGACAGCCTCCAGCCACAGCCAGAGGGGGATGAGTTTCCTCAGGGTGGCAACCCAGGACCAGAAGAGCTGCCTCCACCCCCAACCCTCAGTCCCTACCCTCTCCAGTCACAGGACCCTATCTGTCTTCCCGGCACCCAGAAGCATCTAACTTTGTGGTTGTCCTGTTGGGAATACTCGTGCCCATGGCGGTCATGCTGCAGGCAGTGGCCAGAAAGTGCATTTACAGAATGAAGAGGAGGTGGTGAGTTCTGGGAAGGGGTGAGGAAGGGCATATGGGGCGAATAAACAGGGGGGTGGGCGAGCTCACGGAGGGTCACTTGGGGTCCCATGCCTGTTCCCCACATCCGCTAGGGAGAAAATGGAAAGCCAGAACAAAGGTAGGTTGGCCAGCCTGGCAGACACAGGTGAGAGCCAACCCCAGAACCCAGGACCTTGGAGACCTGGTGTTAAGTCTGTCTTTAATGCAAGTTTTCTTGCTGTTCCCTCAGATATTGTTCCGGGCTGTGTCTTCTGAGTTGCTCAGTTTCGAATTGTTCTCAAACAAGAAGATAAAATTATTTATTTTTTTGAGATGTGAATTTCCACATGATTCTGGTGGAGGAAATTGGGTCTGTGAGGTGGGTTTTGGGGGAAGAACTGTGGAGGAAGACAGGTGTGGGGGGCCCTGGGGTTGGGTTCTGTTCGAAATGTCTGGAGGTTAGAGACCCGCCTGGGCAACCTGGAGAGACCTCATCTCTACAATAAATCAAAAATTAGCTGGGCGTGGCAGCGCGCGCCTGTAGTTCCAGCTACTCGGAAGGCTGAGGCGGAAGGATCACCAGAGCCCAGCAGGTCGAGGCTGCGGTGGCCGGGAGTGGCCGCTGCACTCCCATCTGGGCGAAGAAGTGAGACTCCAACTCAAAAAAAAAAAAATGTCCAGAGGGAAGGAGAAACTGGGGGTGAGGTTGTTTCTTGGAGGAAGCCACAAAGGGGTGGCCCAGTCAGCCATGGGGAGGCAGGAGCAGGGAGGGGAATGGAGGGTGAGACACAGCCCCGGACCTGGGCACCCCAGGAATCCTAGTTCTTGGAGCAAGTGACCTCTAAGCTCCCCACCCAGGGCTGAGGTGATTCTGAGAAGTTTTGCATTTCTGGCGTTGAGACTAATTGCTGGGTAGAGGCTAAGGATGGGGAACGTGGCTTTCTCCAAAGGGCAAGCCGGGCTGTGACCCTCAGGGAGGCCCCCACCCTCCGAATTCATCCACATCCCCAAAGGACCTAAGGGTTACTATGGGAACCGAGGGTAGGGCCTGGGGCCGGCTTGCTGAGTTCTATCCACCATGCAAGTAGGAGCAACCACTAGCCCCAGCCTGAGGCCAAGTTGCAAACATCCCCACCCCAGCACCAGGGCTTCTGCCTCTCATCTGGCAGGTCCTGTCTTTGGGGAGGGGCTGGGACATCCTGCTGGGGTTCTAAGAAGGAAAAGGCAGCCAGACTTGGTGGCATAGCCTGTAATCCCGTGCCTTGGGAGGCTAAGGTGAGTGGATTGCCTGAGCCTGCGGGTTCGAGACCCGCCCGGGCAACTTGGGGAGACCTCATCTCTACAATAAATCAAAAAATCAGCCGGGCATGGTAGCGCGTGCCTGTAATTCCGGCTACTTGGAAGGCTGAGGCGGAAGGATCGCCGGAGCCCCGCAGGTCGAGGCTGCGGTGGCCGGGAGCGGCCACTGCACTCCAATCTGGGCGACAGACTGAGACTCCAACTCAAAAAAAAAAAAGGAGCAATGTGGAAAACAGGAAAGTGGCTGGGCTTGGTGGCTAAGCCTGTAATCCCACACTTTGAGAGGCCAAGGTGAGTGGATTGCCTGGACCCGTGGGTTCGAGACCCACCTGGGCAACTTGGCGAGACCTCTTCTCTACAATCAATCAAAAAATTAGCCCGACATGGTAGCGCGCGCCTGTAGCTCCAGCTACTTAGAAGGCTGAGGCGGAAGGATCGCCGGAGGCCAGCAGGTCGAGGCCACGCGACAGTGGCCACTGCACTCCAGTCTGGGCGACAGAGTGAGACTCCAACTCAAAAAAAAAAAAAGAAGGAAAAGGCGGCGGTGGCCAATGGGCGGGGGGGGGGATGGGTCAAGATGTAGGACCCCAAGGGAAAGGGCACTTGGATTTGGGGATGTCGACGAAGCCAAGATACTGGGTTCTGCAAAGGTTTTATTAATTTGTGCTCTGAGATGACCAACCCTGAAGTTGTAAGTGCAACCCCACCTGGGGGAGGAAAGGGCCCCAGGAAGGGTGCCCCTGGCCAGGCCACTCTGCCCAGCGAGGCTTTCCCTTCCTTCCGCTGGGGGAGTCACACGGGGGAGCTGGGCGTGGCAGGAAGGCTCAGCCGCCCCAGGAGCTGGGCCTGACGTCACAGCTCCACTCCTGCTCTGACCTAGCTCCCCTCACTGGCCTTCACCCTGTGCCTCTCCGATTCTGTGTCCGCCCTGTCCCCTTGACCTCCATTCCCCCACTCACCAGCTCTCTGGGCACACAGGCAGAGGAAGGGGGAATGCCTGGGCTGTGCCCTCCGGATGGCTCCCCACCCACTCCCTTGGTAGGGTCCCGTCTCTCCCACCTCCTCTGGAGGGCACAAAACACAGGCAACATGTCACAAGGCAGAGAGGGGACAGAGGACTCAGAGAGCACTAGGGACTCCGGAAGAGGGCTGCAGTGGCAGGAAATCAGGGGGAAGAATCACTGCCCAAGACTCCTTGGGCGGGGAGGGGCCTCAGCTGTGATTTGGGGTCCAGTGCGAAAGGCTGCTCCGTTCAACCAGGCGGGGACCCTGTCCCTGAGGGAGGGCAGACACTGGAAGAGGAGGAAACAGATCTTGGGCAAGAAAGAAAACGGGGTGCTTTGAGTGGGGGGTTGACCCCATCCCTTCTTCCTGCTTGGGAGAAGACAGGCAGGAGGTTCCCCCTCCCCTTCCCAAGCAGCTGGGAGAACCTGCCCGGGCAGCATCTTGAATGGGGGAATTGTCCTCAGCCTAGCCATCCGTGTGTGTGTGTGTGTGTGTGTGTGTGTGTGTGTGTGTGTGTTGTGTGTGTGTACGTACACGTGGGGGGGTCCCCTTCTGCCCCTCCCACTCTCCTCCCCTCCCCCACAGCCAGTGTAGACACTCCCCCCATGGTCTCTAAACCATGCCCATCTGTCAACATCTGGCTCACATCTGTCTCCGGCTGACTGCACCCCCTGTCCCAGCCTGTGCTCCTTCTCCAACTCAGGGGGCCGCAGGGCAGGCCTGTGAGCTCAAGCCCCCCCACCTCCGTCCCTGCGTGGCTAAGGAACCAGGGCAAGGGGGGGGCAGCCCCACCCCGGAGGTGCCCCAGGCTCTTGGCAGAGCCAGCTGGAGCGTTAGAAGCAGCTGCCAATGACTCATCGCCCACGGCCCCCACCTCACCACCTCAAACACACCCTGGGGCTGAGAACCAAGTGCCCAGCGCCCCGACCCCTCCCAGCCCGCCGCAGAGCCCTCCCTACCCAGTCCCCATTCTCAGAAATCCAGTCCGTCACCCCCAAAGCTGGGACATGTCCCGTTTTCTTTTATTTATACAAAAAGTTATTTTTTTTAAATATAATTTAAGAACCCCTCCAAGCACCCGCGCCTGTCTCTGGCTTCCACCCTCATCTCACTGCCCCATTCACTACCTCACTCCCACTGCACCCCCTCACGGACACAGCTTTGGGGGGCAGGGAAATATCTGGGGATATGGCGTGACCAAGGCACCGTTCTGGAAACAGACAACGATGGGTCCCTGTTTCGACTTGGGCAAAGGAGGCGAGAGTGAAACAGGTGCCCTCCAACACAAAAAGTTATGACGAGGACGGTAGAAAAACAAAACAAGAACAAAGGGGGTGGGGGGCAGAGGAAAATTAAGGCCAAAAAATAAAACTCAAAAACCTTCAATATGAAGGCAGCAGCTGGGGGGAGGGACATTTACAAAGGAAAAGTGATTGCGTTTGGTGGTGACAGCAGCAAGTTGGGCCGACAAAGTCCAATGATATTGTCACTGGGCCACGGCGCCCCTTCCTGCCTCCTGGGACAGTGCTCCACTTGGAGCTGGCAGGCTAGTCATCCACTCTTTGGTCTGCAGGAGCACACCCGTCAAGGTGAGGGAAGCACCTAGGGGGGCCCTCTGGGAAGGCTGGGAGATGATGGGTACGCCCAGTCCTGAGGGAAAGGCGCCCTCACCCTCGGTCTGGGGTTCCCCAGGAGAGGGCGGGGGTTGACCTCTGCACTCCCATATGGCAAGACCCCCAAATCCGGTCTCCGCAAATTGCCAACTCCCCACCTCCATGGGTTCAAAGTGCAATCCAGTAGGGCGCAGGGAACGGGGCCTGCGAGTCCCCACTATGCCCCAGGAAGAAGGGGAGGCGGTGCCCCTGGGGTGGGGAGTTGCTGCAGGTCAGTACTGTGGGGTTGGTCCTCCTGTCCCGCCTGGGACTCCGGGCTTGGCCTGGGACTTCATGTGCTGGACACTGGCCAAGATTTTCTTCTGGTGTCCCGCCAGAGTGACTCCGATTCGGAGCAGGTCCCTGTGGAAGAACAGCGAGCTCGGTGAGGACACAGGGGGCCTATAGGTAGCCCGCGGGCGCTCTCCTCGCTAAGCTCCCGGCCCCTCCGAGGCGTCAGGATCGTCAACCAATCAGGAAGGCCAGCGGGGAAGACGTCAACAGTCGCAGGGCAGTTTCTGGAGGATGTGGGCGCCAGTGCCATGCTTCTGCGCAGCCGCAGTAGGGGATGAGATTAGAGGCGGGGATTGGGGGCTTGCAGGAAAGAAAGAAACGGGCGGTGGGGCGAGGAGGGAGCCCGCAGAGCGGAAAGAAGTGAGAGGGAAAAGGCCAAAGACGGAGAGGAAGAGCTGGGTGGAGAGGAAGGGAAGGCTGCCGACAGCTGGAGAGTGAGATAAGGAAAAAACGAAGGGACAGGAGGGCCCTGGGTCAGGGAGAGGCTGGGACAACTTGGGGAGGAGAGCCTCCGGCCCCGCGGGGCAGGCTGGCCAAGGACCCCCTGGCTCGGCTTGTATTCCTGCTGTGTTGCTTGTTATTCAACCTGAAGTGGGAGGAGACTTCGGGGAGAAATGGGACGGCAGGAAGGAAGGAGGACCGCGGCGAAGCCAGAGAGGGACAAGCAGCATTCTGGAGGCGATGGACTCATAAAACCATTTAGCATTAAAGCTGGAAAGGAGCTCCGAAACCTAGTCCGATCTTCTCCTTTTATGGGCTTGGGAGAGCAGAACAGAGCCGACACGCGGTTCATGGGAGGGCCGGGTCTGGAATGTAGACAGATGTGCAAAGGCAGATACGGACTGAGCAGCAGGACAGGAGGTGGTCCAGGGCTGTGATGGCCAAGGGGAGGAGGTGGACGCAGCGGCTGGGGACGGTCTCCGGGTCCTCAGCCCTAGGGCCTGTTACTGCTGTGGGGCTCTCTGGGCATGGCACCGAACAGGTTCTTAAGCTGGCACCGGAAGGTGATGCGGAAGGCCCCTGCCAACCCCGTGGGCCTGACTCTGGCCCCCACACTCACTCTTCCCAGTGCCCTCTGGCCGCTCTGCTCTCCCCACTGGCCCCTCCAGCTCCTGCCCCACTTACTCGGCAGAGATCTGGCTGACCAGCTCGAAAGACCCAAACCCAGCGGCTGCAAAACTTTCTTCATATCTTCCCATCTTGATGGCTCGAAGCCACTCGCCCACCGAGCCAAAAGCTGAGTAGTGAGGCTGCCGCTGATCCAGGAGCGGGTGCGAGGCCCTGGGGGGCAAAGATGGGGAGGAATGAGGACTCTCGAGTGGTGGCAGAGTGGGAAGAGGGGCCCATTCTCTGGAGTCCTCACCCGCCATTCTCCCTGGCCACAATTTTGAGGCTGGCAGGGTTCCGGATCATCTTGTCGAGGGCGCTGACCACCTGGGGGAAGCGGGGCCGGGCATTCCGGTCCTTCTGCCAACAGTCCAGCATGAGCTGGTGGAGGGAGGTGGGGCAGTCTGGGGGCGGGGGCAGTCGGTAGTCCTGTTCAATGGCATTGATCACCTGGAAGGAGGCAAGAAGCATGGGTGAGGCTGCCAGAGAGAACAAAGATGCCAAAGGGTCCCAAGGAAATGGTGACTTAGTGGATGCTGGACAGAAGCCACAGCCCCCAGAGTCTTCCTGGCCGGAGCTAAAGCTCTCTGTGGCTGGATGCCCCAGCAGCCCTTGGGCTCCGGTCTAGATGTATCACCTCCCAACCCTGCTCTCCATCTCCGTGTCCTTCTGGGACCCAGATATGTGGCACCAACCTATCTGATACAAAGATCGGCTCTTCTTTGCTCCAACCCCACCATTTCAAGGACCCAGCAGTGATGATTCTCTGGGAACCAAGAAAGATTGCTATGACCGGCTGGGTGCAGTGGTTCAGCCTGTCATCCCAGCACTTTGGGAGGCCGAGGCGAGAGGATTGCCTGAGCCTGGGGGTCCGAGACCAGCCTGGACAACTTGGTGAAACCTCATCTCTACAATAAATCACAAAAACTAGCTGGGCGTGGTGGCGTGTGTCTGTAGTTCGAAGGATCGCCTGAGCCCAGCAGGTTGAGGCTGTGATGGCCGTGAGCGTGCCACTGCATTCCAGCCTGGGCGACAAAGAGAGATTCCCACTAAAGAAACAAGATTGCTGTGACCACGGGCCACTTACGTCCTGGTTGCTCATGTCCCAGTATGGCCGTTCTCCAAATGACATCACCTCCCACATCACAATCCCGTAACTCCAGGCGTCACTGGCAGATGTGAACTTCCGGAAGGCAATGGCCTCAGGGGCTGTCCATCGGATAGGGATCTTTCCTCCCTGTAGGGGGAGCAAAAGGCGAGCTGAGGAATTCACCGGACCTAGGCACGCTGGCCCTCCCCGGCCCTTGGCTTTTTCCCCCTCGCTCGGGCCCCAAGCCCCTAACGCCCCAGTCTGTGCTTTCCCTAGATCTGGAAGTCCGTTTCCCTAAGCTGACTGCCTCCTCCACAGCCTGCGCCTGTATCCCTTCCTAGCCCAGACCACCGATCCCCCGTCTCCTGCCTGTCCAACCCACCCTCTCCACCTGGCCCTCAGAGCCTAGCAAATACCCCTCGACCCCGCTTCCTTACCAAAGAGCTTGTGTAGGTGGGGTCGGAAGAGTTCTCTTCCAGGAATCGGGAAAGGCCAAAGTCAGACACTTTGCAGACCAGGTTGCTGTTGACCAGGATGTTGCGGGCGGCCAGGTCTCGGTGGACGTAGCTCATCTCGGCCAGGTACCGCATGCCTGAGGCAATGCCTCGCAACATGCCCACCAGCTGGATGACGGTGAACTGTCCGTCATTCAGCTGCAGAGTGGACAAAAGAGAGGGGCTTGGTTGGGATCCCCATCCATTTCCTAAATCCTATCTGTCACTTCCAGACCCACCCACAACTCACCTGCAGGGCAGACCCACCAACCTCCCCAGGTGAGCCCTTCTTTCTTTCTTTCTTTTTTTTTTTTTGAGTTGGAGTCTCACTCTGTCGCCCAGACTGGAGTGCAGTGGCCGCTCCCGGCCACTGCAGCCTCGACCTGCTGGGCTCCGGCGATCCTTCGGCTTCAGCCTTCCAAATAGCCAGAACTATAAGGAGCGCACTACCACGCCCGGCTAATTCTTTGATTTATTTAGAGATGAGGTCTCACCAAGTTGCCCAGGTGGGTCTCGAACCCGTGGGCTCAGGTAAATCCACTCACCTCAGCCTACCAAAGCACGGGATTACAGGTTGAACCCTTCTTTCTTACTCCAAGTTCTCCTGGCTTTTACTACAGCACCATAACACAGTGCTTACAACTGTTGCGGCTGCAACGAAATGCATGCCGTCTCTCTCTATTAGACTGCAATCTGAAAAATGTATTCCATTTAACCTAGTATGTTGTACACCCAGGAGATACTCAACAAATGCGATCCTCTCTCTCAGCCTCCCTAATAGCTGGGACTATAGGTACACATCACCGAGCCTGGCTAATTTTTTGATTTTTTTCTGCAGAGACAGGGTGTCGTGGTGTTGCCCGGGCTAATCTCCAACTCTTGGCCTCAAGGGATCCGCCTGAGTCACTGGGATTATAGGTGTGAGCCACTGTACCTAGCTTCAACAAATGCTTTTTATCTAACGTGCGCCTTATGTTTGACAGCCAGAGTTCTGTCCGTTAGGAGAGTGCGCTGAGCTACCTGTCTACAAGTGTCAATCACAACATCGCCTAGCCCTCCTGGACCAGCTGTGTGTCGTTTCGCAAGAGAATAGTGAGAAACTGGAGAATGAGCAGTGGCCAGAGCCAAAACCAACGTCTAAAGCTCAACCTTGACCTTTACGGAGTTTGCTCTCACCAGGCAAACCAGCCAGCCACAGACAGTAAACGAATCCCACCTTCTGGGTTTAGCTAGGAGGCAGGGTACCCACTGAAGCCCTGCCGGGCCAGAAACACAGAGCCCAAAAGCCGAATCCTGAATCCATCTTCCAAACCTGTACCTGCCCTAGGACTCCCATCTCAGTTTGTGGCAACACCAGTTGCCAGGTGGCGAGGGTGTAGACCTCAGAGTGTCCTGGGATTCCTTACTCGCCCTCACCCGCCACCTGCCATCCATCAGCAAGTTCTGCTGGTGCTGCTCTCAAGACACATCCCAAATCCAACCACTTCCCCTGACCTCACTGCCTGAAAGACGGCAACAACCTCGTGGCTCCTGGCTTGTGCTTTTGCTTCCAGCTCCCAGCCAAAGGGACTGCCTTAAGCCATCTCACCCTCTTGCCCAAATCCCTCCAGAGGCTTCCCCTCTCACCTTCTCCTTCAGTCACTGGGGTCAATGGCCCTGGTGTTTCTGTTTCTTAAACATGCTGAGTTGGGTCTCTACTCTCTGCCCCAAACATACTATCCCTCCCATCTATCTTCTCATGATTGGCCCGTTCTCATCTCCCCAAATGTCATCCTTCTCCCATCTCCCTCATCCTTTCCCTGCAACCAAATTTTTTTTTTTTTTGAGTTGGAGTCTCACTCTGTCGCCCAGACTGGAGTGCAGTGGCCGCTGCCGGCCACCGCAGCCTCGACCAGCTGGGCTCCAGCGATCCTTCCGCCTCAGCCTTCCCAGTAGCCGGAATTACAGGCATGCGCTACCACGCCCGGCTGATTTTTTGATTTACTGTAGAGACGAGGTCTCACCAAGTTGCCCAGGCGGGTCTCGAACCCTCGGGCTCAGGCACTCCACTCACCTCAGCCTCCCAAAACGCGGGATTATAGGCTGAGCCACCAATCCCGACTGCAACCAAACCTTTGTGTGGTACCAGTGTAACTACCCAGACTCCTGTGTTCACAAGGCTGTTCTCAGCTACTCCAGGGTCCGAGTCAGCACCACTCACGGAAAGAGCCAGACACTTTGTGTCTCCCGATGGGATCTGCATGAAGCAGAACCCCCATACAATCTGGCCACAAACACTGCTTTTCGAACTTATCAAAACATCAGATAGTTTTGAGTGATGGATACCATAAAGCCCTGACCTGACCACTATGCAATCTATGCATGTAACCAAACTGCACTTGAACCCCATACATTTATACCAAAAAAAACTTTTAATTTTAAAACACATCAGCTGGGCGTGGTGGTTCACACCAGTAATCTCAGCACTTTGGAAGGCTGAGGTGAGAGAATTGCTTGAGCACAGGGCTTTGAGACCAGTCTGGGCAACGTGGTGAGACCTCATCTCTACAATTAAAAAAAAAAGTTAGCTGGGTATAGTGGTATTGTGCCTGTAGTTCCAGCTACTTGGAAGGATGGGGTGGAAGGATGGCCTGAGCCCAGGAGATCGAGGCTGCGGTGGCTGTCAGTGTACCACTGTACTCCAGCCTGGGTGACAAAGTGAGACTCTGACGCAAAAAAAAAAAAAAACACACACAACAAAAAACCAAAAAACCCATCAGAGTTTCTCTTACAGGAAACACAGGGAAATAAGCTAAATGACCCCACAAGGAAGAATCCTATAAATCCAGAAGCAGGACATTTGGAGGGACAAGCGGTTCAACTCTTCAGCATATCAGTGTCACTACAAGGAGCTGCTCAGGATTTAGAGAAGCTCAAAAACATAATAGCCTGGTTTACCTGAACTGTATCCTGGTTCAGGGAAACCAGCGGTAAAGAACACTTTGGGAACAAGTGGGGAAATGTGGCTGTCAACTGGATATTATATGACATCAAGGAACTGTTGTAATTCTGCTAAATGCAATGTTATTTTGCTATGTAATGCTTTGATTTTAAAAAAAAAAGATGTCTAGACCGGGCTCGGTGGCTCAGCCTGTAATCCCGCGCCTTTGGGAGGCTGAGGTGAGCGGATTGCCTGAGCCCGCGGGTTCGAGAACCGCCTGGGCAACTTGACGAGACCTCATCTCTACAATAAATCAAAAAAAATTAGCCAGGCGTGGTAGCGCATGCCTGTAGTTCCAGCTACTTGGAAGGTTGAGGCAGAAGAAGAATCACCGGAGCCCAGCAGGTTGAGGCTGTGGTGGCCAGGAGAGTGCCACTGCACTCCAGTCTGGGCGACAGAGTGAGACTTCAACTCAAAAAAAAAAAAAAAAATGTCTAATGAAGTTTTACAAAAGTATAAAAATCAGCAAAACCTGTCAAAGTGACAAAAATAAACTCTTCCTTCCTCCTCTCCAGATACTTTTCCATGATCTCGTTCGATTTTTTTCCCCATCTGAAATGAATTGTTTACTTTTTAAAAAAAGCCCATTTGTTTACTTGTTAATTTTCGTTTACTTGTCCATCAGTCTCCCCATTAGACTGCTCCCCGGGAGCAGAAATCCCACTTGCTGGGTGTCTGGCTTCATTCCTGGAGCCTGGGACAGTGACTGGGGCACAGGAGGCACTCGTTCAATATTTGTCAAAAGAAAGAATGACAGGTTGGGCACAATGACTCAGACCTGTAATCCCAGCGCTTTGGGAAGTCGAGGCAGGAGGACTGCTTTAGGCCGGGAGTTTGAGACCAGCCTGGGGAATGTAGTGAGAATTTATCTCCACAAAATATTCAAGAAATTCACCGGGCCTGGTGGCATGGGCCCATAGTCCCAGCTACTCAGGAGGCTGATAGGGGAGGATCACTTGAGCCCAGGATGAGCTGTGATCATGCCACTGCACTCCAGCCTGGGGCGACAGAGCAAAATTCTGTCTCTTAAAAAAAATAAAAAGAATGACAAGATAACTCTCAGCTCTGTGGGTCAGGGCTGGTGCCCAGGAACTTGATCTTTTTTGAAAGGAAAAAAAAGGGCAGACACAGCCAGAGAAAAGGCTGGAGGTGGCTGATGTGGGACCCATGGTCTGTCCTGGGTTCTCGGCCCAACTGGCCGCTGCCTTTTGGCGGCTTTGGCCACAGATGGCAGGCACAAGGTGGATGCGGGGGCCGGGGGTGAGGGGCTCACCCGAAGGAAGGAGTCCAGGGCGCCGTTTTCCATGAACTCGGTGAGGATCATGACAGGCATGCTGTTGGTGACCACGCCCTCCAGGCGGATGATGTTGGGGTGTTCGAACTGGCCCATGATGGAGGCCTCACTCAGGAACTCGCGCCGCTGCCGCTCCGTGTAGCCGCCCTTCAGGGTCTTGATGGCCACGCAGCTCTCCTTCTTCCCAGGGGCCTTGAGCCGCCCCCGGCACACCTCACCAAACTCACCTTCGGCAAAGAGGCTGGGGTCAGCTCTCCTCCAGCCCGGAGTGGCCCTGCCTTCCCGGTTGCCCCCCCATCGGGTTCCCAGGCGCCCAGACAGCTGTCCTCTCACCTGCACCAATCACCTCTTCGATCTTGACATAGGAGACATCGATCTCTTTTGCAAATTCCCTCACCGCCTCATTAGGGTCTTCGTAAGTGAAAGGGTCAATGTAGACCTTAGTACCTGAGGAATCAGACAGGGCCCGTTAGCCAAGAAGTGACTCCCGCTGGACTCGAGGCCCCGGTTCCTGGCTCACAGCTCGTGCCCCAGCCCCGATCTCCGTCAGGTTAGGGCAACCCACCGTGCCCAATGAGATACTGTCCGTGCTTGTCCGAGTATTCCGCCTCTCTCCCGTTGCTCTGCTTCCTATAGCCAGTGGGAAGGAAATAAAAGGTAAACTGAGGCACACATCTCTGTGTCCTTGTGGGAAGAGAGGAGAAGAGGTTGGAGAAGAGTCCAAGTGAAAGGCTGGGAGATACCCAGGAAGGCTCGCCCCAAGGCACGCAGGCAGGCAGCCATCTCCTCAGGACTTCCCGGGACGCTCAGGTGCTCTGAGCGCTTACCTGAGACAGAGAACGGCGATGACAATGACCACCAGGACCAGCACCACACCCACGACTGCTGTGCCTGCAATCAGGGCCAGCTGCTCTCGCCAGCTCTCGCTCTCTGGAGGAGAAAAGACAGCTGAGCGGGAGAACCTGACGGCCCCCGTGGGCCCCAGACCCCAGCCTTGAGCAATGAGCTGTGGTCTTCTGAAGACAGGCCCACTGCACAGTGGGAGAGGCGGGGGGAAAGAAACAGGCGAGGCGGTGTTGGTGAGCAAACGGGGGCTTCAATCTGTCCTCCACAGCCCTGTGGCTTCCCCGAAGTCCCTCGGGGCAAGGGAGGACTTTTCCTAACCTTGTTACTGCCAGGGCAACTTTAATAAATACTAGTGTCCACAAAAATGACCCGTGTTGTTTGAATAAAAGGTTCTAAGGGAGCCGGGCTCGGTGGCTCAGCCTGTCATCCCGCGCCTTTGGGAGGCTGAGGTGAGTGGATTGCCTGAGCCCGCGGGTTCGAGACCCGCCTGGGCAGCGAGACCTCATCTCTACAATAAATCAAAAAATCAGCCGGGCGTGGTAGCGCGTGCCTGTAATTCCGGCTACTCGGAAGGCGGAGGCGGAAGGATCGCCGGAGCCCAGCAGGTCGAGGCTGCGGTGGCCGGGAGCGGCCACTGCATTCCAGTCCGGGCGACAGAGTGAGACTCCAACTCAAAAAAAAAAAAAAGGTTCTAAGGGCAAAAAATGTAAAGGTTTAGAGACAAAAAGTGGAAACCAGGTGTTCACTAGTGGATGGGTGAGTGAATAAGCAAAATGTGCTACGTCTATACCATGGATGATTATTCCGCCATAGAAAGAAATGAAATACTGATACACACTACCCCGTGGATGAACCTTGAGAACATTATGCTCAGTGAAAGAAGCCAGGAATAGAAGACCACAAACCGTAGGATTCTATTTCTACGAGATACGCAGAACAGGCATACCCATAAGGGCAGAGTAGACTCGTATTTGCCAGGGGCTAGAGGGGCAATAGGAGGATTGGGGGGTGATGGCCAAGGAGTCGAGGGCCTCTTTTTAGGCTGTTGAAAGTGTCCTAACATCAACTGTGGTGCACCTGGCTGCACAATCCTGTGACTACGCTAAAAGCCACTGAATTACACACTTCACGTGGGTGAACTGTATGGCAGAGGAGTTACATTTCAATAAAGCTGCTACAAAAATTACAAAGGGCCAGGCATGGTGGCTCAGCCTATAATCCCAGCACTTTGGGAGGCCGAGATGAGAGGACTGCCTGAGCCCGGGGGTTCAAGACCAGCCTGAGCAACTTGGTGAGACCTCATCTCTACAATAAATCCCAAAAAAACTAGCCAGGCATGGTGGGGTGCATCTGTAGTTCCAGCTACTTGGAAGACTGATGTGGAAGGATCCCCTAAGCCCAGCAGGTCGAGGCTGCAGTGGCCATGAGCATGCCACTGCACTCCAGCCTGGGCAACAAAGAGTAAGACTCCAACTCAACAAAAAAGAAAAAAAAAATGGCAAGGTTTAGAAAGTCACTGGTCTAGTATTCTAAAACTAACATGCAGGCCAGGTGCAGTAGCTCACACCTATAATCCCAGCACTTTGGGAGGCCAAGGTGAGAGGATTGCCTGAGCCCACGGGTTCGAGACCAGCCTGGACAACTTGGCGAGACCTCATCTCTACAATTAAGAAAAAAAATTAGCCAGGTGTGGTGGTGCGCGCTTGCAGTTCTGGCTACTTGGAAGGCTGAGGCGGAAGGGTCACCTGAGCCCAGCAGGTCAAGGCTGCAGTGGCCATGAACGTGCCACTGCTCTCCAGCCTGGGCGACGGACTGAGACTCCAACTCAAACAACAACAACAACTACAAAAAGCTAACATGTGTCACTCCATCTCATCCTCCAAACTCTGTAAGAGGCTTCATGACATCCCCATTTTATTGGACGAGGGAACTGGAGCTCAGGGTCAGCTTGCTGCTAAGGGTCACACAGCTAGTAAGCCACCAAGCCGGGCTTCACACCCAACAGCTGGCTGTGTTTGAACATGCTACGCTTTCCTCACTAGGACATGTCTGTGGTCGAGAGAAAGAGAAGCAAGAGGACAGGACTTTGGGGTGCTTCAGGAGGCGGTACCCCTGCCCAGGCCCCGTTTCCCTGGGCTCACCCTCTAGCTGGGTCTGGCTGTGGTGCTCCTGGCCAAAGGGCCCGTAGCCGGCCTCGGAGCGTGCCCGCACCTGGACCAGGTAGCTGGCTCCCCGCTTCAGCCCCTGGAGCTCTGCCCAGTTTTCCGATGTCTTCAGGAACCGCACGCTGCTGGGGCCCTCGGCGCCCTGTCCGGGAGGAGGTGGGGACCGGCTGTCACCCAAGGCCCCCAGTTTCTGCCGCTTGTTCTGTCTCCTCTCTCCACCCCGTGCCCCCACTGCCAGGCTGTTGTGTGGCAGGTGAGGCCTTTGGGCGCCCTGATGCAGGCACCATGCCATGTGTTTTGCCTTTGTTGTATCATTTAATCCTTGCAGCAATTCCGTGCAGTTGGTACGGTTATCACAACCATTTTATAGATAAGGGGGCTGAGGCTCAGAGGGGTCAAGGGGCTGACCCAAGGGTGCACGGTGAATACGTGACAGAGTTGGAGTTCAAATGCCTGCCGGATACCTGCAGTTCGGGTGTCCCGCCCCACGAGGGCAACCCTCTGCCCACCCCACCCCAGGGCCAGAGCCTGGTCTCACCTTCTCGTGGTACTTGACCTCGTAGTCTAGCACAGCCCCGCTGGGTGCTCGGGGAACAGCCCATGCCAGGCTCAAGCTGCTGGGTGACGACCGTGTCACCCGGATGTCAGACACTGCAGGGGGCACTGTGAGAGGCAGAGATACATGGACCCTTGTGCATGGCAGAGTTGTCCCGCGTCTCTTCCAACTCTTCCATTGCTGCCTTCGCTTATCGCAGATCTCCCGATGAGTACTGTCCCAGGAATCGCTTCTGAGTCTCTCGGGAGCCGGCCTGCCTTTATTTTATTTTATTTTTTTGAGTTGGAGGCTCACTCTGTCACCCAGGCTGGAGTGCAGTGGCCGCTCCCGGCCACCGCAGCCTCGACCTGCTGGGCTCCGGCGATCCTTCCGCCTCATCCTTCCAAGTAGCCGGAACTACAGGCGTGCGCTACCATGCCCGGCTGATTTTTTGATTTATTGTAGAGATGAGGTCTCGCCAAGTTGCCCAGGCGGGTCTTGAACCCGTGGGCTCAGGCAATCCACTCATCTCAGCATCCCAAAGGCGCGGGATTACAGGCTGAGCCATCGAGCCCGGCTTGATTTTTTTATTTATTGTAGAGATGAGGTCTCACCAAGTTGCCCAGGCGGGTCTCGAACCTGCGCCTCAGGCAATCCACTCACCTCGACCTCCCAAAGCGCGGGATGACAGGCTGAGCCACCGAGCCCGGCTCTGCCTGCCTTTAACTCTCAGACCTGCATTTATGGCCTTCTCACCCTCTCTGTCTGCCTTTTGCCCAGCAAGTCTTGAGCTTACATACTTTTTGGGGACCCCGCTCCCCAGCATCCGACTCTCCCCATCAGGCCCTCGGCGTGTCCACATCTCTCGCTGACCCATCCCGCTGACCACCCGATAGAGGGATACCCCGATCCCCCAGTCTCACCTTCTCGGTCAGTGGTGACATTGACAGGCTCAAATGGGACAGGCCCGGTGGCTAAGGAGGACACGCCATTCAAGGCGGTGACTTCAAAGGTATAGGTGAAGTCAGGACGCAGTCCCCGAACGGCCACCCAGGGCTCGACGAGGTCCCGGGGGCCGGGGTCGAAGGTCAAGTCCCCCCCGCAGGGCGTGCAGGAGCCTCCGGGGCGACACTCTCGGCAGCGGAGCGCGTAGGTGAGGTCCTCTCGGCCGCCGGACTCGAGGGGGGCACTCCATTCCAGGTGCAGGGAGGAGCCGTTCAGGCGGGGAACCACACTCCGCGGAGCAGAGGGAGGGGCTGCCAGAGACCAGGGCGTCAGGCAAAGGCCGGCTGGATCCACAGGGCAGAGGAGGGACAGGCAGCCACGCCGACCTCTTGCCTGGCGGAGGGCAGGCTTCATCTGCCCTCTGGGATGGGAGCAGCACACCAAGGTCACACAGGGAGGAAGCCCGGGGAGGATGGGGTCTGTGGCGGGGGTCTGCCCCCAGGGTCTGCAGGCCCTCCCTGATGAACTGCACCTGGCTGGTTACTTACTGGTGCAGGGTGCACCCCGGGGGTCCGTGCGGGCCCGGAAGTATCCGATGCGGCACTGGCAGACAGCTGATCCGATGGTGTTAGAATGGCTGTTGGCTGGGCATGGCTGGCAGGACCCCTCTCCTGACAGAGACTTGAAGGTTCCCTGAGCACAGGCTGACAGAGAGAGTATTCATCAAAAGCGTACACCCAAAACATCCAGCTGCTTTTAAGGTTGCATGAAGTGCTGAGATGGGAGAATGGAACAAGGACCTCAGAAACCTCACCTATTTTTTTTTTTTTGAGTTGGAGTCTCACTCTGTCACCCAGACTGGAGTGCAGTGGCCGCTCCCGGCCACCGCAGCCTCGACCTGCTGGGCTCCGGCGATCCTTCCGCCTCAGCCTTCCAAGTAGCTGGAACTACAGGCGCGTGCTAACACACCCGGCTAATTTATTTATTTATTTATTGTAGAGATGAGGTCTCAGCAAGTTGCCCAGGCAGGTCTCGAACCTGCGGGCTCAGGAAATCCACTCACCTTGGCCTCCCAAAGCGCTGGGATTACAGGCTGAGCCACCAAGACCGGCCAGAAGCCTCACCTTTAAGAGGAGAAGGGAGACCCTCCCTCCAAAGAAGGGGCCCTAACCTTTTCTGACCGTGACCTTGGCAGTCTGGTGAAGACCACAGATAGAATTCTGCTAAGAATAAGGATTTTGGGGGCACATCACAGAATACCTAGGATTACAAAGGAAACCTAGTAAGCTAAAACACAATGATGAAAACATTAAGGGGCCATACCTCATCAATAAGGGTACCTGCATAGTCAACGTTTGTATACCTAACCCTGAATTGTACCTCACATCTTTATAATAATAAGTAAAAAACCAGGCCAGGTTCGGTGGCTCAGTTTGTAATCCATGTCTTGGGAGGCCGAGGTAAGTGAATTGCCTGAGCCCACGGGTTTGAGACCCGCCTGGCCAACTTGGCAAGACCTCATCTCTACAGTAAATTAAAAAAAAAAAATTAGCTGGGTGTGGTAGCACACGCCTGTAGTTCCAGCTACTCAGAAGACTGAGGTGGAAGGATCTCCGGAGCCCAGCAGGTCGAGGCTGCGGTGGCCGGGAGCGGCCACTGCACTCCAGTCTGGGCGAGAGTGAGACTCCAACTCAAAAAAAAAAGTAAAAAGCCATTAAGGAGCTGACAAGACCAGTCTAGACAATGTCATGAGACCTCTACAAAAATTGCAAAAATTAGCCAGGCATGGTGGCATGCACCTGTAGTCCCTGCTACTTGGGAGGCTGAGGTGAGAGAGAATCACCTGCACCCAAGAGGTTGAGGCTGTGGTGAGCCACGATGGCGCCAATACACTCAAGCCTGGGCAATAGAGTAAAATCCTGTCTCAAAAAAACCAAAAAAACATCAAGAGGCTGGGTATGGTGGCTCATGCCTGTAATTCCAGCACTTTGGGAGGCCCAGGCAGGAGGACTGCTTGAGTTCAAGACCAGTCTGGGCAACACAGCAAAATCCTGTCTCAAATTAAAACACACACACACACACACACACACGAAAACAAGTTCATGATATAACAACATTCGTGTTTCTCTTTTAACAAGATTTGGCAGCAGGACTTATTATCTTGATGATATTGAAGTTGAATGAGCAAAAACAGTATTTTGAGATTCTTGTGTCACCCGGAAAGGGCCGTAAAGTCTCATGTTTTGTATCATATGGTGCCCAAGTCTCAGGTCCTGCTATGACCATTGGGCTGTGGCTAACATTCCACATGGTGGAATTTCAGGGAGACCTGCGAAAATAGAAAGTCATCTTTTTCCTCCACCAAATTCACAGACCCCCTGGATTCCATCTACAAAACCCAAGTTAAGAAGCCTCTAGAGGCCACTGCTAGGCCATTGTCTTGCTAAGCTATGGTGTGGCCATGTGCTCTTTGAGCTATGGCCGGACCATATTTTCTTAAGCTTTGGCCCTCTCCCTACCTTGGGGAGGTGAATCTCCTCTCTCTCTCTCTCTCTCTAATTTACTTTCTAAATAAACGATATTTTCTAATCTAATAGAAAAAAGAAGACTCTAGAGGAAAAGCCAAGTGAAAATTCAGTATCGGTCAACTGGAAGAAACTCACAATGCCCAAGAACGGAGACACGACCCCGATACCTTCCTTTGCCCTGAACCCGACACGGTCCCCCACCCCAGGACAGTTCCGCATCTCAGGCCAGCCTCGCATGTCCAGAAAGAATGGGAGTCGGATAGGGTTTCATGGAAGAGTCTGAAAATGCTCAGAAAACAGGCCCCCCAGTCACTGAGTACCCAGGAGAGTGAAACGTGCTCAAAACGGAAACGTAAGAAGCGGGTCCAAGAGCGGATTGCAGGACCCGTCACAGGAGAAGCGCCAGCCCTCACCTCGGCACTTGGTGTTTCCCTCGGCAGCCTCGAACCCTGGAGCACAGCTGCAGCCCGTGACAGGCTGCTCGGCCCACTGGCCATCCTCGCGACAGTAGAGGCTGGGGCTGGGGCCCGGGGCGGGGACAGCGTCGGCCACACAGCTCCCTGCCACAGGCACGACCAGTTCACGAGGCACCGTCTCTGGGAAGCGGGTGAGGTTCACGGTCAGCTGGGAGCACTTCTTGTAGAAGAGGTGCAGGGACAGCAAAGCCATGCAGGCGCCCTGGTCCTGGAAGGCCAGGTAGAAGCCGGCCTTGCTGAGCGGGCCCAGACGCAGCGTCTTCACGTTCACCTTCCCCGTCGCCTCGGCCCCAGGGCGCTTCCGGGTAAGATGCTCAGCAGCCACTGTGTCCACCTGCCAGGTCGGGAAGACGCCCTGCTGCTGTCCCCACTCCTCCAAGAACACAGCGGACCGCGTTCTTCCCAGCCCACCCTTCCCAACCGCCTCAGTTGCCGTTCCAGAACTTTCTCTCCACCTATCCCAGTAAACTTTCCTGCAGATCCCAACACTGTCCATTCATTCCTGTGAGCTCCTGCGATGTGTCCCACCTCTGTCCTGCACCCTTTCCCTGTTTATTCACTCGTTCGGCAAACATTTACTGACACCTACGCCATGCTAGGCCCTGACCTCAGAGCCAAGGAGACAGAAACAAATAAATCCCTGATAAGTTATAAAGTGCGATGAGGGCAAAGGCAAGCATGTGGCCAGAGGCATGTGGGATTCCAGGGCAGAGAGAATCAGCCGAGGTGTCACAGGCAAGACCCAGAAGCTGGACTTAGAAGACAGGTCCCAGCACTTTGGGAGGCCGAGGCGAGCGGACTGCCTGAGCCCGCGGGTTTGAGACCAGCCCGGGCAACTTGGCGAGGCCTCGTCTCTACAATACATCAAAAATTAGCCGGGCGTGGTAGCATGTGCCCGTAGTTCCAGCTACTTGGATGCCTGAGGTGGAAGGATCGCCGGAGCCCAGCAGGTTGAGGCTGGGGTGGCCATGAGCGTGCTGCTGCACTCCAGTCTGGGTGACATAGTGAGACTCCAACTCAAAAAAAAAAAAAAATTCAGGGTTAGGTGGAAGAGGCAGAGAGAAGGCACCAGTTGATGCACAGGTTAGGGCTGGAAAAGGGCCAGGTGTTGTCCGAGCATGGGAGCCAGCCGTACAGCATGGCCGGACCACAGTGGGGCAGGGTGGCAGAAGTGACTAGAGGCATGGTGGAGGAGCAGTCTGAGGCCCGGGTCTCGCTTGGGGCTGGGCCGTGCAGGCCGTGTGTATTCTGGTACTCCACCCAGAAGACCACCTTCTTCCCTGCCCAGATCTAAGCCTCCTGCTTCCAGTCCCCAGTGCCTGGACCAGAGGCCTTGGAAACTCATCCGCTGCCCTCTCGGCCACAGGCCTTGGCTCCCGCCTTGGCAGTGGCTGAACCCCGGGACTCCCGGGTACCTTGATGTAGGGATTCTCCATCCAGGCGGGTGTGAGGGCCGTGGCCGTGTCAGCATCGCTCTCGTAGTAAAAGACGGTGAAGGTTTCCTTGCAGGAGCGCCCAGCCCGAGGCAGGGACAGGCACTCCAGCATGGTGAAGCGCAGCGTGGCGTACACGTGGACCGCGCCACGCCGTGGGACCCAGCCGGTACGCAGCCAGTGGACCAAGCCAGGGGCCCGCTGGACGTCACACACCTCGTACGTGCGGACACTGTGCTGCTCCTCATCCAGGCCGCTCAGCTCCTCCCACTGTGGGGAAAAGGGGTCAGCGTGGGGGCCGCCAGGGCGGGGGCTTCGTGGGTGCTTCCCGTAACTTAAGAGGGACTGAGGAAGGGGCCGCTGGTCCAGGGAGGAGGAATCTCTGAGGGTAAGGGCTCAGGCTGCTGCCATCTAGGGGGTGGGGGGGCACAGGCAGCAGGCAGCACAGGTCCCACCTCCTCCCTCAGTTTCCCCTTGGAGTCCCAGCTTCTGGGTCCAGCTCTTACCTGCCCCTCCACCTGAGGGAATGTCACCCACTTCAGATCAGCAGTTTCCAGTTTTGTATTCAGCAGGGTCTCTGAGACAGAGAGACAAAGTCAGTGCTTGGGGCAGGGGAGAAGGGCCGGGAAGACCAGATCCCTTGGGAACTAAGACAGGTGGGTCCTCTGAGCTCCAAGCTTGAGGAGTCGGGGGCAGGGAGGGAGAGTCCTGTCCTCAGCACCCCGCTCTGATTTCTGGCTTCTTTTTCTGACTGCCCACCCCACCTGCAGCTGGCAGGCATCAGGCCGCTCCAGATCTAGGCTCCCCCGGTGGCTGGCTGGCTGTGCCCTGGAGTGGCAGGGGAGACCAAAACACCGGAAGGGCACAAGGGTCAACAGCTCCTCCGAAAAGGCTCAAATGAGAGCCCTCCCCTGGTCCTGACCCCACATGGGCAAAGGGCTGCTGGTGTGGGAGCACACCTCCCCACAGGCCTGTCTCAGCCTCCACATTCCCTTCCCCCAAGTCCAGAGTCGGCCTCTCTATCCCCAACTCCACTCTCCTTTTCGGACCAAACAACCGCATCCCTCTCCCCCTCTCTCCCAGAGCGGGTACTCAGTGCCGAGGCACAGCCCCGGCCCCCTCCCAGAGAGCCCCTCCCCACCGGTCCCCTGAGGAGGAAGTGCTGGAGGCCAGGACGCTTGGGTCCCCGCCCTGGCCCCTGCAGAGGCCTCACATCTGGATTCAGTTATGAGAAGGCAAAGGGGAGGAGATTGGGGGAGCAGCACACAAGGGGGGGTGAACACACCTGGTTTGGCTCCGCATCGTGGGGGAGGGGCACTGGCGGAAGGGGGGATTAGGAAAAACGACACGGGCCCTGGCAGTGCAGGGTGGAGGGAGGGTGGGGGAATCCCCCGGGAGGCAGGGCCATGTGGGGGGCAGGAGGCTGGGTCCTGGGAGGGGTGGAGAGGGGGCCTCCGGGGGAGCCGGCAGCACACCTGGGGCCAGCACCTCCCCGCCCCAGGGGCTGCAGAAGGGAAGGGAAGGCAGGACGAGCGGGACGGCCTCTTCCCAGGGACCAGGCGACGCCCAGGGGCAGGGGTCAAACGGGAACCCGGCCAGCCTGAGGTGAGGCCCAGGGCCCCCATGGGTGGCAAGAGATAGCCCGCACGGTGGTGACAGGATGCCCGGGTTCTGGGAAGGGGGTGGATGGGGGCTGCCGTCTCCACCCTCCATTGTTCCAGCCTGGATAGTGTTTTCCTGTCTCCAATTTACACACTGTCTCTGCCTTAGGGCTGTCCTCGGCCTCCAGCGAGTCAGGCCCGCTCACTTTCATCCTCTCCCAGGCTGTCTGCCTCCAGCTGGCTTTGATCTGTCAGTTTGAGTGTCTCTCACCTCTGGCCTTCTGCTCTGTCCACCTCCACTTCTCTTTCCTGTCACTGTCACTGTCTTTCCTTCACTATCCCCCCCTTTCGTCTTCCTTGGGGCACACGGACTTGGGTAAATTACTTAACGTTTCCAAGCTTCAGTCTCCTCATCTGTAAAATGGGGGCACTAATACCTCCCGCCACCAGCCTTGCTGGAATGGTGAGAATCACATTTGCAAAGCGCCCAGCACAGGCCACGAATAAAAGAACCACTTCCTCTCTGTACCCGTTTCCCGCTCACCACACCTCATCCTGGTGGTTTTTCTCCCTCTCCAGCTTCCTTGCCCTCGGCCACAGTTCTTCCCCCTTCTCCCTTCTCCCTTCTCCGAGCTGGGCAAGCCTGCCCTCACTCCCGCCCCACACCCAGCCTTTGAGCCACAGCCCAGCCTGGGGGACCCGGCTTTCGCCGTGCCTTTGATTCCTCCCCTTCGGGAGCCCCCCACGGCCCCCTCCCCAGAGACCCCTTTGATGCCAGGCAGTGAAAGAGGGGGAGGCCGCTCAGTGAAAGGAGATTAGGGACGAGGAGGGACAGAAACTCATGGAAGGAAAACCATTTGGAGACCAGGAGGTGGGAACCCGGCTGAGTGAGGGAGACGTGCAGGTCGGTTTCTGCTGGCCTGTCGGGCTGGAGGGAAGTCTGGGGCTCACGCAGGGCCTGGGTCCAGCCAGCTGTGAAGGGAAGGGGTCCAGCCTGGGAAAACCAGGGAAGGGGCCTGGGCGCTTGGAAGGTGAATGCAGAGGGAGGCCATCCTGACAGGAGTGCAGAATCGTAGGATCCAGGTGTGAATGCGAAGGAACTGGCAGTGGGGTCGTGTTGTGGCCTAGCCCGAAGTTATGCCTTGTCTGCATTTGTTCCTCCAAACCCTGCCCTCATGGTGGGCGCGAGCGGGGAACTGGGATAGAAACTTTGCGGATAGTTTTGGGTCTGGAGGAAAGGAAAGGCTGCCAAGGGCGTCGGGAGTCCGCAGGAAGAGTTTGGGGCGCCGGGGCAAGGGAATGTCCCAGGTCGCAGCTCGACTCCATCTCTTTCCCAAACAAAAGAAAACTCCACTCCCCGCCGGGCCGCCTCCTCCCCGCCCCCCTCCCGCTCGAGCACCAGTGATCTGAAGTGTCCGGGGCTGGGGTGCCCGGTAGGGGCAGACAGAGGACGGGACCTCCACTCCGAGGTCCAGTTTGGGGGGTCCCAGCAGTGACGAGGTGCCCCCAAGGACACTCACCTTCTAAAGCCGCGGCGAGCGAAGCCCAGCAGAGCAGCGCCCGGAGCTCCATGGCGCCGCCTCACTCGGGTAGGATCCGACCGAGTTTGGGGGGCCCGAGCCCCCCCAGGTCTGGCCCCTCCCCTGGGCGGGTGGACGCCGACTCCTCGCGCAGGACTGTCCGTCGGGGCCCTCAGCGCGGGCCCATGCGGGCGCGCGGGGCGCCCGGCGGCAGCGCCCAGGTGTGGCCCCGCGTCCCCGGCGCGCGCCGGCGATCGGCCGGGGGCGGCCCGGCAGCGGCCGTGCTGGGCGGGCGGAGGGAGACGTGGCTGGAGCCGGGGTCCCTGCGGGGCCTCGGGGGTCCCGCCCCGGCGGGCAGGGGCTGAGGCGGACGCTCGCGGGCTTCCCCCCCCGGAGCGGCGTCGCTCGCGCCGCCCGGCCGAGTGCGCTGCGCGCGGGCGGGCGGGGAGGGTGGGAGCCCAGCAGGGACGGGGCGGGAGGGAGGGAGGCAGCGGCGCGGGGCCGACGGGCCGGGCCGGGGCTGGGCCGAGCTGGGACTGGGCCGGGCGGCGCCTGGCCCGGGAGGGAGGGGCGCGCGGGGGGCGGGGCGGCTCCCCCCAGCCCGGGCCGGAGAGGGGGCCGGGGCCCTCTGATTGGAGCGCGCGCTGCTGAATAATTCATGAGGGAAGCGGAGAGGGGCGCCGAGTGGAGCGGGTCGGGAAGTTGGGAAAGTTTGGCGGAGGGGGAGGGGCAGCGGGCGCAGCGCCCGGGGACCGCCCGACGTGCACGGCGGCGGTGCGCCCTGCCCGGGGCCGAGCGCGCCGAGGCGGGGGCGCGGGGACCCCCGGGACGGGCCCGAGCCCGGCGGGCACCCGAGGGCCCAGAAGCACCCCAGCCGCTCCGAGGGCCGCACCGGCGTGCGCGTAACGTGCGTCGCGCTCACAAAGCCGGCCCTGACCGCGCGGCGGGCTTGAGATTCCGCTCCTGGATGCGCCGAGCACTGCGCCTGCGAGGAAAGGAGGGGTGGAAGCTTTTGAGCACGGAGAGTCGCCCAGCGGCATCCGAGCAGCAGCTTCGGGGTAACCCTGCAGCGGACGTTCACACAATCATTACCTCAACACGAGGTCGGGGACCTACTGTGCGCGCCACCGGCGGTGCAGCTGGTTGTGATTTCTTTCCTCGGTCTGAAGCCGTTAGCTTTTATGCCTGATTTTATATTCGTGATTTTGTTTTAACTTTCTCGGTGCCAAAACACGTGCGGAGCGGGCGCGCCCTGGGTTGCGCTGGGGAGGAATATAGAACGAAGAGGCAAGGGTAAATAAAGGTGGGTGTGTCCGAGCGGGTGAGGGGTCCGGGGAGATCTCCAAATCAGCCCTCTCACTCTCCCTCTCGCGTCTCGGGGCGGGGGCGTGGGCTCTGCCGCCGGCTGCCCTGACCCCGGAGGCTGAGGCTGGGGCTGCTGCGCTGTCTTTCCTGAGGCTGCTTCCTGTCTGGCTCCTGGGGGCCCTCGGGATGGCTGGGAGGGGCCCTTCCTCTAATTGCCAGCTCCCCCCACCTCCATCAGTTAGAGGGGAGGGTCCAGGAAAGCCGCGCTCCTCCTTCCAGCCTCTCTCCCACTCCAGGGCGCCTACCATGTGGGTCACGGGGTGGGTGCCTTGGGCAGGGGGTGCAGCTGCGGGCGTCGGCCTCTGCGAGGGTTGGAAAGAAAGGCCTTAGACCCAGAAGATTATTGACGGGGACAGAGTTTGGAGGCGCTGAGGAGCCAAGAGAGAGGGGAGGAGGAGTCCAGGATGCTTGAGGGGCTGCCAGGCTCCCTCAACCCCCACCCCAGAGGACAGCCAGCCCTGCGATGACCTCTTGTTCCAGCGCACTTATCTTCCTGCCACAAGAGGTGCTCCCCACACCCCTGCCCTTCCTCATTTGCCCTGCCTGGGTCCTGCTCTGGGGTGGGGGGTCACGGAGGGCAGGAAACAGCCGGTTTTGCTGGAGCCGGGCAGACCAGGCTGGAGCTGGGAATCCCCTCCTCCCTCCCCGTCCAGGCCTAGTCTTCCCCCCTCCAGCTTCTCCCCTGGGTCTCCCCCACCCCCCATCTGCACCAGGATCCCGATCCTCTAGCCTCTAAAAATTATGTTTTCTGGGACCTCCCGGACCCGGCCCTTGACCCGCACTCAGCTCGGGCCGTTGATTGCTTGATTTTTCTCACTGAGTGGGAGATGCAGTTCATCATGGGAGGGCCGGGGTGTGTGGAGAGGGGTCGCATGCCTGCATGGTGGAGACAGCAGTGCACAGAGAACCGAGGCAGGATGGAGTGAGGGGTTGATAGGACAGAGGGGTGAAGGAGTGAAACAGCTCACCTCACATCAGAACCCTGTGTATTTGACCCCTACGGACCAGGCCCCTCAGCGGGAGGCAAGAGGAGACCCTGACTTAAAAAAAAAAAAAAAAGGCTCAGCCTGTAATCCCGCGCCTTTGGGAGGCTGAGGTGAGTGGATTGCCTTAGCCCGCAGCTTCGGGACCCGCCTGGGCAACTTGACAAGACCTCATCTCTACAATAAATTAAAAAAAAGTCAGCCGGGTGTGATAGTGCGCACCTGTAGTTCCAGCTACTTGGAAGGCTGAGGCGGAAGGATCGCCGGAGCCCAGCAGGTCGAGGGTGCGGTGGCCGGGAGTGGCCATTGCACTCCAGTCTGGGTGACAGAGTGAGACTCCAACTCACAAAACAAAACAAAACAAAAACACCCATCCTATCCCACCAGGTCCCCAACCCCCAGCCTGTAATGCACTTCCTAGAATAAACAAAATCTTCGATGAACATCTACTATGTGCTGACTGACCCCTGTGCTAGTTTTCAAGATACGTAAGACAGTGAAAATTGATATCATCTTACATGCCTTCTGATCAATTATAATCTGATGAAAAATCCCACGATTTCCCCCTTTCCATGGAGATGACATCTGAGATGTTCACTCCACTTCTCGGGAATCGCTCTCAGTCTGTCCTGAGTGTGAGATCAGTTCCTCCAACCGCAGACCACCCAGACTACTTTCCAGGCAGGCCAAACGAGTACCCACTGAATTATCCGACACAGGCAGGCGTGTTCCTGTCACTACCTGAATTCATGCTTGTTTTGCAGACCCAAGCAAATCTCAGCGCCCCCCTTTCCTTATTATTAGAGCATCTCACTTCCTGTGGCCCCAAATGTTACGCTGTTACCCGTGTTCCTACCCAGAGCAATGCTGTGATCACCCATTGCCTTGCTAGGCTTGTGTCGGCATCAGCTGGTATTTTCTTTTTGCCGTCCACATCATGACAGTTGTTTCAAGTAGTTGTAGAGTTAGGACTTTTCCTATATGTAATAAATAACAAGCAACAAATTATCCCTTGTCTCTGTAAATTGCTGAACCCGTCACCTGTCTTCTCGTATCCCAGTGTCCCCTCTTCTGGGACACCTGTGTCAGGTCCAAAGTTCAAGTTTACCCCAAAGCTCATGAAGTTTAAGCTTCAGTGCCTCTTAACTGCCTGGTTTCTTTCACAGCTCTGGTTAATAAGTGCCATCAATTTAAACAGTTTTTAAGGTGAGTCACACACAGCATGAGACCTTTTGAAATGACCTGAAATCTTTTTTTATTTTTTATTTTTTTTGAGTTGGAGTTTCACTCTGTTGCCCAGACTGGAGGGCAGTGGCACGCTCCCGGCCACCGCAGCCTCAACCTGCTGGGCTCCGGCGATCCTTCCGCCTCAGCCTTCCAGGTAGCTGGAAATACAGGCGCATGCTACCACGCCCGGCTAGTTTTTGATTTATTGTAGAGACGAGGTCTTGCCAAGTTGCCAGGTGGGTCTCAAACCCGCGGGCTCAGGCAATCCACTCGTCTTGGCCTCCCAAAGTGCTGGGATTACAGGCTGAGCCACCGAGCCCGGCCTGTCCTGAAATCTTACAGCTCTGTTATGAAAGAAATTTGATAGAAGTTTTGACACTACCAATAATGAGTTGGAAACTCAGAGAAATTTGTATAAATCCTTCTAGTCTTCAGCCATACTTGAAGAAAGACTGAGAGAAAGAATAGAAAACAATATTACAAAATCACTAGCATATGAAGATGCAATCAAATAATAAGCATCTAAGAAAAGGTAGAAAGTGAAAGTATTACAGAGGTGTGTCAGGTTCATTTACTACAAATCTTGTTATTTTTCTAGATTTTATAACATTTATATGTCCCGGCTGGGCTCGGTGGCTCAGCCTGTAATCCTGCGCCTTGGGAGGCTGACGTGAGTGGACTGCCTGAGCCCGCGGGTTCGAGACCCGCTGGGCAGCGAGACCTCATCTCTACAATAAATCAAAAAATTAGCCGGGCGTGGTAGTGCGCGCCTGTAATTCCGGCTACTCGGAAGGTTGAGGCGGAAGGATCACCGGAGCCCAGCAGTTCGAGGCTGCGGTGGCCGGGAGCGGTCACTGCACTCCAGTCTGGGCGACCAGAGTGAGACTCCAACTCAAAAAAAAACCAAAAAACAAAAAAAAACATTTATATGTCCCCTTTTAAATATTTGTCGCTGGTTGTGATTTTTCAATATGAAGACGTGAACTTTTATACCTAATTTTATATTCATAATGTTATTTTCACTTTTTTATTTTTTTGAGTGGGAGTCTCACTGTGTTGCCCAGGCTGGAGTGCAGTGGTACACTCACAGCCACCCCGGCATCAACCTGCTAGGCTCCGGTGATCCTTCCAGGTAGCCAGAACTATAGGGGCTCAAACCTGTGGGCTAAGGCAATCCACTCGCCTTGGCCTCCTAAAGTGCTGGGGTGATAGGCTGAGCCACTGAGCCCGGCCTTATTTTCAGTTTCTTAAGGAGGGTGCCCCAATTTGTGTAACCCTCAGGATCCACAGAACCTGAATCTACCCCTAGTCTGACCACCACAAACCTTCCAGAACTCATCCTATAGAATTAATTTATTAGTGATTGAATATTTACTTGTATGTGTCTATGTTTCAAGAGACAGGAGTGTTGAGCTCACCACTGTAAGTCCAGTGTAGTTCTGGCCCATAGTAAGTACTTAGTGAATATTTGTTGACTATTCATTCCTTTATTGGTTTAACATTCTTTCATTTCAGCCAGATTTTTTGGTTTGTTTTTTTTTTCCCCCCTCAAAGTCTCTCCCAGGCTGGAGTGCAGTATCACACTCATGGCCACTGCAGTCACCACTTGCTATGCTCAAGTGATTCTCCCACCTCAGCCTTCCAAGTAGCTGGAGTTATAGACATGCGCCATCACGCCCGGCTAAATTTTTTGGTTTATTGTTAGAGATGAGGTCTCGCCAATTTGCCCAGGCTGGTCTCGAACCCGTGGGCTCAGGCAATCCTCTCACCTCGGCCTCCCAAAGTACTGGGATTATAGGTGTGAGCCACCGAGCCTGGTCTGATTTGTTTTTTTGTAGACAGCATCTTGCTCTATTACTCAGGCTGGAGTGCAGTGATGCGATCAGAGCTCACTGCAGCCTTGAACTGCTAGGCTCATGTGATCCTTCTGACTCAGCTTCCCAAGCAACTAGGAGGACTACAGGTGTGTGCCACCATATTCAGTCAATTTATTCATATTTTTTTTTGTATATATGGATGGGGTGTCTCCTCTCATCTCGGTCTCCCAAAGTGCTTGGATTACAGGTATGAGTTACTACACCTGACCTATTCAGCAAGTATTTATTGAACGTTTACTGTAGGGCAGGATGGAGGACACCAATTCCTCCTGTGTCTTCCAGGACTAAGTGGCCCAGGGGTAGAAACAGCTACAAGGGGCCAAGCTCGGTGGCTCAGCCTGTCATCCCAGTACTTTGGGAGGCCGAGGAGAGTGGATTGCCCGAGCCTACGGGTTCAAGACTAATCCGGACAACTTGGCGAGCCCTCGTCTCTATAATAAATTAAAAAATTAGCCAGGCATGGTAGTGCGTGCCTGTAGTTCCAGGTACTTGGAAGGCTGAGGGGGAAGGATTGCCGGAGTCCAACAGGTTGACGCTGGGGTGGCCATGAGCAGCGTGCCACCGCACTCCAGCCTGGGCGACAGAATGAGACTCCAACTCAAAAAAAAAAAAAAAAAGCAAAAAAACAGCCACAAGACTTCACCTGCACCCAGGTGATTAAGTGTTGAGCTTAAGTGATTGCATATACTGGTCCTATGGGCTCATGGAAGAACAACTAACGCAGCTTACAGGTTCTAGGTGAGCTCTCTGGAGAAGGTGATGCTGTCTGAACGAGTCGTTAGGGCAGAACGGAGTTCATTCATTTACTTAAATCTTCATAAACCAGCCTCGAAGTATTTATGTATTCTGGAAAGGAGTTTATTTATTTATTTTTTGAACTGGAGTCTCACTGTCACCCAGACTGGAGTGCAGTGGCCGCTCCCGGCCACCGCAGCCTCGACCTGCAGGGCTCCGGCGATCCTTCCGCCTCCGCCTTCTAAGTAGCTGGAACTACAGGCGCGCGCTACCACGCCCGACTCATTTTTTGATTTATTGTAGAGATGAGGTCTCGCCAAGTTGCCCATGCGGGTCTCGAACCCACGGGCTCAGGCAATCCACTCACCTCAGCCTCCCAAAGGCGCGGGATGACAGGCTGAGCCACCGAGCCTGGCGTCATCAAGATCTGAACTCCGTGGTCTGGAGCTCCAAGACAGCTTGGAGACTAGAGTCACAGGTTTGGAAGTTGTTGGCCCAGGATGGTCCCAGAAACTTGCGAGTGGTGGTGGGTGTGGCAGAGACAGAACAGATCAGGAAGACTGAGAAAGGTTTCACAGCTTCACTTTTTCTTTAAATAAACACGATCCTGTTTAAACGATTATAAGAATCTTATGAGAGAGGCAGTGTGGGTATTATTATTGTTGTTATTATTTTTTAGAGTCAGGGTCTTGCTGCGTCACACAGGCCGGAGTGCAGTGGTGAGATTATAACACTGAACTCCTGGGCTCAAGTGATCCTCCTGCCTCAGGCTCCTGAGTAACTGGGACTACAGGTGTATGCCACCACACCCAGCTATTTTTTTTTTTTTTGGTAGAGACAGGGGCTTGCTATGTTTCCCAGGCTGGCCTTGAACACCTGGTCTCAAGGGATCAAATGATCCTTTCACCTTTGCCTCCTCAAACATTGGGATTATAGATGTGAGCCACCACCTGGTCTGGTTGGGTATTATTAATACTTTTTTTTTTTTTTTTTTTTTTTAGTCAGATTGCAGTGGCATGATCGTGGCCGCTGCAGCCTTGACCTGCAGGACTCAGGTGATCCTTCCTCTCAGCCTTCCAAGTAGCTGGAACTGCAGGCGTGAGCCACCACGCCTGGCTAATTTTCTTGATTTATTGCAGAGTCGAGGTCTCGCCAAGTTGCCCAGGCTGGTCTCAGGCAATCCTCTGGCCTCCCAAAGTGCTGGGATTACAGGTATGAGCCACCACGCCCAGCCACCAGGCTGGCCTTGAACTGGGTTCAGGCAATCCTCTTGCCTCCACCTCCCAAAATGCTGAGGATTACAGGCGTGAGCCACTGCGGTTTTAAAGAGGAAGAGATGAGGTCAGAAGGTTGAGTGATCTGTCAAATGCACTGCCAGCCTGGCTCCACTGCTGTGTTCTTCCACCAAACTGGGCAGACCTACCTTCAAGGACCTGGAAAGACCTCTCTGCGCCTTTTCCTTCTTCCTCTCGCACTCACAGGGCCCAGGCCACAGGGGCCATTTCCCTCCCTTTGCCTTGGAGTCTTTCTCTTGCTGAGCCTCTACTTTCTACTGGCCACGAACGGGGTGTGATTTACCCCCTAACATTCCATGCAGACTTTCCTACCCTGTCCCTAGCCTTGGTGCTGGGAGTAAAGGAAGGACCCCTGGGCTCTGTTGGAACAGCAGGGGGCTGAGAGAAACAGCTGGAATGAGGGGAGGGAAAGGGCAGAGCTTGGAGCACAGGCCTGGGATACTGGAGGGCACGGAGGTGGAGAGGAGGAAGGCTGAGGAGGTGGGGACCAGAGCAAAGAAGGAGGGGTGGATGAGGGGAGTGGAAAGGTGTGTGTGCTTGGGGTGGGCTGGGGAGACGTAGTGGGAGGCTCATTGTCCCAGCAGGGGGAAGTCTTTTGTTTCCTCTCTTCCCCTGGCAGCCTGACAGGACATGAGGCCAAGCCCCCCCATGCCAGCATCCCCTCACCCACTGGACCGGACTGTGGTCCTTCCCTTACCATCGTGTCCTTGCCAGGGGAACGAGGGCAGGGGTAGGCAGGAGGCTAGCTCAAGGGGCGAATATAGGAAGGACTGTTTGTGGCTGGGGGCTAGGCTACCAGGGTCCTTAAAGGACAAGAAGCCCTTGGGCTGGTTAGTGGAACTTGGCAGGCAAAGATCTGTGTGTGGGGAGCGGCAGGAAGCCGGGCCGGGTGGGGCCAGCACAGAGGGTAGCAGGTCGGGCCAGGGGAGGTAAGCAGGGCCCCAGAGGAGATGACGCAGGGCTTCAGGCTCCTCCAGCCCCCACGATTACAGCTTGGGGGCCCGAGAGCTCACCTGAATCCCAGAGAACCCACCACCCCCTCCATTCCCTAGAGTTGACATCACCCCATCAGGGCAGCAGGGATTTGGTGCAGCCCCGAAACCCAGGTGTCCCGCCTGGGCCTTGGACATCCGGCTCCCTAGATGCGATCCCTCTCCAGGATCCAGGAGTCTGGCCTTCCACCGCTGCCCTCCAGGAACCCTGGAATCCCATCCCTCCCCTCTGCTGCCTTCAGGGCCATTTTGCTCCATCAGCTGTTCTTGCAGGAAGGGCGCCCTGCTCAGCTCGCCTCTCTTCCCGAGCCTTTTGTTTGCTGGGTCTGCAGGAAATCGTAGGGGCGGTGGCCAAGGGCTCATCTGCCCCTGGGACCGCGGGGGGTGGGGGTGGGTGAGGGTGGGGGCCCAGATTCATTGGACTTAATGCTGGGGAGCTCAGGGCGGGAGGGGGGTGGGGTGTCTCCAGGAAATTAGCATTGAAGGCCTGACTCGCGGCGGAGGCCCCCGAGGGACGGACTGGGTACACAGACATACATGTACGTGCTTGAGAATCCGGGACCCCTAGAACCGGAGGCTGGGCGGACACCTTGAGGTCACCGAAGAGGTTGGCGGGGGTATTGAGCACCGGGGGAGAGAAACCCAGACGCTGAACCCCACAACCCGGCCCTCACGCGCCACGGATTCTGGGGATCCCTAGAGATGGGGAGCAGGTCGGACCAACTGGTCTCTGGGAGTAGGGTTTGGTATTTGTTTTCCCCCTAAAAGATGGTGCCGAGGAGGACCAGCACGTAGCCCCCGAGTTCGCGCCTTCCCAGGACGCAACCGCACAAGAGGCGGCGGCGTGGACGCTCTGGCGGGCCGGCGTCCTCTCGTTGGTTGCCCTCTCTCTGAAGCCATCCTGGGCGCCGCCATCTTGCCTTCCCAGCCGACGGGGCGGGGCAGCTGCAGTCACGTGACCAGCGAGCCCGAGGCCGCCGGCCGCCGGCCGCCGGGCGGGCCTGCGAGGGTTCCAAGGCCACGGACGGCCCGTGGGACCGGGCCGGGCGCCGGAGCTCCAGCGGCGAAGAAAGCAGGAACTCCTGTTTCGTGGAGGTTAACTTTGTCTTGGGACTAGGCAGTCAGTGAACCAGATAAATAAACAGACGATACATATATGAGTTAGATGGGCAGTGCTATGGAAGAAAAATGTAGGAAAGGGGGGTGGGGAGGCGGGTGCGGTTCATGTTTAAAATGGGATTGGCGGGAAAGAAGTTAACGTTTGAGTCCAGAAGACTTCAAGGAAGCTCGTGCCCCGTAAGCCGCAGAACGTTCGGAGACCGTCTAAGGAGCAGCTTAGGGGCCGTGGAGGGGTATGACCGGGAGGTGGGAGGAGAGAAATGGGGGCGGGGAGTCTGGATCCGGCGAGGCGTCCCGAGCAAAAGGAGACGTCATCAATACTTATGCCAAGCCAACAGACATAAGCTAGGGCCGTAGTTGGTGAATCAGGCCCCTCCACTTACAGAGAGGACCTTTGGCTTTTACTTGGAGGGAAACGCGAGCCATTGGAGTGTTTTCAAAAGAGAAGCCTCGGGAGCTGATGCTTGCATTAGCAGCTTCTCTCTGACTACTCTGTTGTGAACAGACGACAGGGACGAGTGCAGAGGCGGGAAAAACAGGGCCTGTTGTGGTCATGCAGGGAGGAGATGCTGGTGGCCTGGACCAGGGTGGTAGGATGTGGTTGGTTACTGGTTATATCTCCAAAGTAGAAGGCAAAAAGAATCGCCGAGGAGTTGGATGTTGGGCGTGAGAGAGCGTGTTCGGGAATAACCCCAAGGTTTCTGGCTCAAGCAACTGGAAAGATGGGAGGATCACAAGAGGAGTGGGTTGTGGGGGTAAGTTTAGGTGTTTGGTCTTGGACATCCCATGTTTGAGTTGCCCATTAGATACCCAAGCAGAGATGTCAGATGGTCTGAAGTTCAGAGTGGAGGTTTGGACTGGAGATAGGCCCTTGGCACTATTATGTACAGATAAGATGTAAAACGATGAGATAATATGTGACACCAAGCGAGTGGGTGTGAGTGGTGAAGAGACGTCTGAGGACTCAGCTTCCATTCCGCAATGGCCTCTTGACTGTGCCTCCAACAACGCCTCGGGCTTCTCCAAAATTAAAGTGAGAGATGAGGGAGAACCAGCAGAGAAGGCTGAGTGGGAGGAAGCTGGAGTTCCAGGAGCCAAGCTGGGCAAGTGTTTTGAGAAGGCAGAGAGGAAGTTTGAAAAGCGATGCTGGTAGTTTAGTGAAAAGAGGACTGGAACAGAGGCCCTGCATTGACCAAGTGGAAGTCATGGGTGACTCAGTGAGCAGGTTCCCTTTTGCTCAAGGGCGGAAGCCGGAGTGTAGAGGGTTGAAGAAGAAATGAGGGTTATCAGCTCCAGGGGCTGGGAAATTTATTAATTTTTTCTTTTCTTCTTTCTTTTTTTTTTTTGAGTTGGAGTCTCACTCTGTCGCCCAGACCGGAGGGCAGTGGCCGCTCCCGGCCCCCGCAGCCTCGACCCGCGGGGCTCGGGCGATCCTCCCGCCTCAGCCTTCCGAGTAGCCGGAATTACAGGCATGTGCTACCACACCCAGCTGATTTTTTGATTTATTGTAGAGATGAGGTCTCGCTTGCCCAGGCGGGTCTCAAACCCCGCGGGCTCAGGCAATCCAATCACCTCAGCCTCCCAAAGGTGCGGGATTACAGGCTGAGCCACCGAGCCCGGCTCGGGGCTGGGAAATTAAAAAAAAAAAAAAGGAAAGAAATGAGAGGAAGGGATCAGAAACAGCTCATATAAGTTCATATAAGGAGGTTTTTTTTTTGAGTTGGGTCTTACTCTGTCACCCGGGCTAGAGTGCGGTGGCAGGATCATGGCTCACTGCAGCTCCGATTTACTGGGCTTAGGCGAGCCTTCTGCCTCAGCCTCCTGAGTAGTTGGGACTACAGGCGTGAGCCATTAGCCTGGCTAAGTTTTTGATTTTTTTTGTAGAGACGAGGTCTCTCTATGTTGCCTAGGCTGGTCTTGAACTCCTGGGCTCAAGCAATCCTCTTGGCTCGGCCTCCCAGAGTGTTGAGATTACCGGCGTAAGCCACCGCACCTGGCCAGGAGTCTTGTTATATAAAACAACAAAGAAAGGAAGGGATAGCTGGGGAGGGGAAAATGGTTGAGTGGAATCAAGAAAATCTATTTTTTTTTTTTTTGAATTGGAGTGTCACTCTGTCGCCCAGACTGGAGTGCAGTGGCCACCGGCCACCGCCTCGACCTGCTGGGCTCCAACGATCCTTCCGCCTCAGCCTTCCAAGTAGCTGGAACTACAGGCGCGCGCTACCATGCCCGGCTAATTTTTGATTTATTGTAGAGATGAGGTCTCGCCAAGTTGCCCTGGCGGGTCTCGAACCCGCGGGCTCAGGCAATCCACTCACCTCAGCCTCCCAAAGCGCTGGGATTACAGGCTGAGCCACCCAGCCCGGCTTCAATTTTTTTTTCTTTATAAGGCCTTAGAAATTAAGCATCTTTGCATACTAATGGGAATGATCCAGTGGGAAGAAAAACCAAGACCTCAAGTGGCGAGTTGACCTTAGCCGGGAGCAGGATCTCTTTGTCCCAGTCACAGGAGGGAGGGCAGGGCAAAGGGTGTTGAGGCAGGTAGGTGGGAGGTGGGTGGAGAGGCGTTTTCAGAGTCTCTCCTGATGGCTTCTGTTTCCTTAATGTGTGGGAAACCAGGCGGTGAGCCAAGAGTGAGAACCAGGGATGGAGAAAGCACTGCAGGACTGGGGAGAGGGCTGAGACTTGGATCTAGGGGCGTGGGCAAGTGACTGGACTGGAGAGAGATTGCTGGGACAAGGGGCAGCGCTGAGGGACCCCCTTGCACTCGGGGTTTTGAAACGACACTCGTTGCCACGGGTGGGTGTCTTCTCACCGCATTCAGCGACTTGGACGGGTCGAATGAGTTTGCCAGCTCTGTGGCCAGGCCTGTGTGATAAAAGGGCGGGGCAAGGAGCTTGAAGGCCTATAATCGACCTGGAAACTTAAGCTAGGTAAGAGGGAAGTGAAGATGTTGGAAGGAGAGGCAGGAGAGAAGAGGAACAGCGGAAGGAGGGTCAGATGGATGAACTGGGGGTCTAATAAGGCAGAGAATTGTTGGGGTCACATATGACAGAGAGTTTATCCTTTACCAAACTTTAGTCAGGGTCCCGAATCCTCTCCTCTACCAGGCCTCAATGTTGTGTCTCCCCAGCTGCCTTTGCTGTGTTCGGAGCTGAGTCCGATCTCTCCTCCCTATTGCAACAGTCCTGATGCCAATGGAAACAGTCCTGAATAAAGTCTCCCTTACTGTTTTAACAAGCATCAGCTTAACTTCTTCTTTCTTTAACCGGAGCACTAAACGAGGTGGACCGAAGAGGAGGAGTTGCACTTGCTGGTAAACACAAGGTCCAAGGCCCAGCCACTGTAATAGGGTTGGGTGGAAGGCGAGATCGATGGAGAAGCAGAGTTCAGGGCCTGACAGGCCAGGGTGTTGGAGGTCTCGTCACTGTGGATGTTGAAACCGCCAAAAACTGCAGTCATGGTTTAGGCAGCAGGGACGACCCCTGAAAGTGCCAAAGTTTCATTGCTCATGAGATCTCTTCCTGGCAGAGTCACATGTGGGCTTGGTTCAGCCCTTTCCTGTCCTGGGGAAATACTGGTGATAATCTACAGCTAAAGAACGGTGCCAGGAAAAGCCATGTTCGTTTCCTGAGGCTCAAATAACAGCGTGACTATAAAGGACTGTGTAAAAACCAGGAATGCATTACAGAAGCTCTCCAAGCTTCAGTTTCCCCTCTTGAAATTTGAAAAGCAGCACCTGCCTCGCAGAGTGGGTCATGCATATTTATGCAAGGAGTACTACTTAATCCTTGAGGTGTTGTTTTAAAGTGCCTGTTAGCTCACTGAACTCTCACAGCAGCCTGAGCCGAGAGGTTCTAGTTTATGCCCATTTTACAGACGGGCATAAACTGCAGTGCTGCTGTTGGTGGGAACGGCACAGAGGGAGGGAGGAGTCCCAACTCTCAAGCTGGGTTCAAGAGTTCACAAGTTCCCGGATCTCTGCTGGAGGCGAGAACGCCGTGCGGGGGGCAGCGGGCAGCGCCCCGTGCACACGGTCGACCACAGCCCGCGCCTCCGAGGCTCCGGCTTGGTCGGCGGCCAAGAGCGCCCTCCAGTGGCAGAAGGGAAGAGCGCAGCTGGGCCGGGCGGGCCGGGACGCGGGGGAAGGGTCCCGGCGGGGGTGCGGGCGAGGACGGGACCTGGCGGAGGCTCTGGGCTTGGCGTCCGAAGGACTCGGGCCCGGCAGGCGCGGCTCGACGTGGCCCGCTCGCCGGCGCCACACCTGGGCCAGGTGGAGCGGCCCCGCCCGCCTGCAGGCAGCCGTCCGCGCGCTCCCACGCCCTCCCAGACGGCGACGGCCGGCGGGCCTCGAGGCCGGACGAGGAGGCCGGCGGAGACGCGCGTCGGCGGGCGGCCCCTCCCGGGGCTCGCGGAGCGGGAGCCGCGCCGGCCGGGGCTGCCGGGGCCGCGGGGGCGGGGCCTGCCCGGGCGCGCCCACGGGGCGGGGCCGCGGCCGGGGACCAATGGCGCGCCCGCGCCGGGGCGGGGGCAGCTCCGGGCCTGGCGTCCCGGCCGCGCCGCGGTCTTTTCCGGCCTCCGCGCCCTCCGCCCGCGGCGGAGCCCCCCGGGCCGCGGGCGTCGCCCCGAGCGGCTGCGGGCGCCGGTGAGTGCGCGGGCGCCCGCGGCATCCGCGCGGCGGGGCGTGCCCGGGCGGGGGCGCGGGCCGGGGCCCCTCGCCCCGCCGCGGGCGCGCGTGGGCCGGGCCGCGGGGGGAGGACCGGGGCCTGGCGCGGCGCGCGGCGAGCCGGCCGGCGTTTGTTTTGGTCGCCGGGGGGCGTGTCTGGGTTGGCGGAGCGGGGGGCGCCTCGGGCGGCGGGAGGAAGCTGGGGCGGCTGGGGAGGGCGGGGGGCGAGAGGGGTGGAGGGAGAGGATGGCGGGGGGCTCTGGGGGGCTTGGAAGTTTCTGGCCGTCCCCGGGTGAAGTGATTGTGGCGGGCGGGGCCCTGAGGGCTGGAAGGCGGAGGCGCGGAGGTCCGGCCCGCAGTTTCCTTCCCTTTGGGGAGGTTTGCTTCCTCTCGTGTTGCTGGCTAGGGAGAGGCTGGAGAAACTTGAGCGGCCCCTTTCCAGAGCCAGTGCCATCCAGTCTCAGGGACACGGGGCAAGGGGCGACCTCCAGGAGCTGGGAGGGACCCTGACACACACCCATGCCGAGGGCTTTGGGGTCCACCCTGGTGGGGCAGTGGCGAGGACCGCCCGGCCCGCTGGCTCTGTGGAGTTGCTGGTGAGCGGCGGGTGTGTTTCCTTGTGGCTTTCCCTTTCGGGGAGGTTTCTGGGTGTTTGGTTAGAGCGGTTTTGGGGGGCAGGCTCGGTGGAGCTGCTTTCCGAACAGCATCATCTGCTTTGCAGGTCACCTAACCCATTCGTGGCTTCCTCTTCCCGCGCTCAGCCATGGCCAGCGAGAGCTCACCTCTGCTGGCCTACCGGCTCCTGGGGGAGGAGGGGGCTGCCTTCCCCGTTAACGGGACCGGGGGGCCTGGAGGGGCGTCTGCCCGGAAGCTCTCCACCTTCTTGGGGGTGGTGGTGCCCACCGTCCTCTCCATGTTCAGTATAGTTGTCTTCCTGAGGATTGGTGAGTGGCCGGGTGGGGACTGACGGCGGGGGGGGGTGATGGGGGAGGGGTGGGACTGGGAGGACTTTGGGGGGTGCTGGGAGAAATGGATGGATGCAGGGCTTGGGAGGGGCTCCCCGCGGGCCCTGGCTTGGCTTTGCCCTGGAGCTCTGCTGCTGACCAGCGGAGTGGGAGGTGAGGGGCTGGGGCGTGGATCCCCCGTGACCTGATTTTCTGCTTCCATCCCAGGGTTTGTGGTGGGCCACGCGGGACTGCTGCAGGCCTTGGCCATGCTCCTGGTTGCCTATTTCATCCTGGCGCTCACCGTCCTCTCTGTCTGTGCCATTGCCACCAACGGAGCCGTGCAAGGGGGTGGAGCCTACTGTATCCTGCCTCTGTGGACTGGGGGCCGGGCTGGTTTGTCTCCCAGGGAGGGTGTGAAGGGGGCCCGGTGTCCTCCACCCCCTCCTCGGCGGCAGGGCAAGTTTGAATGACCATCCCCCATGTGGGTGGACATGGGGAAGGGGGCCGATGTTGCCCGACTTGTTAGTGCTGCTTTCTAGTCTCCTAACGGTCTGACCCTTGGCTAGGAGCGTTCTGCATCGAGGCCACTTGCGCCGCAAAGCTAGGATCTTCCAGCGCGGGGACCCACTGTGGCGGGGAACGGTCCGGCCTGTGCAGGGAGATGAGGCCGGGGACCCAGCTGCAGAGTGCTTTGTGCTGTGGCTCCTCCCTCATGCCCATTTCAGTTTCTTTTCCCTTAACGCACGCTTGCTTCCACTTTTAGTCATGATCAGCAGGACGCTGGGGCCTGAGGTCGGGGGCAGCATTGGCCTCATGTTCTACCTGGCTAACGTCTGTGGCTGTGCCGTCTCCCTGCTCGGGCTGGTGGAGGCTGTGCTCGACGTCTTCGGGGCTGGTCTGTGCGCGCTCTCCCTGTGGGTGCGCGGGGTCCGGGAGCGTGGGCTCCGGGAGCGTGGGCTCGTGAGGGAGAACGTCTTCTCCAGGAGAGGGGCGAAATGAGCCACTAGCTTGGCTTTCCGGAGCTCCTGCTGTGTGGCCAGCCTCCGGCAGGAGAGGTGGACATCCCTGAGATTGTCCTTGCCCTCAGGGAGCTTACCATCCAGTCGCAAGACCAGGGCTGTTTCCCCCAAATTGACAGAGACCACCAGGGAGCGCTGCTGCTGGGGTTGAGATGAGAGGAAGGTGGGGAAGGTGGGCTCCCGGACAGCAGGTGGGCAGAGGGGTCTCGTCCTGCTTTGGGCCATGGTTGGGGCTGGAGTCCTCCTTGGGGTCAGAGCTTCTAACTCGGTTCCTGCCTCTCTCCAGATGCCACAGGGCCCAGTGGGCTCCGGGTCCTGCCCCAGGGCTATGGCTGGAGCCTGCTCTACGGCTCCCTGCTGCTGGGCCTCGTGGGAGGGGTGTGCACCTTGGGAGCTGGACTCTACGCCCGTGCTTCCTTCCTTACGTTCCTGTTGGTCTCTGGCTCCCTGGCCTCCGTGCTGATCAGCTTTGTGGCCGTGGGGCCCAGGGATATCCCCTTGACCCCACGGTCGGGCCCCAACGGCTCCTCCCTGCCACCCCAGTTTGGCCACTTCACCGGCTTCAACAGCAGCACCCTGAAGGACAACTTGGGTGGTAAGCTAGGCCAAGGGTTCTCGGGGTGGTGGCGGGCCTGTGTGGGGCCTAGGCCCTCAGGGTTCCCGGATGAGCACAGGTGTCAGAATCAGGGGCAGGAGGTCTGGACCTCAGCGTCATGCGGTACGAGTTGCATCTGTCTGGCATGCGTTTGACCCATGGGGCATAAGAGAGCCCATGAGAGCCGGGCTCGGTGGCTCAGCCTGTAATCCCAGTGCTTTAGGAGGCCGGGGTGAGTGGATTGCCTGAGCCCGTGGGTTCGAGACCCGCCTGGGCAACTTGGCGAGACCTCGTCTCTACAATAAAATCAAAAATTAGCCGGGCGTGGTAGTGCATGCCTGTAGTTCCAGCTACTCGGAAGGCTGAGGCGGAAAGATTACCGGAGCCCAGCAGGTTGAGACTGCGGTGGCCGGGAGCAGCCACTGCACTCCAGTCTGGGCGACAGAGTGAGACTCCAACTCAAAAAAAATGAAAGAGAGCCCAGAAGGCAGTCTCTGCCTTAGAGGAGCTGGTGTTCCAGGCGGAGAGAGCTGTGCCTTCAGGAAACGATTAAATGGCACTGTAAGAGGAGCCTGACTCAAGCAGACCGGGCTCGCCCCAGGAGTGGAGAGGAAGGAGGCTGACTCTGGTCCGGGGGGAGCAGGGGGAGCCGGAGGTGGCCTGAGAGGGGTGGAGGGGTTCAGACAGGAGCAGAAAGCGGGGTGTGGGGGAGCCTCTCCAGGAAAAGCGTGAATTGGGGCATGGTGGCAGGAGCAGCAGCTTGAGGAATGAGGTGGCCCTGAGTCCGGCTGACCCAAGGCCGCTGCAGGGTCCGGCTGGGGTCTTGGTGTGGGAGGTGGGGGGTCATGGAGCCCGAGGAGAGGACCCTGACCTCCTCTTCTCCCTGGGAACACCCCCCAGCTGGCTATGCCGAGGACTACACCACGGGGGCCATGATGACATTTGCCAGCGTCTTTGCTGTCCTCTTTAACGGCTGCACAGGCATCATGGCCGGGGCCAACATGTCTGGTGAGACTCCCCCTGCAGCCTCCTGGGGGTGTGGGGCTGCCGCCCTGAGGAGCATCGAGGCACAGTGAGAGGGCTGACCTCGCTCCTCTGCCCCCCCACCTTCCAGGGGAGCTGAAGGACCCCAGCCGTGCGATTCCTCTAGGGACAATTGTCGCCGTCGCCTATACCCTCTTTGTCTACGTCCTGCTTTTCTTCCTCTCCAGCTTCACCTGCGACAGGTGCCTGGGGAGGGCCGGGGCGGGGTGTCAGGACGAGGCTGGTGGTCCTGGGTCACCAAGGGGTGCACAAGCTGGGGAGCAGGTGCCCAGGTGGTTGGGGTGGAGGGGACATCCAGGAGGGCTGGCTGCACCAGGATCGTCAGACTGTACAGTGGCTGCCACAGACCTGGTGCGGCTGTAGGCATTCCGTTGGGGAGTGACTCCCTCGTCAAGTTGCATTTCTGTATCTCTTTGGGCTCGTGTGTCTACTGTTGAGAGCGGCCACTGGTGATCCCAAGGCTGCCCAGCGATACCCACTGAATACCAAGTCTATCTCATTAGCACTTTTGTATCTGACTGATCCTTGAGCTCAGGGCTGGGATCACAGAGGGCTGTGAACGCTTTTCTCCCAAGGACCCTACAGTGGACGATCATCGGTGTCCTCCGTTTCCCTCCCTTCTAGGACCTTGCTGCAGAAAGACTACGGGTTCTTTCGAGCCATCAGCCTGTGGCCCCCGCTGGTGTTGATTGGCATCTATGCCACGGCGCTCTCGGCGTCCATGAGCTCGCTCATTGGCGCCTCGCGCATCCTCCACGCCCTGGCCCGGGATGACCTCTTTGGTGCGTTCTCCTCTGCCACCTCGCCGCCTCCAAGCATACCCTGCCTCATCTGTCTTGGCTCCTGCTGGGCCCAGGCTGAGGCGTGTGCCGCGACTCTGTTTTTGCAGGAGTAATCTTGGCTCCAGCCAAGGTTGTATCCCGAGGGGGAAACCCCTGGGGGGCTGTGCTGTATTCCTGGGGCCTGGTGCAGGTGAGCCTTCCTCCTCAAGGGCCCCTTCCCCTCGCCCCCCCAGCGGGCAGGACAGGGGCATTCGACTCAGGTCGGGAGACGTGTATGCAAAGGCAGATGCGTTTGCACTTTTGGGGGCGGGCTGGCATTTTGGGGAGCGCACGGTCTCTCTGGATCAACGCTCAGCCTCTTGGTCCCTGCCCAGCTGGTGCTCCTGGCTGGGAAGCTGAACACCCTGGCTGCCGTGGTCACTGTCTTCTACCTGGTGGCCTACGCCGCAGTGGACCTGTCCTGCCTGAGCCTGGAGTGGGCCTCGGCCCCCAACTTCCGGTGAGGGCTGAAGAGGCCTGTGCCCCCGGAGAGGAGGAGGGAGGAAGGGGAAGGACCCTGACTCAGGGGCGGGGCCGGGGACCGAAGCAGTGGCGGCCGGTACGGGCAAGCCTGAGCTTCAGTCCCTGCCCCTCCGCCCCTGCAGCCCCACCTTCAGCCTGTTCTCCTGGCACACCTGCCTGCTGGGGGTGGCCTCCTGCCTGCTCATGATGTTCCTCATCAGCCCTGGCGCCGCCGGCGGCTCCCTGCTCCTCATGGGCCTGCTCTCCGCCCTGCTCACGGCGCGGGGAGGCCCCAGCAGCTGGGGCTATGTCAGCCAGGCCCTGCTCTTTCACCAGGTGGGGACCTGGAGGACAGTGGGGAGTGGGGAGGCCAGTCTGGGAGAGCGCCCGCCGAGGAGGCCGGCCTCGGCTCCCCTGGGCTGGGCGGGCGTTTCCCCTAACTCTGATGGGGCTGCCCTTGGAGCCCTGCCTCCCCACCGCCTCGTCCTCCCTGTCCGCAGGTGCGTAAGTACCTGCTCCGGCTGGATGTCCGGAAGGATCACGTGAAGTTCTGGCGACCCCAGCTGCTGCTCCTGGTGGGGAACCCCCGGGGCGCCCTGCCTCTGCTGCGGTTGGCCAACCAGCTCAAGAAGGGGGGACTCTACGTGCTGGGCCACGTAACCCTGGGCGACCTTGGTGAGCTGCCCTCCCGCTGGCTCCCACCCTGCCTCTCCCCATCCAGCTGGGCCGCTTGGTGCTTCTTCCCAATGGCCGTTCCAACCAGCCACAGCCCTCCCGGGGCCCGTCTGGGACTTGGACTCTAGATTAAGTGAGCGTGCTCGGCCCACATCGGCTGCCTTCCTTTGCTCACCTCTGCAGACTCCCTGCCCTCGGACCCTGTGCAGCCGCAGTATGGGGCGTGGCTGAGCCTGGTGGACCGAGCCCAGGTGAAGGCCTTTGTGGACCTGACCCTCTCGCCCTCCGTGCGCCAGGGGGCTCAGCATCTGCTGCGAATCTCGGGCCTGGGTGAGCGGCTCCTCCCTGGGCTCTCCTCCCCTCCGTGGTTCCTTCGAATCTTCCCTAGAGAGCCAACCACAGATTGCAAGTGGTTAAGGGCCTTCAGATGAAGTGTAGATAAGTCAGAGAGCAAAGACTAACAGCCACGGGCAGTGAGAGATAAGGCCTGATAGGAGATGTTGAGGACTGGCAGCGGGGTGACACTGTGGTGCTTTTTCCCTTCCTTCTTTTTTTCTGAGCCGCATATTGGGGCTCGGGCTCTGAAGAGTGTATTTCTGGGGACAATGGGAGCATTATTTGAGTCTCCAGCTGCCCCGTAGGATCAGAGGGTTTTTGACCACCAGAGTTCAGAGAAAGGAAGCTATGCTCTGCTGTGGCCAGCAAGGGTTTTGTGGAGAGATGGTAACTCGGCCAGGCCTTTAAAGGGGTCGAGAAGCAGGGAGTGTCACGGCACCCCCAGAGGCCGCAAAGGAAGCCGGAGGGTGCACTGGCCAATGCCTGTGGGTGGAGCGGTGGATTCCCAGCTCTCAGCGCTGAGGCCTCCAGGGTCCTCCACATCCATGCTCAGCCACCTCCTCCTCCCGTAAACCAGGACAGTGTCTGCCACCCAAGTCCATGCCTCCTTCTCCATTTAGAGTCTGGCTAATGTTCAGCAGTGTTGGACATTGCCCGATTCAGTGTAAATCGCAACCCTGGAAAATGCTCAGGAGGGACTGTGACTAGTTTACCTTTCAAGATCAGCCGGAGTTCACACCTGCTGAGATGTTCTAGGGTGCCATCAAGCATTGTCGGCCCTTGGGGCATCTGAGAACCTGGTCTTCCCTCAGCCCCACCTTTTTGTGCAGAAACTGCTGTGTTCATGAAGTTTACCCTGTGGAAGGTAATTCCACTAAAAAGGAAAATATTAGCCGGGCTCGGGGGCTCAGCCTGTAATCCCGTGCTTTGGGAGGCGGAGGTGAGTGGACTGTCTGAGCCTGAGGGTTCAAGACCCACCTGGGCAACTTGGCGAGACCTCATCTCTACAATAAATCAAAAATTAGCCAGGCGTGGTAGCACACACCTCTAGTTCCAGCTACTGGTAAGGCTGAGGCGGAAGGATTGCCGGAGCCCAGCAGGTCGAGGCTGCAGTGGCTGGAGTGGCCACTGCACTCCAGTCTGGGCAACAGAGTGAAACTCCAACTCAAAAAAAAAAAAAAAAGGAAAATACTTCCTTTAAATGGTAAATTTTCTTGGCATATAGAATTTAATTTACCGGTAGATTTTGAGCAATGTTTGTTTCACAAGAAGGGTCTTCAAAGAGGTCTTCGAGGCTCCCTGTAAACTCAAGTCTGGTGGACTTAGGTTTCACATGGATTGTTCAGAAATTTAAAACCAGGATCTGTCAGCAAGGACTTGGGACATGGTGGCCGGTACATGCTCAGCTCTGTGGCTCGGAAAAGGCCTCCAGCACTGGGCGGAGGTGGACTGCGCTCCCCTGCACCTGTCAGCCTTGAGCCTGTGGGCCAGTGGTTTCATTGCTTGGTGCCTCAGGCACCGTATCTGTAAAAGGGGGAGAGTAAATAGTACCTATCTCATAGCTCTAAGGTTCAAATTATTTAAAAAACAGAGGGCTTTCTACAGGATAAGCCCTTCCCCTGGGACATGTGCAGCTTTTGGCTGTTTCTTCTCTGGGGACTGTGCTATGGGCTGCCAGAGGGAGGGCTTTGCAGCAGTAGAAACAGGCTTCGTACCCCTGGTCTGCTTTCTCATCTTCGCCGAGCAGGGTCTGGGTGGCTGTTACCCTGGGGATTGAGGCCATGAGCTTGATTGATCAGGGCGTCTGGTTTGCCTGGTGGAGTCAAACTCTCATCTCCCATCACGAAAAAGCTGTGCTGCTTGAAGCTGGGCGTGAACAGCGTCCTTTCCACGGACCAGGAGTGCACGTTAGCACCAAGAATCTAAGGCAAAGCCTGCCCGTTTAAGTGGAGGAGATTTCTCACAGAGATGAACACATGCATGTGAGGGTGTTTAGGAAAACAAAAAAGTCATCGTGCAAACGTGCCTAATGTTGCCATAAGAGCCTGAGCACAGGGTGGGTGTCATACCTCATGGCTGACACGGCTTCCAGCGCCTACAAATGGGTGCCCGTGAGTGGTGTCAGCCTGACTCCGTCTGTCCCCTCTGCCTCCCCCTGCCCCCAGGTGGCATGAAGCCCAATACGCTGGTGCTGGGATTCTACGACGACGCTCCCCCGCAGGACCACTTCCTGACGGACCCAGCTTTCTCCCAGCCTGCGGACGGCGCCAGGGAGGGCGGGCCGCCGGCCCTGAGCACCTTGTTCCCTCCGCCCCGTGCTCCTGGGAGTCCCCGGGCGCTCAGCCCCCAGGACTACGTGGCCACCGTGGCAGATGCCCTCAAGATGAACAAGAACGTGGTTCTGGCCCGGGCCTGCGGGGCCTTGCCCCCCGAGCGGCTGAGCCGCGCGTCCGGGGGCGCCTCCCAGTCGCATCACGTGGATGTGTGGCCCCTCAACTTGCTGCGGCCGCGGGGCGGGCCCGGCTACGTGGACGTCTGCGGCCTCTTCCTGCTGCAGATGGCCACCATCTTGGGCATGGTGCCCGCCTGGCACAGTGCCCGCCTCCGCATCTTCCTGTGCCTGGGGCCCCGGGAGGCTCCCGGGGCGGCCGAGGGGCGGCTGCGAGCGCTGCTGAGCCAGCTGAGGATCCGGGCCGAGGTGCAGGAGGTGGTGTGGGGTGAGGGGACCCCGGCTGGGGAGCCCGAGGTGGAGGAGGAAGGGGACTTCGTGAACAGCGGCTGGGGAGACGCCGAGGCAGAGGCCCTCGCGCGCAGCGCCAACGCGCTGGTCCGGGCCCAGCAGGGCCGTGGCGCGGCGGGGGGGCCCGGTGGGCCTGAGGGTGAGGAGGGCGAGGGGCCCGCCACGGCCCTCACCTTCCTGTACCTGCCCCGGCCGCCTGCCGACGCCGCTCGCTACCCGCGCTACCTGGCGCTGCTGGAGACGCTGACCCGCGACCTGGGCGCCACGCTGCTTGTTCACGGCGTCACCCCGGTCACCTGCACTGATCTCTGAGGCCCTTGCCTCCGACGCCGGGACGACCGGGAGGACAGGGCCCGGCCAGCAGCCCATCCTGACCCGTGGGCCGGGCGGGGAGCGCCGCCACTCTGGTCTGCTCTGGTCTGGCTCTGCCTCGGGACGCGGAGCCCGGTGGAGGTTTCGGGGGCGTCGTGGCCTCGGGCATCCGGCCTGGCAGCGGGACCCCAGGGCACGGACACGGGCGGCCGTCCCCGCCACGCGGGGCAGAGCGACTGCACCGCCCAGCGGCCTCCCTCCACCCGTGCCTTGACGCGAGGGGCTGGGTCTCCTCCGCGACTCTGGGCTACCTCAGTCTCCCCATCCTGGCCGGGCTCCCAGCCTGCGGGGCGGTGATGTTTTCGTTCTGTCTTACTTTTCTAACTCTGCTGACCACGAATAAAAGACGCAAACACTACAGGCTGGCTGAGCGCTGCTGGCGGGGAGGCGCGGGGGAGGCGGGCGGGAGCGGAGCGGCCTGGGTGGGGCGGAGACAGGAGCCTCCCGTCCCCGCAGCGAGGCTGCCACGTGCAGGGCCCCGGCGCCGGCCCGGGAGCCGTGAACTGGGAGCCGGGCCCGGCCCGCGCCTCCCTTCCCGAGCCGCCCGCGGTGCCCCGTGACTCGGCGCCCTCCGCCAGCCCTCCCCTCGCGGCTGGAGGGGGCCGACTTGGGGAGGGACCGCAGTTTAGGGCCGAGGGCGCCACGTGACCCTCCCCCAGGAATGCGGTGACGTCACCGGGGGCGTGGCCACCCCCAAAATTGGGGAGGAAGGGGAAAAAAAGCCAGAAAAAGTTTCTTTCCTGGAGTCCCCGACGAGGTGTGGGGCAGGAAAGGGGGCACGGCCAGAGGCCAGGGCCCCGTGACTGCTGTCTGGAGTCCCCGTCCCAGGCCATGTCGGGGCCCACCTGGCTCCCCCCGAAGCAGCCTGAGCCCGCCAGAGCCCCCCAGGGGAGAGCACTCCCCCGAGGCGCCCCGGGCCGCCGCCAGCCCACGGAGCAGGTAAGGCAGCCCCGGTTCCGCAGAGGCGCGGCCTGCTGCCAGGCGCCCACCTCTGCCCTCCAGCCCTGCCTCCCGCCCAGCCTGCGTCCCGCTGCCCCCTCCCCAGGCCCATGGGACCAGCCGCCCAGGCCCTCCCGCAGCCCCCGCCTCCTGCTTCACTCTCGGGACCCCAAGTTCGGGGAGGAGGTGAGGCGGGGCCGAGGGTGCAGCCCCGTGAGCGCGCACCCCTCCTGTGCCCCCACCCACCTTCGGTCTCTCTTCCCTCATCTCAGCGCTCCAGCCCCACCCCAGGGTCAACTTTTGCCCCCTCCCATCTGAGCAGTGTTACCAGGCTCCCCCGGAGGAGCGGGGGCCGGCTTGGGTGGGGTCCCATGGAGCACCCCAGCGCTCTCAGGTGAGAACTGGGATCCCGGGTGGGGTACCCAGGGCAGGAGGGGAGATATTGTGATTTGCATCCTCCCTGCTTTGGCTCCATCCCAGGGGCTCCCCCCAGACAGGGGGTGCCTGCGCCCAGGAAGCCTGGATGCTGAGATAGACTCACTGACCAGCATGCTGGCGGAGCTGAACGGGGGCCGTGGCCACGCCCCGCGGCGGCCAGACCGACAGGTGAGTTCCCCCTGCCCCCGCTCCCCACCCCACCCCTCCTGTCCCCTTCTCTGGGTTCTCAGACCCAATCCACCCCACCTCCAACCCCTAGTGAGTGCCGTATATCCGCTGCAGCTGGGAGGCGGTGTGGGTTGCAAGTACTAGCTTGTCAGTCACGAGGACGGGACCTTGTCAAAAGCCGGTGCTTCCCTGGGGGCCACACACCGGGTGATTTCCACAGACACGAGTCCTAGGAGGGGCCTTGCTCATGGCTCTGATCTGCGTTTCTCCCCAGGCTTTTGAGCCTCCTCAGCCTCCCACCTACCGCGCTGGCTCCTTGAAGCCGAACATAGGCGGCCATCCATCCCCACCGATCCCAGCACCCCCCTATGGCGGCCCCACGCCGGCCTCCTATGCCACCGCCAGCACCCCGGCTGGCCCAGCCTTCCCTGTGCAAGTGAAGGTGGCACAACCAGTGAGAGGCTGCGGCCCGCCCAGGCGGGGGGCCTCTCAGGCCTCCGGGCCCCTTCAGGGCCCCCACTTTCCTCTCCCAGGCCGAGGTGAAGTCTGGGGGGCTGGTTACAGGAGCCAGCGAGAGCCAGGGGCGAAAGACGAGGTTGCTGGGGTCTCTGGCCCCGCAGGAGGACGAGGAGGCGGGCATGGGCACCAGGTAAGCCTGGAGGACTGGGATTTGGGGCACAGCTGGACACCGATTGGGTGGGATGGGGGACAGTGTCTGGGGGATGGCTTTTAGAGCAGAGTCAGAGGCCTGGGGTGTGAAGCAGGCCAGGAAGCACAAAGGGGAGGTGGCCAGAGCTGCCCACTGGAGGGCCCCCGGGCCGAGATGTTCTCAGATCTTCCTGGGATGAATCGCCTGGCCACGCTCAGGGACTTTTACAGGAACAGGCGCCAGAGGTAGGGCTGGACCCCTGATTCCCACCTTCCAGGTCCCCCTGAACCAGCCCCCTGAGGAGGAGCTGGAGAGGCTGACCAAGAAGCTGGTGCATGACATGAACCACCCACCCAGCGGGGAGTACTTTGGTGAGCTGATGGCAGGTGGGGTGGGACAGGGAAGGCAGGAAGTCAGCCCGGATGGCGATGTGGCTCCCTGAGCCTGTGCAGACTGATCCTATCCCTCCCTGTTCCCAGGCCGGTGTGGTGGCTGCGGAGAAGATGTGGTCGGGGATGGGGCCGGGGTTGTGGCTCTTGACCGCGTCTTCCACGTCGGCTGCTTTGTGTGCTCTACATGCCGGGCCCAGCTTCGGGGCCAGCATTTCTACGCTGTGGAGAGGAGAGCGTATTGCGAGGGCTGCTACGTGGTGAGTGGCTGGGGGGCTGGAGTCAGTGCCTGGAGGCAGGGGGCTTCCATCCGAGGTGGGAACTAGATGCCCAGCCCAAAAGGGGAACAGAGGGACGCTGGGTGACTCAAACTGATGTACAAGAAGAAAGGGGCTCAGGCCTATAATCCCAGCACTTTGGGAGGCTGAGGCGGGAGGACTGCTTGAGACCATGAGTTTGAGATGAGCCTGGGCAACACAGCGAGATCTCTACAAAAATTAAGAAAAGAAAAGAAAAAAAACTCCAGGCATAGTGGCACACACCTGTAGTCCCACCTACTCAGGAGGCTGCTGCAAAAGGTTTGTCTGAGCCCAGGAGGTCGAGGCTGCGGTGAGCCGTGATCATCCTACTGTACTCCAGTCTGCATGATACAGTGAGACTCCAACTCAAAAAAAAAAAAAAAAAAAAAAGGAGGAATTGAGCAAGCAGCTAAATACTGGCTGCTGGAGGGAAGGACACAGCCCCTTACATGTGTGAGGCATACTGAAGTTAGGGAGCTGTGTTAAACGCTCTTGACACTCCTGTGAGGCAGACGTTAGTTATTACTGATTCCAATTTTATAGGTAACCGAAGCTCAGAGAGGTTGAAGCTGCAGTGCTGGGCCTGATCTCAGATGTGCTCAAGACCGTCTTTCGCTGAATCACATTGCATAAACAGATGGGTGGGCTGGCAGGGTGCTGTGGCTCCCTCTCCTCCACCTTCCTATCCTCCTTCCCAACAGGCCACCCTGGAGAAATGTGCCACGTGCTCCCAACCTATCCTGGACCGGATCCTGCGGGCTATGGGGAAAGCCTATCACCCTGGCTGTTTCACCTGTGTGGTATGTCACCGTGGCCTTGATGGCATCCCCTTCACAGTGGATGCCACCAGCCAGATCCACTGCATCGAGGACTTCCACAGGTCAGGCTCCGCCCTGTCTCAGGGTGTTTAACCTTTCCTAGCTCCCTCTCCTTCGTGCCCCAGGACTGTCTCCTCCTGTTTACGAACCATGCCCTCCCTGTCTTTGACATCATCCCTTCCCTAAGACCATACCCGTGGTCTCTCCCGTTCCTGCCCGTGTCCCACCTTCTCTGGGCTCCGTTGTTGGTACCCTGAAACTCGGGCTTGACAGCTTGCTTGGGTCCCTTCCACCCCAGGAAGTTTGCTCCACGATGCTCAGTGTGTGGTGGGGCCATCATGCCTGAGCCAGGTCAGGAGGAGACCGTGAGAATTGTGGCTCTGGATCGCAGTTTTCACATTGGCTGTTACAAGTGTGAGGTCAGGAGGCCTGGGCAGGAGCCCCAAGGGGCTCAGGGCGTTTGGGTAGCGCACTAGGGAGGTGCAACCTGGGGTCTGGGGCTGATGGAAAGCTGTGGTTTCTTTCCCAACAGGAATGTGGGCTGCTGCTCTCTTCCGAGGGTGAGTGTCAGGGCTGCTATCCGCTGGACGGGCACATCTTGTGCAAGGCCTGCAGCGCCTGGCGCATCCAGGAGCTCTCCGCCACTGTCACCACTGACTGCTGAGCCTTCCTAGAAGCAACTGCTGGGCTCTCGGTTCCGTCGATCACCCTCCCCGATGTCTGCCTTTACAACGTTGCCACCAAGTGCTGTCTTCTTTTTCTCCAATCATGAAATAATAATCCCCCAAGAGTTTACCACTTTCAAGTCTATTGTTTCACCTGGTTCTCACAGTAATCGTTCTCACAAGCACGATGTCGTTACTGCCTGCATTTTTACACCAGAGATGCCAGAGCTGAGAAATGACCTCCCCAGACGGCACGGTTCTCATAATGGCAGAGCCAAGATCAGAACCTGGGTCATCTTAGTTCCGGTCCTTTTTTTTTTTTTTTTTTTTGGCAGCTTTTTTTGTTTGGTGTGAAGACACCTCCTCTCGGTGTTGGGAGCAGGGCTGCAGCCTCACCCTCGATGCATCGGGAAGGGACTTGGTGTTACCCCGGGGGAGGGGCTGCATTTGATCTGGGGCGGGCCGGTCCTGCCTGTTGCTCGGGCCCTTAACCTGAGCCTGTCTCATCCAGGTACTGGTTGGGGTTAAAATGAGATCTGCCAGTCTTGCTTAAAGATGAGGCGACTTTGTCAAGAAGAGATGGAACACTGGGCTTCGTCGGAAGTGCACACAGCAGGCTGGTTCTCTGGTGGGAGCAGGAAATGGTGGGAGGAGATGCTTTAAAATGGTTGCTTCCACCTTCCATCCCCTCCGCGCCCGCGCTCCCCAAGCCCATGCCCTGCGCGAGGAGAGGACGAAACCGTCCCCGAGAGGGTCGGGAGGCGCCCCGAGCAAAGGGTTCGTGGGGGACGGCGGCTGGGTGCGAGACGGCTCAGATGCGGACACGCGGGGGAGTGACCGCGACCCGGGATTAAAGGCGCGCTCCCCGAGCGGCCGGAGGGCTCGCCCTCCCGCGCTTGGCCCAGCCCGGCGCCCGTAGTTCCCGGCGTCCGTGCAGGCGCGTCTGGGAAAGCTCGCGAGACTTCCGTGTCACCGCTCCTTCCCGTCGCTCCCTGCCCGCCCCGCCCTCCGCTGTCCGCCCTCGTTCCAGTTCGGGCCGCGAGGGGGGCGGCGCGGGCTCCGGGCGTCCCATTCCGCGGGTGACGTAGGCGCACGCGGGCCGCGCGCGCGGCCGCCCGTCTCCGCTGACCCGCGCTCCCTCCCCCGTCCGCGGCCCCTCGCCGCGAGTCGCGCGTCGCCCTCTCGCCGCTCGCCCGAGGCCCAGGCCGCCCCGAAACGCCCGCCGGAGCGCGAGCCCGCGGCCGCGACGCTCCCAGGTGGGGGAGGGGAGGGGCCGGGGGCCGCGCCGGTGCGGGCCTGCGGGCGGGGAGCGCGGGACGCCGGGGTGGGCGAGGGGACGCTCGGGCTGCCCAAGTCCCAGAGCCGGCCTCCCGCCGGGGATGGCGGGGCCGCGGGCAGCCGGCCGTGGCGGGCGGGAGGCGGGCGCTCCGCCCGCGAGGGACGGCCCTGCCCCGCGCCGGGCCTCGCTCGACACCCCGACCGCCCCTCCCCGGGCCCAGGCCCAGGCCCCCGCAGACCGCGCCATGGGCGACAGCGACGACGAGTACGATCGAAGGCGCAGGGACAAGTTTAGAAGAGAACGCAGCGACTACGACCGTTCCCGCGAGAGGGAAGAAAGGCGTCGCGGGGACGATTGGAACGACCGGTGAGCCCCTTGCTTCCACTGGACCTGCCGCCGTTTCGTTCCCTTCCGTTCACTCCTCCCTCGCTGCGTGTCCACTCAGGGTCTTATCAGGGCGGACCCTGTGGAACTGCTCGTTGGGCAGTTTCCTGGGGGTCAGCTTGTTGGCCAGGGCCCAGCTACGGCCTGATTTTTGAAACGTCCCGGAGACCAGAGCAGTCGAGCTGAGAGTGAGAGTATGGAAAGGCGCTGTGTGTATGCGGGCCCCGAAGACGGGCGTCTTATTGTTTGTAAGTTGTGTCTTAAAGCGGTTGCTTCGGAAAAAGTAGTGGACTTGAACTTGGCCGGAGAGGTTGTCGGATCAATTCCCTGACATCATTCGATTAAGCTTCTTGTCTGAGGTGTCAGCTATTTGGGTGGTGCTGATGGGTTAGTTGATGAGATTAATGGTTATTGCCCTTAAAACGTGGGAGAGGTTGTCGGATCAATTCCCTGACATCATTTGATTAAGTTTCTTGTCTGAGGTGTCAGCTATTTGGGTGGTGCTGATTGGGTTAGTTGATGGTGAGATTAATGGTTATTGCCCTTAAAACGTGGGCTCAGCCTGCGGGAGCAGAATGGCTTTGGTGTGTCCTGTAAGTGGGTGTGGGTAAGAGATCAGTGGGAACAGATCTTCAAGGGAGGGGAGCAGTGCTGGGGGTGTGTCAGGAGCTACAGGAAAGTGACAGACTTGGGAAGATGACTGGGAATTCCCCAGACACGGTGCCGTGAAAAACTTGAAGTTGTGGACATAACGCTGTGTGCTGAAAGCAGCACATATTCTAGTTCATGTAGAATCATGGTTCTCAGCCAGACTTGGTGGCTCCAGCCTGTAATCCCAACACTTTGGGAGGTGGAGGCGAGAGGATGGCCTGAGCTCGGGGGTTCGAGACCAGCCCCAGCAACATGGCGAGACCTGGTTTCTACAATAAATCAAAACATTAGTTGAGCATGGTAGCGCATGCCTGTGGTTCCAGCCACTTGGAAGGCTGAGGCAGAAGAGTCACCTGAGCCCAGCAGGTTGAAGCTGCGGTGGCCTTGTGTCCCTGCACTCCAGCCTGGGCGACAGTGTGACTTCAACTCAGAAAAGGAAAAAAGAGTCATAGTTCTCAAAACGTTCACAGACCCTCCCCTAGACCTCCTAGGTCCGTGAGGCTGATTATTTTTCATGGTTGTGGTTAGATATTATTGCCGTCTTCACTGTACTGGCATTTGCACTGACAGTGTTATAGCAATGGTGGGTAAAACGTGCTTTAGCACAGATCAGGACAGTGACATCAGAGTTAAAAACCCTGACTGCACTTGCTGTCCTTGATGAAGCAGTAAGAAATTTTACTTTTTTTGGGGGGGGGTGGAGTGTTCTGTAGGTATCAGTTACATACATTTGGTTAATTTTATTAAGTTGGACTCTTGACTTTACAACCTTTTCAATACAAGTGATGGAACGGGAGTACACCTGAAGCACTTATATTGCGTACAGAAGTTCCGGAGCACCTGTGGGATTGAGTTTGAACTGTACTAGAAGATTTTTACAGGGAATGCTGTTTTTACTTGAGTGAATGTCAAATGGTGGTTGTTCATGCTTGGGTATTTGACAGACATCCTCTTGATAATGAACTAAGAGAGCCTTTTACTTCAGGGAAAGCTGTCAGTATTTGTTGCCAATGTTGAGGTGGAACTTTCCAGTGAAAACAAAAATTTTGGGAACTTTTGTCTACCATTGTGAGCTGGGCAGCTTCCCAGTAAGTTTTCTGATGAGACAGGTAGCAATGCTGATGCGTATGCTATTTTGGTACCGTATGAGACACCTCAAGAGCCATTCAAAAAGCAAGATAAAACAGTGCGTTTCAAAGTAGCAGAGAACAGAATGTTCACAGATGCTGTTTCAGATTGAACTTTCAGCTAACCTTTAAGAAACTACCTCCTCCTCTGGCAAGGCAGCATGAGGAAAAACAGAAAAGCACCTCCTTCTTGTTGGGCAGTAGCAAAGGCTGTCACGGGCATCTGACGAGAAACTCCTTTTCCATTACGTGTTTGCGTGACGCTGGGTCTTCTTTGTGTCTTCAACCCAGACAACGTCCCTCAACAGATCGAGATTGTAGGCGCTGTCTCCGTAAAGCCAGACCTGGAAGAGATTTGTAAGCGTAGAGACAGCGCTACTTTTCTCACCAAGATTTTTTGGAAAACAGCCACTTTTCATAAAAACATGTAATTATATTAATGTATAATTTTAAATTTAATAAGTATTGAAAGTTTTGTTTTAATTCCGAATATAGTATTGGTAGATGTAACTTACATAAGCAAAAACTCTTTGGTGTCCCCAGTAATTTTTAAGAGTATAAACGGGGTCCTGAGACCAAACAGTTTGAAAACCACTGGATTAGAGCAGGGCTAGGTGTGATGGCTCACACTTGTAATCCCAGCACTTTGGGAGGCTGAGGCGGGAGGATTACTTGAGCCTAGGAGTTGGAGACCAGCCTAGGCAACATAGTGAAACTACAAAAAATTAAAAAATGAACTGGGTGTGGTGGTGTTCGCCTATTGGGAGGCTGAGATGGAAGGATCGTCTGAGTCCAGGAGGTCAAGGATGCAGCGATCTTGTGATCTGTGATCACACCAGTGCACTCCAACCTGGGCGACTGTGACTCCCTGATTTAAAAGAAAAGAAAGCTGGGCTGGGTGGCTCAGCCTGTAATCCTGCGCTTTGGGAGGCCGAGTTGAGTGAATTGCCTGAGCCCGCGGGTTTGAGACCCGCCTGGGCAACTTGGTGAGCCCTCATCTCTACAATAAGTCAAAAAAATTAACTGGGCGTGGTAGCGCGCGCCTGTAGTTCTGGCGACTCGGAAGGCTGAGGCGGGAGGATCACTGGAGCCCAGCAGGTCGAGGCTGCGGTGGCCGGGAGTGGCCACTGCACTCCAGTTTGGGCAACAGAGTGAGACTCCAACTCAAAAAGAAAAAAAAAGAAAGAAAGAAAAGAAAAGAAAACTACGGGGTTAGAGCAAAAGGCTTTTTGTTTTTGTTAAGGTGGGGGTGGCTGGTGACTAGCGGAGATGCTGGAATGACAGCCGGAAGCTAGAGTTTTGACAGTGTTGTTGGCGTTTAAGCGAGGGAGTGGCACGATCGGATTTGTGCTTGAGAAAGGTTACCTTGGCGGTAAAGGGGGAGACAAAGGAGAACAGTCATCGTGGCAGTTCCAGGAAAAATGACGAGGACTAGGGTAGAGTTTGTGGGGATGGCAAAGAAGGGGACGGGTTTGATGGGCTTCGAGGCAAGATGACTAGCAGGACAGCAAACAGTGGTGCAGGTGACGCTTGACAACTGGGTAGAAATGGTGGTATGTTGATGCGACAGTGGTGCAGGGAGGAAGGCGAAGCGTGAGGACATGTAGTGGTGGAACCCGTAGCTTCAGTTTTGACAGGGTGAGTTGGAGGTGCCAGTGGACTTTTAGTAGGGTTTTATTTAAACTTTATATTTCATCTGTTTTTAAAGATCGGGTTGTGCCGTTGCTCAGACTGGGAGTGCAGTGGCACAGTCATGGCTCACTGCAGGCTCAAACTCCTGGACTGACGTGATCCTCTGTTAGGGGATTGTTCTTTTTGTTGTTGTTGTCTGAGTCGGAGTCTCACTCTGTCACCCAGGCTGGAGTGCAGTGGCACGCTCACGGCCACTGCAACCTCAACCTGCCGGGCTCGGGCGATCCTTCCGCCTCAGCCTTCCAAATAGCTGGAACTACAGATGCGTGCTACTATGCCCGGCTAATTTCTTGTGATTTATTGTAGAGACGAGGTCTCACCAAATTGCCCAGGCTGGTCTCGACTCCCCAGACTCAGGCGTCCTTTCGCCTCAGCCTCCCAAAGTGCTGTGCACCTGTATCTTCTTAATTGACTGTTATTTGATCTCATCTCCAGAGAGTGGGACCGCGGTCGTGAGCGCCGCAGTCGGGGTGAATATCGTGACTACGACCGGAATCGGCGAGAGCGCTTTTCCCCGCCCCGCCATGAACTCAGCCCCCCCCAGAAGCGCATGAGGCGAGACTGGTGAGATGGCCACGGTTCTCCTCCCCTTGTCCTCCGTTCCACCTGGACCTCAGCACTCTCCCCTCCCCTCTCCCAGAAACGCGGTTGTCTGCTTTCCTTCCTCCCCCCACACTTGTCTTTCTTTGTCTCTGTAAAGCCTGGGGTGAGAGACCCGTGCTGTGTCTGCCCTGTCCCCTTCTCCTTCGGGCCCTGGAGAGACGGTTCTCGTCCCTGTCTGACTCTTGTGTCCCCACCCTCAGGGATGAGCACAGCTCTGACCCATACCACAGTGGCTATGAGATGCCCTATGCTGGGGGGGGTGGGGGCCCAACTTATGGCCCCCCTCAGCCCTGGGGCCACCCGGACGTCCACATCATGCAGCATCATGTACTGCCCATCCAGGCCAGGTAAAGACCTGGGGTTCTTGGGCGGTGGGAGTTGGTCGGCCTGGGGATGGCTTGGGGCTGCTGGGGTCGTGGCTGGAGCCAGGGAGTGGGCAGGCCGCTCCGAGGGCTGACCGTGGGGTGGCAGCAGTTGGTGCTTGGGGTGGTGTTCATGGTGGGCGAAGGAAGGGGCAGCTGGCTACCTTGGCCCCCCCACTCCCCCGCCCTCTTCCCCCACAACCAAGACTTCCTGACCGGGCCCCCTTCAGGCTGGGCAGCATCGCAGAGATCGACCTGGGTGTGCCCCCGCCCGTGATGAAGACCTTCAAGGAGTTTCTCCTCTCCTTGGATGACTCAGTGGACGAGACGGAGGCAGTCAAGCGCTACAACGACTATAAGCTGGATTTCCGGAGGCAGCAGATGCAGGATTTCTTCTTGGCTCATAAAGACGAGGAGTGGTAAGTACCCCTGCTTCCCTGTTCCTTTCCCTGGCATGACCCCCTGGCCCGCCAGTGGAGCTGCAGTCCTGTCCTTCCCTCCTCCCCAGGCTGGAACTTCTGGGGGTGGGGGACGGGAAGTATGACAGCATTGGCTGATGGGATCTCCCCCTCATTTCAACGACTGCCATGGCCCCCGTTTCATCTCCCTTCTCCACTGTCCTCAGAAAGTGGGACGCCTCCAGGCGGCTGGCCAGAGCCACCTGACCCTTGGGCAGCAGACAGACTGCTTCCCACTTGCTGGTATGGGGTCGTTGTCATCCCTGACCGCCAGGACCCTGTGTGGCTGAGGCACCCTCCCAAAAGCGACGAGTGAATCCAGACAAGAAAAGCAAAGATCTCAGAGTCGTTGACAGAAAAGAATTTAATTTTTTTTCTTATGTGGATGTTTTAATTTTAATCAACCATCTTTTCCCCCCTTCCTGCTCCTCCTCCTCCTCATCCTCTTTCTGCTCCTCCTCCTTGAAAAGAGCCAGAACTGGGAACTACACCCGCTCATCGTCGGAGCTCGGAGCAAACCCACCTCCACCCCCACCATACCCAGCCCAAACATGAGCCCTGGGCTGAGCCCGCTGCCCCGGCCAGGCAGACAGGCAGGGCACTGCTGTGCACAATGCAGCGGTTTAGCTGAATGTGATTGCTCAGGCAGTTAGTCAGTCAGGGCCCCCACCGCGGAGTCCCGCGGGGGGGGGCATCCGGGCCGGGCGCCCCAGCCAGGAGCCAGCCGGTGGCCCGCCAACCAGCATGGGCCCTGGGCGCCGCTAGTTAAGTCTTGAGCTCTGTTTGACCAAGCGGCCAAGGTAAAGATCCTGGAGGTGATGCCTGCGGCTTTCCTTCCTCTCACGCTCCACTCGTGGTTCTGTTCTGTCCTTGCTGTCCCCTTTCTGACTGCTCCGTCTGTCTCGTCTTACTCTTTGCTGTGTCTGTCGTTCCTTCTGGGTCCTGGCTCTTGCTCCCTCCCCAGCACTGCCTTCCTCTGTTTCTGTCGGTCTGTTTCACGTTTCTCTAGTCTTTAGTTTTTCCTTGTGTTTTTGATTTCTGGGACCTCCCGAGCCTTCCCCCTCCTCCCTTTCTCCTTTTTCTCATACTCCCAATTTTTTGTGTTTTTGTTTTCATTCCCCTGAGGTCCTATTGGAAGTGTTCTATTTTCACGCCCCTCCCTAGCCCTCCAGCCCTCTCCTTTCTCTATCCCTGTGGGCAGTATCTGAAGCTGTGAGGGCACTTCAGTTTCTCCCTCTGTTCTCTCCCTGTCCCTCTGCCATCTTGCTTCTCCTCCCAAGGGGACAGAAAGGCGTCTTTTGGCTTTTTCTATCTGGTGCGTTTCAGGTTTCCCTCTGTCTTCCACCTAGGGGTGGAGGGAGTTGCGGGAGCAGTTCCTTTAATGACTGCAGTTTGGGGTTGGCGAGGAGAGGGAGGTTCTTCAGGGCTTCTTTGTCCTGAGCCTTCCTCTCTGAAGCTTTGGGAAGCTAATTTTTTTTTACATGAGTCTTTCCCAGAGACTTAGGATAATAAATCTGCCTCTCCAACCCTGGCCTCCCCCTGTAGTCATTGGCATTCCCAAATCCAGAGCTCTTAGTTCCTGATTCTCTCCCAAAGCTTCTCAAGAGCACAACCTCTGATTCCTTTTGGGATGTTGGGTGGTTCTAGTGCACCTCTATCCCCGAATCTCTGTTTTTATGGCCTTTTGTGGGTGTGAGAGGATGGGAGCTATGCCCTGACCTTTTCTGGACCCCTCCCCACATCCTGGTCCGAGCCTCCAGTGACTGTTTTGTCCCCCCCCTTCCTTCCAGGTTTCGGTCTAAGTACCACCCAGATGAGGTGGGGAAGCGTCGGCAAGAGGCCCGGGGAGCTCTGCAAAACCGGCTGAGGGTATTCCTGTCCCTCATGGAGACCGGCTGGTTTGATAATCTTCTCCTGGACATAGACAAAGCTGATGCTATAGTCAAGATGCTGGATGCAGGTGTGTGGATTTAGAGGGATATCAGGCCTCTTGCCCCTGTGGGAGTTGGGGTGTCTCGTGACCAGGATCTTGGAAACTGGGAGACTGGAAGATAGAAATAGGTTGACAGGAGCCAGGGCTCTTAGGTTGTGCCTTCTGCTTCCTTTGTTGGTAGCTGTGATTAAGATGGAAGGCGGTACAGAGAATGATCTGCGCATCCTGGAGCAGGAGGAGGAAGAAGAACAGGCAGGAAAGCCTGGGGAGCCCAGCAAGAAAGAGGAAGGCCGAGCCGGGCCAGGCCCGGGGGACGGAGAGCGCAAGGCCGGCGACAAGGACGACGGGAAAGACGACGACAGACAGGTCCGGGTCCCGCGGCCTTCGAGTGCTGCCTGGGTTTGCAGGAAGGAGAATGGAGCCTCTTGGGTAGCGGGGGCATCCACAGAAGCTGAAGTTAGACGGCTGTGTCCTGGGTGGGATGGAGGGAAGGGCAAGCCTTGGGCTCTGCTGTGGAGCGTGGGGGGGTCCGCTGATAAAGGCTGGAGGGGAGGCTGACACACTCATTTGTGGTCCTGTCTGCAGGCTGAAAACGGCAGTTCTAACGGTGACAAAGCTAAGAAATCTGAGGGCGATGGGGACAAGGAGGAGAAGAAAGAAGACTCTGAGAAGGAAGCCAAAAAGGTAAGGTGTCTCTTGCATGGGGTCAGAATGTCGGGGCTGGAGTCCCGGTCTTCTGACTCGTCCCCTCTGCTGTGGCTGTCACAGAGCAGCAAGAAGCGGAGTCGGAAGCACAGTGGTGACGACAGCTTTGACGAAGGCAGTGTGTCGGAGTCGGAGTCGGAGTCGGAGAGCGGCCAGGCTGAGGAGGAGAAGGAGGAGACTGGTAGGCCTTTTCCTGCTTCCAGTCTGTTCTCTTTCTACGCTGTGGGGGTGGGTGAGAGGTTGGGAAGCTGATGGGAGGGTGGCTTTTTGGGGAAGCCTTCTGGGGAGGCAGTAACAGCTTCTTTATTCTTCCTACCAAAATCAATGACAAAAACTCACCAACTCCTACCACGTCCTGCATAGCCGAAGCACTCAAGGAAAAGGAGAAGCCCAAAGAGGAGGAGAGAGAGAAGCCTAAGGACGCTGCAGGGCTGGAGTGTAAGCCCCGACCCCTGCATAAGACTTGCTCTCTCTTCATGCGTAACATCGCACCCAACATCTCCAGGGCTGAGATCATTTCTGTGAGTGGGGGAGATGGAATCGGGGCAGGGCTGATTCCAGGCTCTGTGTTCGCGGTCGAGGGGTGGAGACAAGGCCGTCTGGCACTGCCTTTGGCCGATATCCCTCCTTCGTATAGTATGGTGGCCTCCCTTCCCGGGGGCCCATGTCCTCTGAAGCTGGTTCTGGTGCCGTGAGCTTTAAGGTGCTGGCATTCTTGGGCCCCCCTCCCTTTTTGAGTCAGTCTCACTTTGTTGCCTAGGCTGGAGTGCAGTGGCATGCTCACGGCCACCGCAGCCTTGACCTTCTGGGTTTGGTGATTCTTCTGCCTCAGCTTTCCAAGTAGCTGGAACTACAGGTTCGCACCACCACACCCAGCTTTTTTGTTTATTGTAGATGAGGTCTTGTCAAGTTGCCCAGGCTGGTTTTGAACTCCTGGACTCAGGCAGTCCTCTTGCCTCCGCTTCCCAAAGTGCTGGGACTACAGGCGTGAGCCACCATGCCCGGCTTCTTAAGCCCTTTACTGGTTATTTCTTGCCCAAGGATGGGAAGGATTTAAAGGCAGTTCCCCAGGGTTCTGAGGACAGTGAGGATTAGAGGAAGAAGCAAATTCTTGAGTCATTAAATGGGGTTTCTGTTTCTCTGCTTCTTGCAGCTTTGTAAAAGATACCCAGGCTTTATGCGTGTGGCCCTGTCAGAGCCCCAGCCAGAAAGGAGGTGAGGAACTAGGTATCTTGGAGGAAATGTGGAGGGCAAGGGTAATGGCCTTCACCCCGGCCACGCTGACGTTTTCCTCCTTGGGTAGGTTTTTCCGTCGTGGCTGGGTGACCTTTGACCGCAGTGTTAACATTAAAGAGATCTGCTGGAACCTGCAGAACATCCGAGTGAGTGCCGGCTGGGGGACTGTCTGGGGAGGGAAGGGGTGGGCTCCCAGGCCCCACGTGACCTCCGGCCTCCCTGTTCATTCTGTGCTTCGTTCATTCCGCCACCTGTTGTATCCGCTCAGCCTGCTCGCCTTGATGTCTGGTCTTGCGTCTGGGCCAGGCTCTGGGCCTGTCACCACGGACGAGGCGTATCTGACGCTGGTCCCCGTCCTCAGGGAGTTCGCAGTCTAGTCAGTCCTGGGCTCTTCGGGGGGCTGGTCCTGGAGCCGCTGCTGCTCTTCTCAGCTCGGTAACCGAGCTTTCTGACCACGTGCTCCCTCCAGCTTCGGGAGTGCGAGCTGAGCCCAGGTGTGAACAGAGACCTGACCCGCCGCGTCCGCAACATCAATGGCATCACCCAGCACAAGCAGATCGTGCGCAATGACATCAAGCTGGCGGCCAAGCTGATCCACACGCTGGACGACAGGACCCAGCTCTGGGCCTCGGAGCCCGGGACTCCTCCCCTGCCGACAGTCAGTGACTCCCTGTGGGACCTTTCCAAAGCAGCCACACCCCCTCTGTGGGCGCCTCCCACCTCACCAGTCCGTAGTCCCCACCCTGGGTGCCCACCCACCCCCTTCCTCGCCCGTCCCTCTTTGTCCTGGTAGCACCGCCTCCAGCTTCCAGCAGGATACGGACGGGTGGCAGTGGCTGCTGGTGGGCCGGGGCAGAACAAAGGCAAAGCCGAGATAAGGACTGAGGGGGCGAGGGACAGTTGTGCCGATGAGCCCCGAACTCCTGGCCCTTGTGCTGCCTTTGCAAACGTGGACGCTCACCCCACGAGGGAGAGCCGAAGGGCTTTCCCTGCCTCACGTGGCTCTCTCCCCCGCCAGAGCCTGCCCTCGCAGAACCCCATCCTGAAGAATATCACCGACTACCTGATCGAGGAAGTGAGTGCCGAGGAGGAGGAGCTGCTGGGGAGCAGCGGGGGGGCCCCCCCCGAGGAGCCCCCCAAGGAAGGGAACCCGGCGGAGATCAGCGTGGAGCGGGACGAGAAGCTCGTCAAGGTGCTGCTGCCGTGGCCGCGCGCGGGCGCGGGGAGCCTGGCGCGGGCAGGGCAAGAGTGGGGAGCTGAGGGCTGCTGCTTTGCCCCAGGTCTTGGACAAGCTTCTCCTCTACTTGCGTATCGTGCACTCCCTGGACTATTACAACACCTGCGAGTACCCCAATGAGGACGAAATGCCTAACCGCTGTGGCATCATCCATGTTCGGGGGCCCATGCCACCCAACCGCATCAGCCACGGCGAAGGTGAGCTGCGGCTCCCCATCGCCCAGTGGCCTAGGGTCCCTTTGCCCAGACTGCCGTGGGCCTCCTTCCCTCCTCCGGGCCCCTCCTGCTCTCCTGCTGGTGCTTCGGGGCTGGACTCCCTGCTCCAGCCCTCCTTTCTCTGTTCCCAAACCACAGTGCTGGAGTGGCAGAAGACGTTTGAAGAGAAGCTGACTCCACTGCTCAGTGTGCGGGAGTCTCTCTCAGAGGAAGAGGCCCAGAAGATGGGTCGCAAAGATCCTGAGCAGGAAGTGGAAAAGTTTGTTACCTCTAACACCCAGGAACTGGGCAAGGATAAGTGGCTTTGTCCTCTCAGTGGCAAGAAATTCAAGGTCTGAGATGTTAGAGAACTGGTGTTCTAGAATGGTGGGAGGTGGGCTTGAGTGAGGCAGGAAGGCCCCCGAAGGCCTGCGGAATCAGGGGCGGGCCTGCTCACTGGACTGGCGCAGAGGCTGGTGATCCTTCCCGGTTGGGCCTAGGAGTGAGGGACCCACATTACTTGCCCTGTCCTGACCCTTTTCCTTCTCCACCCAGGGTCCTGAGTTTGTGCGCAAGCATATCTTCAACAAGCATGCAGAGAAAATTGAGGAAGTAAAGAAAGAAGTGGCATTTTTTAACAATTTCCTCACTGATGCCAAGCGCCCAGCTCTGCCTGAGATCAAGCCGGCCCAGCCACCTGGCCCTGCCCAGAGTAAGATACGATCCATGAGGGTCTGCCCGTCCCCTCTCCCTTGACTCTCCAGGGAAGGCTTTTTCTCATTAACCTGTCATCCCCTGAGAACTTTCTGCTTCACCCCCAGGCCATAGTCCTGGAAGGCCGTTGTCACCCCTGCACACACTGCTCCCCCCCCACAGTAATTCATGTTCCTGTCCGTGTTGTACTCCCCCCAGGCCTGACCCCGGGAATTCCCTACCCGCACCAGACTCCCCAGGGCCTGATGCCCTACGGTCAGCCCCGGCCCCCCATTTTGGGCTATGGAGGTAAGTACAGGAGGGAGATGAACGGGCTTGGTGGTTATGTGGGGCAGGGAGAATGAAAACCTCAGCTGGATGCAGCTCAGGACACACTTTAGCTCCCCACTGATCTTTTTCATAGCTGGTGCTGTCCGTCCTGCGGTCCCCACAGGAGGGCCTCCATACCCCCACGCCCCATACGGTGCTGGCCGAGGGAACTATGACGCCTTTCGAGGCCAGGGTGGTTACCCTGGGAAACCTCGGAACAGGTAAGAATGAGCTAAGACGTCCAGTTTTCTTGCCTCCTTCAGAGGCTCTTTGAGGAACCCCCAGCTCATCCTGTTTTACCTTCCTCATCTCAGGATGGTTCGTGGAGACCCAAGGGCCATTGTGGAATATCGTGACCTGGATGCCCCAGACGATGTTGATTTCTTTTGAGCCGTCCACTTTTCCTCACTCCTGCATCATCCATACTTGTGACTGCCTTTTCCCATGTAGCTCTGAGAATTTTTTTGTACGATCAGCCTTACTGCCAGTAAAAGCACTTCCACAGAGATTCCTGACCCACTGTTTTATGTTTGTGTATGTATGTATGCTCATTTCTTTAAGGACAGGGGCTTGCTCTGTTTCCCCAAGGCTGGAGTACAGTGGTGTGATCCTAGTTCACTGTAACCTCTAATTCCTGGGCTCAAGTGATCCTCCTGCCTCAGCCTTCCTGGTAGCTGGGACTACAGATGCATGCCACCGTGCTTACTTAAAATTTTTTTTTGGTAGAGATGGGGTCTTGCTATGTTGCTCAGGCTCGTCTTGAACTCCTGGCCTTCAGCTACCCTACTTTGGCCTCCCTAATTGTTGGGATTACAGGCGTCACCACCACACCTGGCCTCAGTGTATTATGGTATCTTCCCAAATCCTCTCAAACATTGGTCGGGGTCATGTTAGCTGGGTTTTGCCACTTTATTATTGATGCCAAAGGCCACAGGCTCTACCGGGACACCTTTGAGAAAAGAGCAGGTGCACATGTACGGACAAGAGTCTCAGTCCACGGCGTGCTGCTGCTCTTCAGAGTTACGGCTGGTAAAGCACAGGTTGTAGAAGGAGTCGGGGTCGAAGGCTGTGCTCACCTCTCGCCAGCTCACCCACCCGGCCTCCTGCAGTTCACGGGGGCTTTTTGGAGCCCCCCAGTAGTGAGGGTCCAACACCAGGACGTAGGCTTCGGTGTCTGGCCCGACGCAGACTCCCAGCAAGGCCTTGGATTGGGCATCGGCGTCCCCCCCAACCATTACCGGGCCTCCGCCCTCTGCGAAGTGGGAGTAAAGCCTCTCCAGTTCCCCCCGAAGCCCCGCGCCACGGGGCACGTGGCACAGGCGCCCCGCAGGCCCTTCAAAGTGGGCGAGGCAAAGGTTGGCTTCCACACAGCCGATCCAGTTCCGGGAGCCGCAGAACCCGGGGGGCTTGTCGCCCATGCCCTCCAGGGCCGCCTGCACGGCAGCCAGCCCGGGCACACCCGCGGGCTGGCCTTGGGGCCACGAGCACAGCGTCTGCAGAGTGCGGTAGCCGCAGCCCCAGCCCCGGTCGTCCGTCCCGTCGCAGCCGTAGTGATAGTAGAGGTAGTGGCCCGCGAGGAGGGCCAGGCGGGCGGGGCCGCGGCACGGCGGGGCCAGGCCCACGTGGACGTCCCTCGGGGGCTCCAGGGCGGCCGTCGGGAGCGCAGCTTCCCCGAGGCCGGGCGGACTCCAGGGAGGACGTGGGGCTCCGACACCTCCTCTAGGTTCCGGGTCTCGGGCTGCTGCGGGCCGGACCGGCGCACAGGCTCGGGACGCGCTCTTCGGCCGCGGCCAGCGGCGAAGGCACGGGCCGCCGCCGCCGCCGGGCGACTCGGACCTCGGAGGCTCCCACAACGCACCGCGGCGCCTCGCCCCGCCCGCCCGCCGGCGCGCCGGCCTCACTGCGCAAGCGCGAGCTCCGCCCAGCGGGGCGGGGGTGCAGCTTCGCCCGGCGGCCGCTTGTCGCGCAGGCGCGCCGCCCCCCTTCGCCCGCCCGCGAGTCCCACGGCTCCTGGCCCCGCGCCTGCGTTCACTCCGGCGCTGTGCGTCGGGCGCTCTGCCCCCACCCGCGGCTCCCTCCGCAGTCGCGCACACTCCTGTGGCTGTAACAGTTTATTGGCAGCCCAGAGGGGCGAAGGCACCGCGGGGAAGGGAGTTCAGCCCGAGACATGCAGAGAACGGGGAGCCCGGGGGAGGTGGGCAGGCTCTGGGGCCGGTGTGTGTTACATCCCAGCCCTTAAATAAATAGTATGTACAGCTGGGGCCGGGCGCAGCGGGGCCGTGGGGGTCCGACGGGGTCACAGGTCAGAGCAGCGGTCCTGCTTGCTGTAGTGGTCGAACTGGTTCTTCCAGTGCACCATGTAGGAGCTCCAGCGGTGGAACTCGGCCTTCCACTGGCGCTCCGCCTCGTCCAGCGTGTCTGCGTCCAGGCGCCCGGCAGAGCGGGGAGGACGACACGAAAGCCAGGGAGTGGACACGGGGGGCGCGAGTGCAGGGAGGATACGTGGAGAAATGTGGGGGGCCACGTGGCACGGTGGAAAGCGGGTCAGGAGAACGAGCGGAAGACGGAAGACGAGAGGAAGAAGCGGGCAGAGGCGGGGCCGGAGAGGAGGACAGCGGGAGCGGGGAGAAATGACCGGAAGACGGGGGCGGGGGGAAAGGGGAGGATACGCGGGTTGGCGGGGAGAGAGAAGAGACAGAGAAGGTCGGCGGTTACAGCCCCACCAGGGGGTGCCGTCCTGCCCCGGGCCCCCCCAGCATCAGGCTCCGGCGCCAAAGGACGCTTCTGTGTGCGAGTGCTGACACTGCGGCGTAAGCAACAAAGGCGTGGGGTCCCTGAGACGGGCGCAGGCCACCCCCCGCCCCGATCCCGCCCTGTCCGGCGGCGGCGGGCGGGGCAGCGGGGCCGGCGGTCCCTGAGTGGGGCCCTCCCCCTGGCCCGCCGCTCTCGGGGGAGAGGCCCCTGGGGCCGGAGGGAAAGAGGCCGTGGTCACAGCCGCAGGAGCCGGGAGGGGAGGAGGAGGAGGAGGAGGAGGAGGGGCAGGGGGAGGCCGGGCCTGGGCCTCGGGGCGGCCTCCCCGCGGGCGGGGCCCGGGCAGGTGCTGGGAGCCTCCGAGGCTGGGGGGAGAAGAGAGCGGTCACCCCGGCCGGCTGCCGCCCCCGCGCCCCCCGCCCCGCCCGCCCGCCGGCCGGCGCGTACCGGTGGCGCTGAGCAGCTTGGGCAGGAAGCGGTTCCAGAAGGCGCAGGCTTGGGCGCGCAGCCCCCGCCGCACCTCCAGCGGCCGCAGGTCCAGGCGCACGTACTGCTGCGCGCCCGCCGTGTAGGGCGGCCACTGCGGGGCCTTGGCGGCGCGGGGCTCGTTGGGGTCCCTGCGGAGGGAGAGGCAGGCCCGGCTCGGACGGGAGGGGGCGGAGGCGGCGCCCTCCCCGCCGCCGGCCCCTCGCTCCCGCCCTGCGCAGGGTCCTGCCGCTCGGAAGTCTTCCCGTCTTCCCGTGCTCCGCTCTTCCCTCCCGCTCCCGCGGTTTTCGACGCCACCTTTGTCCTTGTCTTTCCCACGTAAAGCATGGCTAGGACCTCTTTTTGTTTGAGTCGGAGTCTCACTCTGCCGCCCAGACCGGAGTGCAGCGGCCGCTCCCGGCCCCCGCGGCCTCGGCCCGCTGGGCTCCGGCGATCCTCCCGCCCCCGCCTTCCGAGTAGCCGGAATCACAGGCACGCGCTACCACGCCCGGCTGGTTTTTTGATTTATCGTAGAGATGAGGTCTCGCTGCCCAGGCGGGTCTCGAACCCGCGGGCTCAGGCCATCCGCTCACCTCAGCCTCCCAAAGGCGCGGGATTACAGGCTGAGCCACCGAGCCCGGCTGGCTAGGACTTCTTGATGGAGCCCTTCCGTATGGAGGCAGGCCCGGACCTGTGTCTACAAGCATCACGCTTTCCTCGCACACCCAACCGAGGCTGGATGTTTTGTCCCCTTCTTCCACCAGGCAAACTGGTGTGTGTGAAAGACAAGGAACGTGTCACCCTCGTGAATCACCCCTGGTCCACCTTCGCCAGCTCTGCTGCTCCGCGCGTTACGGCCAAGCCCTCTGTCGGTCTCTGCGTGTCCGCCTCTCTCTCCCCTTGCCTTCGGGTGCGTCTGTGGGGTCCCCCTCCCGCCTGCCTTCTCCCTGCCTTCTCTCCTTCTCTGCCCCTTTGGTCTCTTTTGTGCACACCCCGCTCTCTGGCTCTCCCTTCCCGCCTCTCTCCTGCCCATCCTTTCCGTGTCCCCTCTCCTTGCCTCTCGCCCCCGGCCTCCTCCCCTCAGCACGGCTGACGAAAGACCCCGGTCTGTGCTGAAGCCTGGGGCCCCGTAAACCGGAAACCAGGAGCCCTCATCCTGCTGACCCGGTGCGGGCGAAGTTGGCCCAGTATCTCATCACTCTCTGGGCAAAGAGTCTCTCCTCGGCGGTGTAGTTCAGCGAGGGGTCCAGGGGGAGCCCAAAGGTGAACTCGATCTCGTAGCCGTGGGGCACCCCCATCCACAGGGGCCAGGGCATCGTGGAGGCACGGTGTTCAAAGACGTAGGCGTAGACTCGGGCGCCCTGGGCGGCCAGTCGCCCAGCCAGCTGGGCCACGGGGCACACGACGTTGTGGTCGCCCACCACATTGCTCAGGGCCTCCCGCAGGCGCGCTGGGTCCTCGGGATGGAGCCAGTCTGTGTAATGCAGGACCACAGCCTCGGCTGCCAGGTCACTTACCTGGGGGACCCCGACCCGCACCCCGGCCAGGAACTGGGCCCGGCTGATGAGAGACTCGTTGTCTTTGCTGAAGCCTGGGGCCCCGTAAACCAGAAAATAGGAGCCCTCATCTCTCACCACACCCACCAGCACCTGGGGGGCGTGGGACGGAGGCACAGGCACAGACAGACAGGCAGACAGAAACAGATGGACAGACAGAGAGCCAGAGAGATGAACAGTTACAGACCCAGAACCACGGAGGAAGAGAGTATGAAACTGGGCAAGGGATGGAGAGAGAGAGAAGACGTTCCCACGGTTCCTCCTCTTCCGTGTGTCCCACTCACCACCCTGGGATCTGAACCCTCAGGAACAGGAAGTGGCCGCGAGACCCGGAAGCCTGAATCCCTGGGAGTGGGTCTGGAAGAGCCCCCGTGCCTGGGTCGCGGGGGCTGGGGCGGGGCCCTTGGGACCCAGAGGAGCCAGCCCCGCCCCACCAGCCACCAGTCACCTGCAAGCCGTGGAAGTCTCCAGCGCTGATGAGGGCCTCAGGCGTGTCGCTGAGGAAGTCTCCGTCCACCACAGGCACGAAGGAGAATCGGAAGACGCTTTCCTGAGGCAGCACGTGCCACTCGTGGTCTACCAGGTCTTGTGCTGGTCGTGTCCGAAGGCAGGCCACCAGCTCTGTGTCGTTGCCACCGGCGCCACCCGGGGGACAGCCCACGAGGCGGGCCAACAACGTGGCCCGGCGGCGGGCCTCTCCCACGCCTACGGTGGCCCAGGGCCCGTTGGGGGTACCGCTCTGCAGCACAGCCCTGTGGAAGAGGCCCCGGCTAGGCGGGGACAGCAGGTGCATGCCCACGGAGGCGGCCCCCGCGCTCTCCCCAAACAGTGTCACTGACGCGGGGTCCCCACCGAAGGCAGCCACGTTCTCCTGCACCCACTGCAGTGCCAGCCTCTGGTCCAGCAGACCCACGTTGCCTGGGGCATCCTGGCTTCCCGGCAGGGCCAGGAAGCCGAAGGCTCCCACGCGGTAGTTCATGGACACCAGCACAGTCCCCTCAGCCTGGACCAGGAAGCGGCCGTCATACACGTCCAGGGAGGAGGCCCCACTGTAGAAGCCACCCCCATAGATCCAGACGAGGACGGGGGTGGGGGACACAGGCCGGGGGTATGGGGTCCACACGTTGAGGTAGAGGCAGTCCTCGCTCAGCTCCCGGTTGGGGTTCCACATCTCGGTGCCCTTAAAACCTGGGTACAGGGTGTCCACGTATTGGTAGCAGACACTCTGGAAGGCAGTAGCGTCCAGCACCCCCGGCCAGGGCTGCTTGGGCTCCGGTGGCAGGAAGCGACGGGGTCCCACGGGCGGCTCCGCGTAGGGAATGCCCAGGAAAGCAGAGACGAGGCCCCCGGGGGCCTTCAGGCGGGCTCCCCGCAGCCGGCCCCCGCGCACGGTCACCAGCAGCTCCCTGTCCTCCGGGCCCTCAGCCCCTGCCCCTCCTCCCAGGAGGGAGAGGAGGAGGAGGAGCAGCGGGGAAGCCAGGGAGGGAGTGTGTGGGGGGCGCCACGGGGCCCTCATGGCTGCAGGGCGGCGGCGTCTGCTGGGAGAAAGAAAGGCGGAGGGTGAAGGCCGGAGCGGCCCAGAGGGAGGAGGCCAGGGAACACTTCTGCCCGGGGTTATCGCCGAGCTGCAGAAAAGGTGGGGCAGGTTGGCACAGAGGCGGGAGAGAGAGAGGGAGGGCAGGAGACAGGCAGAGACAAGGACACGGCGGGCAGGCGAGAGGGGACAGAGATCAGGCGGGCACCCCCACACCCGAACGCAGGGCACGGAGACGAGCCCTGCCAGGGCGGACCTTCCCTCGCCCGCAGGGGGCCCGCCGCCCTCACCTCCTCTCCAGGCTCCGTGGACCGGGCTGGACCCCAGCGCCTGCAGTGCGGGCGCCAGAGGCCTCAGTCCGTGCGCCGGCCAGCGACAGGGGCGCGGCCCTCACCGAAGGGCGGTGCCCTCGGGGGAGCGTTCGGCCGCGGAAAGACGCGGCCTGGGCTGGCCGGGGCGGGGGCGCTCGGGGCGCGGGAGCCCCAGGCCCCGGGGCGCCCCCAGCCCGCGCGCCTCATCAAGCGTCTGGCCCCGCGCGCTCAGGCCCGCGCTTCCCGGCCGCTGCGCACGCTCCCAGCCTCGCCCCGGCGAACGCGCTTCCCGGCCCCGACGCCCGGGCGCGACCCCCGTCCGGGGCTGCGGCGCACGCCGCCGCCGGCGGGGGGCAGCAGAGCCCGAGGGAAGGCCGCGCTCCCCGCCCCGAGCGGCGAGCCGGCAACTTGGGGCGGGGGTCCCGGGGCCGGCGGGCGCCGCAGGGCGGCCTGGAGGGCGAGCCGGGCCGCCCGCGCGCCCGGAGCTCCGGAGCTCCCCGGCGGCGGGGGCAGCGGCTATTTCGGGGCCGCAGCTGCCGCGGTTCCGGCGTCTGCAGCCAAGGGATCAACATTCCCGGGCGGGAACTCCCCCCGCGCCCGGCGGGCACCCCGCGCCCAGCCCGCCGCCCGGGCTGGGGGGCGGCGGGAGCTCCACCAGGCCACCCGAGCGGGGCTAATTATAACTCGGGCTTCCGCCGGGCCTCCCGCGCAGAAGCCGAGACGGAGTCTCCGGCGGAGGGGCGTCCCGGGCCCGCGGGCCGGCCGCGGCCGGGCGCGGCGGGGCGCCGGGCACCTGCGCCGCGCGGGCTCCGCCCCGCCGGCCGGGGCTGCCTCCGGCCGGGCTGGGCGAGCGGGTGCGCGACGCCGGCCCGCGGGAGCGGAGCGCGGCGGCGGCGAGGGGGAGCCGCGGGCGGGCGCGGGCGGCGGGGCCGGCCCTCGGGGGCGCGCCGGGGGCGGCGGGCCGGCGCGCGGCGAGACTCACCTGCGGCGGCCGGGCGGGCGGGCCGCGCCGGGAGCTGGAGGCGGCGCAGGCTGCTCCCCGGCGCAGGCTGAGCCGACTCTGACAGCCGCCGCCTCCGGCCCCCGCACACGCCCCCCGGGCCGCGCGGCGCCCCCGCCCGCCTCCGCCCCGCCTCCCCGCCCGCCCCGCCCCTCCCTGGCGCCCGGCCCGGGCCCCGACGCGCTCCGGTGCCCGCGCCGCGGACGACCGCGCGCAGCGGCGGGCGCGGACCCCGGCCGCGGCGACGGCCTCCCCGGACGGACGCACGCGCTGACCGTCGCGGCCGGGGCCGGGGAGCGGGCGCGAGGCCCGGGGGCGGGCGCTGGCGCGGCCGCGACACAGACGGGGCGGCGCGCGAAGGCGGGGGGCCCCTCGCGGGCCCGGGCGGCCCGGCGACAGGGACCTGGGCGCTCGCGGAGTCGAGGGACACCTGTGGGAACGGGGAGGGCCGCGGGCTCTCCGGTGGGGACGAGTGGGCCCCGCGGGGAAGGAGACCCCGGGGAGCAGGCGGTCGCTCGGGGACGCCGGGCCGGAAGGCCGGCGTGGGGCGCGCACAAGGCGCGGGGCGAGGCCGCGCTCCGCCGCCGCGGCGGAAACTTCTGGAAGCCCCGCGGGTGGGCTTGCGCCGGTGCCCGCACGGGCGACCTCGCACTGTCGTCACCGGGGTCCAGCCGGGCCATGACATCACCAGGCCAAGCGCTCATTGGCCGGCGCGGCCGGCAGGTGGGAGCGGCCTGGCCCGGGCGCCCCCGGCCTGCTGGAGGCCGGAGACGCGCAGACCCCCGCCCGGCCCGCCGGGGCGCTCCCCCGCGGGAGCGGGGCTGCCGCCTCGGCGTCCCCGCCGCGGGCGAGGGGGAGACGACGCCCTCCCCGCCGGCGGCCGGCCGGGGTCCGCGGGCGGCCGGCGCGGGCCAGCGAGCGTCGGGGCGTGCGTGCGCGCGCGCGGCCGTGCGGGGCGCCGCGTGGGGCGGGCGCGGGCGCGGGCGCGCATGCTCGCGGCGGCCGCCGCGCGGTGCGGAGCCCCTGGGGCTCGATCTCTCGGTGGTGAATGCAGAGTGCCCGGCCCCGGGCCGCGCGATTTCCGGCTTTCCAAGCCGGGCGCGCCCCCCCCCGCTCTCTCGCCCGGCGGGAACGGGCTCCGCAGGCGCCAACCGCGCGCTGGGTCTGCGCGACGCTCGCCGGCCGCGGCCGCCAGGTGGCGCCGAAGGGAGCGCTCGGGCCGCGGGGACAGGTCAGCGGTCGGGGGCCCTTGGGGCGAAGCAGCCCTCGCCCTCCCTTTCCACAGCCGTGGCTTCCGCGCGCCCCTCTTCGGGCAGCCCCGCCCCCTTTCTGGACGCCGCGGCTCGCTGCACCTGGCCTCAGCGTCCTGGCCACGCTGAGAGGCCACAGACACCACGTCCCCCGGCTGGGACCCCTGAAAAGCAGGTGCAAGGACTGCGGGCGGGGGTGGAGGACGGACAGACGGACCGTCGGCGTTGCTGCGGAAGAGGGTCCGAGGCCGGTTTCCGAGTCTGGGGCTTGTGGGTGATCAGAATGGTGGAAACGACGAGCGCGCGCGCGCAGAGGCTGCCAAGGGACTTTGGGCCCTGGTGGCGGCCTGCCCCGTCCCCCTCCAAACAGGCCCGGCTACGCAGGCGTGTCGCCTCACCGGCCACGTCACGCGCCCCTGGGACGGCACCCTCTTAACCTCGAGTCTCTCCACGTCTGCCGACCCAGGGACCTGACCCAGCTAGCCGTGGCCCCTTTCCCGGCACGGCCCAGCGTGTGACCTCCCCGCCATCCCCTGCGCCCCTGTCCTCCGCAGCCGTCACGCAGGGATGTCCTCTGCCCTTCTGACGCGGGTTTCTCGGGTCAGCCTGGGCTCGGAGAGCCTCAGGTCAGCGAGCCAGCCCAGCTCCAGAGAGCCGTCGAGGGGCTGGGAAGCCCGCACCGGTAGTGTCAGCTCTAACGGGCCAGGCCCTGAGAGTGTTGTGGTTGCAGGGGCTGGCACGCCTAGCCCCCGGGTGTTGGCTCTGACGGGCTGGCAAGCCAAGGCCCGAGAGTGTCTCAGCCTCGGAGTCTCGCCTTCCCCCGGCAGCTCCCCTGGTTCAGCCGGCTCCATCGGCTGGCAAGCCAGCCTCTGGGGTGAAGGCTTTCAACCCCCACGATCTTCTGCGGCTCTTCAGGTCGCAGCTCTTCAGGGTGGCGGTTCCTGCCTCATCTCCAGGAAGAACGAGGGACGAGACGGCCAGGAAGTGAGTAAGCAGGGTTTACTGGGAGAATAGAAGCCACCGGAGCCTGAGGGGACCCAGGGGGTTGCCAGTGTAGGGGCCGAAACCTGGTACTTATATAGCCCTGAGTCCAAGCTGATTGGCTCGCACTTGCTGTGAGCTGCTGCTGTTTTGATTGGTCAGTATTAAGGACCAATTGGCAGGAGGTAGGGGCCTAATGGTGAGCTGATTGGTTGCTTTTCGATCCCAGCAGTGAGGACTCGAGCTCTAGCTTGAGAGTCTCGCAGGGAGTTTGTTTACCAAGGCTGAGCCTGAGAGTCCTGCCAGGAGTTCCCTGCATTGTTGCCAGAGGACCCGCCTGTCTGGCTCCCTAGCCTTTCTCTAGCTATCTCCTGTCTCACTTCCACCTCTTCTCTCACTGCTTCTGTTTGTCCTGGAATCAGTCTTGCTTCTACCCAGCTCTGCCAATTCAGGGAACGCTCTCTCACTTCTCTTCTTTCTCTGTTTGCCCCTCCCCACTATTACAGTCCTTGTCCCAGCTCTGCCAACCTTGTCCCAGCTTTGCCTCCTCTTTACTGATCAGGATTCAGGTCAACTGTGTGAGACTGAAAACCAAGCAGTAGTAGTTTACACAAAATATAATAGAAATGTATTTCTCTCTTACGTGAAACAGACCCAGAAGTTGGTCATAGAGGATTAGCACGGTGCCCTCTGCGTCAGGGACCAGATGTCTTTACAGAGAAGCTTGATGCTCATCACACAGTATCTTGTTACTCCACCATGTGACTTCCACTGCATGGGTAAATGGCTGCTGGAGCCTTGGCCGTCACATCCACATTCCAGCCAGCAGGAAGGAAGGAGGATGGAAGAAAGGCATCCTCCCCTCTTAGGACGTATCCTGAAAGTCACACTTAGCGCTTGGGTTTACATCCTGCTTGCCAGAATTTAATCCTGAGGTCATAACTGACTACGGAGGAGGTTCAGAAATGTCGTTTTTCCCTGGACGACTGTGTCCCCATGTAAAATTTGGCTGTCCTAATAATACTAAGGGAGAAGGGGAAGCATGCTAGGGGACAGTTCTTCTCTGCCAAGCCCCATGATGCCATCCGGTGCTGAAACGAAACACACTTGTAAAATTATCTCAGGCTTCTAAAATGTGTCATTCACTTCTCCCATGGACATTGCCCCGCTGCTCCCGGGGTTTCTGAGATCTGTGACCTCGGCGTCCCCTTGCCGCGGCTGCTTCTTTGTGGACATGTATTGGCTCTCTGGCTGTCCGCCGGAGGGTGCTGCTTGGGGCCCTGGGGCCTGCCCGAGGAAGGGCAGCCAGGGCAGTGTCCAGTGAGTGTGCTCGGGAGGGAGTGAGAGGGGCGAAGGGGCTTCAGCCTGGACGGCCCTGCCCTGACTGCCTGGGACCTCGACCCAGGTCTTGCCACCCTCCCCATGTGCAGAGCAAAACAAGGGGATTGGTTCAGGCCAAGGATGCCCTCCTAGGCTGCCCAGCCTCAGGCTGTGGACTTGAGGGCTGTGCTGATGAAGTCTTTGTCCAGTCCTCATTAAGCCTTGTGGTTGCCCGGGAGAGTTGGGAGTCTGAGGCCTTGCCAGGGCCTTTCTTCCCTCTGCCCAGTCAATTCCTGTTCCTCCTGCTTAAGGTTGGCCTGACATTCCTACTGGATCCGAGTTACCAGGATAGGATGATTTCTCCTTGGGGCTTGTCAATCCTGTTTGTAATTTTTCCACTTTTGCTAGTTTTGAGCGTTCCACACATTTTTTTAAAGCTCATCTCTGGAAAGACTCACTTTATTTTTACAATGTTGTTAAATATTTATCCCATTTACAGTGTTTCCCGTGTAATTCATCAATCATCCTTTGCTTATTTGAGCCTCTTTTCTAGCTGGGGAAAGCATGGAGGGGGCTGTGTACCCTTGTGCTCAGGATTGGCTAGTACCTCTCTCAGGGTTTATTTCTGCCCGTGAGCTTTAATGGTTCTGAAAGGAGTGAGGTATGTGATTTGATGCGGCGGTAGTGCATTGAAGTCCAAGTTGCCACCAACCTTCCTCGGTGTCAGAATCCTAAAGGAGCGCAGGACCCTGGAGAGTGACTCAACACCTGCCTGACATGGTCCCTGGCAAGCTGGCCCACCGGCCGCTCAGAGCCTGGCCTCTCCGGGTTCCAGCCAACCCTGACTCGAGTTCCAGTTCAAATGTTAGCAGAGTGTCTTGGATGACTGCTTGGGAACAGCTGGCGAGGTCGTGATACGTGCTATCAATGGTTGACACCCAGGGAGCTTCTGGCCACTCCTGGCTGCCGTGCAGGTGTGAGCCGGCCAAGTAAGAACCATGGCGGAAGCACGGGCTCCGTAGATGACCCTGGCTCTGGTTCCGGGGACACTGAGTATTGGACACAGAGGTGGGGCCGAAGTGAGGACAGCCTGTTTGGGGTTCTGGCAGCTGGTCTGGGGACCGTGCAGGCTGGCTGTGAGACTCTGGCCAGCTGGAGCCCCTAGGTGAATAGCCACAGCGTCGGGGACACCAGGGTGGAGCCGATGGTAGCTCTGATCCAGTGTCACTTCCACAGTAGTGCTTGTGGGGAAGGGAGGTTCTTTTCCGCTGCCTGGACGCTTTGCTCATTCCAATAGGGCAGGTTCTACTGTCATTACAATTTAACAGCCAGGAAAGTGAAACGGATGCACAGTTGTTATATACAGATGATGAGACAGCAGTTGCTCAGCTTCACCTGCTCGTAAATTGCAGGCCTTGGACTTGGGATGAGAACTCTGACGTCCCCGGGCTGGGGTGTTTCAGAGCCACTCATTCCTGTGATTTCCAGAAAACGAACTCCTAGAGTCTCTCAGTCCTTGGGCTCTCTCTTCCAGGGGGTGGTGGTGGGTGTGTGTGTGTGTGTGTGTGTGTGTGTGTGTGTGCACGCGCGCGCAGGTGGGTGTCCCTGCAGGAGTGTCCTGTGCTTTCTGGGCTGTGCTTCACCATGCCCCCCAGTCCGTCCCCACTTTGCCCTTCCTGAGCCCCCTGCCCCCTTTGCTCTCCATTTCTGTCGCTTCTGGGTCCTCAGCCTGTCAGCCCTTCTCACCGTCCTGAGTCATGGGGCAGTGAGACCTGCATTGTGAGGGGGAGAGCAGACAGGATGCCCAACTCTGGGGGAGAAGAAGGACTGGTGATGGCCTCTGCAGGGTTCCAAGGCCCTGTCCCCTTCTGCCTTGGGACACACACCTTCGCCTGCAGTCCCAGACCCAGAGGCCCCTGACACGGGACACGGCCGCCTCCTGGGCCTCCCCATCCCCTCCTCGATGCACAGCCCAGTGTGGCATCTCTCAGCTCCGGCCTGTCCCCCTGGCTATCCCCCACCTCCTCGGGGATTGTTTCTGGAACTTCTTCCCTCCTCTCAGACCTTCCCGTTTCCCGGGGGCTCCACGGCTTTCAGGGACTGAGACTCAAAAGGATTGGGGACCCCTTCTCCAGGTCCTTCTCTGTAGGTTTGGTGGCTCTTTGGGGGGGATGGGAGGAAGGTTGGAGAGGAGGCGTGATATCCACAGGGACCCTGGGGCAAAGAAAACAGAAAGAGTTTTAAGTCTGAGGCGGCAAGTACTTCCCGGCCCTCCCCCTTCCTCTGCTTCCCACCCTCCATTCCTTCTCCCCCTCCCCCATTTCCCTAACTTTCCTCTCCTTAACTCACTTAGGGACTTTGCCACTTAGGGGTGGGGAGCCCTGGAGCCAGGGAGCCGAGGCCCAGGGCACCAGCAGGGGCTTCCTCCCACCTCCTCCCTGGAGAGGAGCCCAGTGGAGCCAGGGGAGAGACTGGGCTGTGTGAAGAGGCTTTGGGCCATTGACAGGTGGGAGAGAGAGCCTGTGATGAATCAGCTCGGAGAATCTGGGCGCAGCTGTGACACCTTCCCCTGCCTCCTGGGCACACGTGCACGTGTCTGTCGTACAGGCCCATGTGATGCCTGGAAGTGAGAATGGAAGGATCTCAGAAGGGTGGGGAGAAGTTATCTTCTGGCTGGAGATTCTTTTTAGGTTATGTTTTATTTATTTGTCCAGTTAATGAATTTCATAAATTCAAAAGATATAGCCGGGCTCGGTGGCTCAGCCTGTAATCCCACGCCTTTGGGAGGCTGAGGTGAGTGGATTGCCTGAGCCCGTGGGTTCGAGACCCGCCTGGGCAGCGAGACCTCATCTCTACAATAAAAAAAAAAAAAAATCAGCCGGGCATGGTAGCTCATGCCTGTAATTCCGGCTACTCGGAAGGCTGAGGCGGAAGGATCGCTGGAGCCCAGCAGGTCGAGGCCGCGGTGGCCGGGAGCGGCCACTGCACTCCAGTCTGGGTGACCGAGTGAGACTCCAACTCAAAAAAAAAAAAAAAGATATAAAGTGAAAAGTCCCTCTTCCGGTATTCTACCCCAGGCCCCATTTTCACGTGAATTTTAGCATCCTGTACACATTCTTTGGCATTTGACGACTTTTTTTTTAAACCTAACAGTGCATTTAACAAAAATTTTTTTGTGTGACAGGGTCTTGCTTCGTCTCCCGGGCTGGAATGCAGTGCTATAATTATAGCTCACCGCAACCTCAAACTCCTGGGCTCAAGCAATTCTCCTGCTTCAGCCTCCTGAGTAGTCAAGACTATAGCACGTGCCACCACACCCGGCTAATGAAAAAAAAAATTCTGTAGAGATTGGATCTTGCTGTGCTGCTCAGGCTGATCTCAAACTTCTGGCCCCAAGCAGTCCTCCCACCTGTCTCCCAAAGTGTTGTGATTACAGGTGTGATCCCTCACAACCCAGCCTATCTTTATTAACTTCTTTCTGTTCTCTTAGGCTTATTTGTAAGTATTTGCTTCAGAACTTCGTGAATTGGACATTTAATTAATTGATTGATTGATTTCTTAGGGATGGGGATCTTTCTTTCTTACTTAGGCTGGAGTGCAGTAGTTATTTACAAGCATGCTTGCACTACTGATCAGCCAGGAGTCCTGCTCTGTTTCTGACCTGGGCTGGTTCACCCTTTCTTAGTCGACCTGGTGGTCCCCTGCTCCAGGAAGGTCACCGTATTGATGTTGAATTTAGTGCAGACGCCAGATTTGGGATAGTGCACTACAGTGCAGAACTCCTGGGCTCAAGTGACCCTCCCATCTCAGGCCCCCAGTAGCTGAGACCACAAGTGTGCTGTTGAGTTAGTCATTCTTTCTTATTTGAATGACTTAGTGAGTCATTCTTTCTTATTTATTGTCATAATTGTGTTAATGCAATACATTGTCCTCTGAACATTGCTTTAGCTACATCTCACAGGCCTTATGTGTATTTTTTATTTAGATTATCTCAATGATCTGACAGTTTAGTTTTTATTTCCTCTTTAAAGAGTTTTTTTTTGAGTTGGAGTCTCACTCTGTCGCCCAGACTGGAGTGCAGTGGCATGCTCATGGCCACCACAGCCTTGACCTGCTGGGTTCAGGTGATCCTTCCGCCTCAGCCTTCCAAGTAGCTGGAAATACAGGCATGTGCTACCACGCTCAGCTTATTTTTATTTTGTTTTATTTTTTTTGAGTCGGAGTCTTACTCTGTCACCCAGGCTGGATGGCAATGGTACGCTCATGGTCACCACAGCCTCGACCTGCTGGGCTCAGGCAATACTTCCGCCTCAGCTTTCCAAGTAGCTGGAATTTACAAGCACATGCCACCACGCCTGGCTAATTTTTTTCTTTTTAAATTTATTGTAGAGATGAGGTCTTGCCAAGTTGCCCGGGCTGGTCTGGAACCTGTGGGTTCAGGTAGTCCTCTCGGCCCCCCTAAGTGCTGGGATTACAGGCTTGAACCACCATGCCCGACCTCCGCTTTAAAGAGTTTTTAAGAAAGGGTTTTTAATCTCAAGGTGTCATAATTTATTTATTTTTACTTTAAAAAATAACCTTATTATAGAGATATTGGGTACGAGTCAGGATTGGGTCCCTAAGTCATCTATGTGCTTGTGAAGTTTGGGCCTCCAATACTTTTATTTTTGAGACAAGGTCTTACTCTGTTGCTCAGACTGTAGCACAATAGTACAATTATAGCCCACTGCCGGCTTGAACTCCCTGGGCTCAAGTGATCCTCATGCCTCAACCTCTTGAGTAGTTAGGACTACAGGCGGGGGCCACCATGTCTGACTAATTTTATCATATTTTTGTAGAGACAAAGTCTTGCTATGTTGCCCAGGCTGGTCTTAAACTTCTGAGCCCAGGTGATCCTCCCACCCTGGCCTCCCAAAACGCCAGGATTTATTTTGGTGTGTTTGTTATTAATGTCTAGGTTTATTGCATTGTGGTCAGAGAATGTTGTCTGAACTACCATATTTCATTGACTCTAAGATGTTATAGTTCTAAGATGTGCCATTAATATATTTTTGAACTTTAACATTTTTTAACTTGTCATTTTGAAATAATTTCAGTCTTGCAAAAATGTTGCAAAAGTAACATAAAAAGTTCCTGTCTGGCCATTGCTTTGCTCAACTCTGGCCGGGCCCTGTGGCTCTTTGAACTATGGCCACCATGTTCCTAGCTTTGGCCCCCTCTCCAGCCTTGGGGAGGTGAATCTTTTTCTCTTTCTCTCTAATTTACTTTCTAAATCAATTATATTTTTCACTGTAACTTGTGTGCAATTATTTGCAGCTTTTGCGTGGCACAGGATCAAAGATAACCCCACCCCCTCATCTGGTATGACCTAACATTTGGGAGGCCCCGCTGGGACTGTGACCTGACAATAAGTAAGAGAGTTTCAAGTAAAACAACTAGGGTGAAGTACAATAATCAAGCACTGCTTGTGAAGGTTTTTTCTGTTTGTGTCATTTGGTTTTAATTCTAAACTGCAGTTTGGCGATTATATTGGGTAGATAAAAGGGCATATCCAAGGCCAGAAAGAAATCAATGATAGGTGGATTTGGCGAAGTTTAATTTATTCAATCAATTACTCAAGCAGCAAACCAGTTGGAATAACAATACCCGAAAGTTGGAACAACATGTTAAGAGCCCATGTTGGAAGTGGCAATAGGAAATAATGGGGAACGAATACGGAAAATTGGTAAATGCAACATATAAATGATACTTCTTGGACATTATGGAGTATTAAGAGGCACAGAGGAAGAGGAGCTGCATACGATGGCCAATGGAAGCAAAGTGGCAAAATTGTACAGAATTCTGTCTCAGCCGGGCAGAATCATTTTTGACACTAACAGCCCTGATTTTTCCCTCCTGTAAAAACCTGATCTCTGTCCATGCATTTGCATGAGCTGTGTGAGAAACTAATTCCCACTGCATGCTGATCTGAGACTAAGTACCAGGTTAGGAAACGTTTTCAGCTTGTCAATTTCCCCCGCTATGCTCTGTGAAGCTTGGGGCCCAGAATCATAACCTCACTTAGAGACCTGCATGAGGTGCACAGTTTTTCTGGGAGACGGTGTAGCAAGGTGCAAAGAGTCAATTTATGACACTCTTATGCTCCTAAAAGATCGCAGTCAGCCCTAATTGATTTTTGTGTGCCCGATGGGAGAGTAAAGGGGATAATATTTAGGGAGAGTTTGCATTTAAGTGATTCCTTTATTCAAAGAGATTTGCAAGTGTTATATCATTAAGGGACATTCCCTTTGAGAAACATTAGAAGTAAACACAAAATTGTAATGTCTGTTTCACAGTGGGCAGTATTCTGTGGTTCGGGAAAACAGGCCTCAAGAACAGCATTCGTGAGCAGTGCACACTAACCAATATGTAGCATTAACGTCTCACATAGTTTCAGTTCTGAAAAAAGAGTTCCTGTCTGTTCTTCCTTCAGCTTCCTTAAATGTTAATGTCATAGCATATGTCACCATGATACAAAGGAATAAATATTAACGCAATACTATGAAATAATCTACATATCTTATTTGAATCTATAGATGTTATGTAACTTTGGCTAATTTTATTTTTATCATCTGATTATTATTTTTATCTTGTCTTATTATTTTTTAGACATGAGGTCTCATTATGTTGCCTAGGCTGGTCTCAAACTCCTGGTCTCAGGCAATCCTCTCGCTTCCGCCTCTCAAAGTGCTGGGATTACAGGTATGAGCCACCGTCCCTGGGCCCCAATTTTCATTAATGTCCCATTTCTGGTCCAGGAGCCAGTTCAGGATCATATGTTCTACTTAATTGTCGTGTCTCCTAAATGTCCTCTGATTTGGACAGTTCTTCAATCTTTTGTCTTTCATGACCTTGACACGTTTGAAGAATACTGGTCAGTTATTTTGTAGAATGCCCCTCTATTTGTGTTTGTCCTAATCACTGGGTTAATAGGTATCACACATTATTTTATTTTGAGACAGGATCTTGCTCTGTTGTCCAGGCTGGAGTGTAGTGTATAATTTTGGCTCACTGTAACTTTAAATTCTTGGGCTCAAGTGATCCTCCTGCCTCAGCCTCCCAAATAGCTGGGACTACAGGCCTGTGCCACCACACCTGGCTAGTTTTTTAATTTTTTGTAGAGATGAGGTCTCACTGTGTTGCCCAGGCTGGTCTCAAACTTCAGGCAATCCTCCCATCTTGGCCTCCTAGAGAACTGGGATTGCAAGTGTAAGCCACCGCGTCTGGCCAACATTATTTTAAATGCCACTAAGAAAGAAAAAGGTGTTGCCAATTACAAATGTAAGTCACCATCAGTTGTAAGGTACACACACATTTTAGAGATGTTACAATGTGAAAAAATATACACCTTGAAACTAATGAAATCTTGGGTAATTCTTATAGGGATGTGTGGGTCCTTTGTTGGTTTTGGTTTTTTTTTTTTTTCTTTTTTTTTTTGGTCAAATACATGGTAAAATCTGTGAATGCTCCACAGGCATCCGAAAAAAAAAAATTCTGTTTTCAGGATCCAGAGTTCATTATACAGATAAATTACATTTCCCTTACTATGTTATTTAGGGTTTTATATATATATTTTTGAGTTGGAGTCTCACTCTGTCACCCAGACTGGAGTGCAGTGGCCGCTCCCTGCCACCACAGCCTCGACCTGCTGGGCTCCAGTGATTTCGAGGCTGCTGGGCTCCAGTGATCCTTCTGCCTCAGGCTTCCGGGTAGCTGGAACTACAGGCGCGCACTACCACACCCGGCTCATTTTGATTTATTGTAGAGATGAGCTTTCGCCAAGTTGCCCAGGCAGGTCTCGAACCCGCGGGCTCAGGCAATCCACTCACCTCAGCCTCCCAAAGGCACAGGATTACAGACTGAGCCACCGAGCCCGGCTTTTTTTAACGTATTTTTAAATGGATACAGTTTTGGAGGCCAGGACATCTAAGATCAACAAAAATTAGAAAAATGGTAGAAATTATATGGTACAATGGTAATTTATATGACACAATGTTAAATATTAGGTAGCTTGAACTTGATATTTATTTTATGTTTTACTTCATGATCTCAATTCTGAAAGGAAAACTTTACATATTTTAATCCTATGATTATTTTGGACTTTATTTACTTATTTAGTTGGGTTGTGATCTCACTCTCTTGTCCAGGCTAGAGTGCAGTGGCACAATCACAGCTCACCACAGCCTCAACCTCCTGGGCTTGGGCAATCCTTCCGCCTCAACCTGGAGGAACTACAAGCACGCACCACCATGCCTTGCTAACTTTTTTGATGTTTTTTGTAGAGACCAGGTCTTGCTAAGTTGGCCAAGCTGGTCTCAAACTCCTGGGCAAAAGCGGTCCTCCACCTTGGCCTCCCAAAGTGTTGGGATTACAGGCATGGGCCTCTGCACCCAGCCATGTTTCATTTCATCTGAGATGAGCAATAGACGGAAGCATCTTAAAATGTAAAATTGCTGAGCCGGGCTCGGTGGCTCAGCCTGTCATCCCGCGCCTTTGGGAGGCTGAGGGAGTGGATTGCTTGAGCCCGCGGGTTCGAGACCCGCCCTGGGCAACTTAGCAAGACCTCATCTCTACAATAAAGCAAAAATTAGCCGGGTGTGGTAGCGCGCGCCTGTAGTTCCAGCTATTGGAAAGCTGAGGCGGAAGGCTCGCCAGAGCCCAGCAGGTCGAGGCTGCGGTGGCCGGGAGCGGCCGCTGCACTCCAGTCTGGGCGACGCAGTGACACTCCGACTCAAAAATAAATAAATAAAATAAAATAAAATAAAATTGCTGACTGAGCATGGTGGCTCATACCTGTCGTTCCAGAGGTTTGGGAGGCTGTGGCAGAAGGATCACTTGAGGTTGGGAGTTCAAGACCAGCCCGGGCACCACAGTGAGACACAGTCTCTCTTTAAAAAAAAAAAAATTAAATTAAAAAATGTAAAATTTCTTGCCTGAGCCCGCAGGTTCGAGACCTGCCTGGGCAACTCGGCGAAACCTCATCTCTACAATAAATCAAAAAATTAGCTGGGCATGGTAGTGCGTGCCTGTAGTTCCAGCTACTTGGAAGGCTGAGGCGGAAGGATCGCCGGAGCCCAGCAGGTCAAGGCTGCAGTGGCCGGGAGTGGCCACTGCACTCCAGTCTGGGCGACAGAGTGAGACTCCAACTCAAAATAAAATAAAATAAAATAAAATTTCGGATGTAGTTTATATCCGTGCACCTAAGTGGCACAGGTTACTAGAGTAAGGCCAAACAAGTACTATTCTGTGAGGTTTCTGTTGCTCTTTTGAGTCAGGGTCTCTGTCGCCCAGGCTGGAGTGCAGTGGAATGGTCATGGCTCATTGCAGCCTTGACTGGGACTACAGGTGCGTGCCACCATGTTCTTCTAGTTTTTCGATGTTTTGTAGAGATGAGGTCTCAATAAACTGCCCAGGCTGGTCTCGAACCCCAGGGCTCAAGCAATCCTCTCGCCTCAGCCTCCCAAAATGCTGGGATTACAGCATGAGCCACATGCCTGACCCTTGTTTGATTTTTAATTTAGAAAAGATTCTAAGGCATGGCAAAAAAGACTAAAAATTAAGTTGTACAATATTATGTTACATGTTGACATGACTTAAATGTAGGAATCACAACCAGGATACACTTCAGTTCTTGGATTTTCTGGCATTCATTTGTTTCACAACTATGCATGTGAATCGACATACTGGCTCTTTGCTATTTTCAAAACATTGTGCTCTAATTGCTAGACACAGAGTGCTGGCATATGGGTTGCCAAAATTGTTATTCTGGAAGATATTCTAAAGAAAGATAATGAAAATTTACAGAAAGGAATCAAGGAGAAACAGAATTTAAACAAGAATGAGTAAATGAAGATCATAATACCTTTTTTTTTGTTTATACTTCCCAGCAGATTCTGGTCGTTGTTTTATTTGGAATCTTTTCATCACTCTGCCTTATTTATTTTTCTTTTCTTTCTTTCTTTCTTTTTTTTTTTAAATACGGGGTCTCGCTCTGTTGCCCAGGCTGGAGTGCAGTGATGCAATTATAGCTCACTGCAGCCTCCAACTCCTGGGCTCAAGCGATCCTCCTGCCTCAGCCTTCCAAGTAACTGGGACTACAAGCAAACAGCACCGTGTCTGGCTGCAGATCACTCTGTCTTAGATGTCTCTTGAGTACAGCAGAGCTGACTTTTCCTTGGTGTGCTAATGTTAAAATCTTTTTTAAAAAACAAGTGAGCTCAGTTCACTTTCTTTTATGAATAAAACCACTGTTTTTTCCTGTCATATATTTTTCCCTATGCTTTCTGTTTTATAACTGAAAGCACTTTTAATATGTGGTCTATGCTTTTTTGTGTGTATGCTTTTTCCCTATAATTCAGGTTGTTTAAATTTTGTTAGGAATGGTTACTGTTTTAGTACATATAACTTATTCTAGCTTTAATTCTGTTTCTTTAAAAATTTCTGTTGGTTGTTTTTTGCTTTGTGTGTTTTTTTTTTTCAGTCGGAGTCACACTCTGTCACCCAGGCTAGAGTGCAGTGGCACACTCACGGCCACCGCAGCCTCTACTTGCTGGGCTCAGGTGATCCTTCCACTTCAGCCTTCCAAGTGGCTGGAACTACAGGCATGTGCCACCATGCCCGGCTAGTTTTTTTGACTTATTGTAGAGATGAGGTCTCACCAAGTTGTCTGGGCTGGTCTCGAATCCGTGGGCTCAGGCAATCCTCTCACCTCGGCCTCCCAAAGTGTTGGGATTATAGGCATGAGCCACCATGCCCAGTCTGCTTTTTTTTTTAAGTTGGAGTCCCACTCTGTCACCCAGGCTGGAGTGCAGTGGCATGCTCACTGCCACTGCAGCCTCAACCTGCTGGGCTCAGGTGAGCCTTCCGCCTCAGCTTCCAAGTAGCTGGAACTACAGGCATATGCCACCACACCCGGCTAATTTTTTGATTTCTGTAGAGACGAGGTCTTGCCAAGTTGCCTAGGCCAGTCTCGAACCTGTGGGCTCAGGCAATCCTCTCACCTCAACCTTCCAAAGTTCTGGGATTATAAGTGTGAGCCGCCACATCTAGTTGTTGATTTCTTACTGTAACAATGAGATCAGCATATTTTCTTCTGTTTTCCTCTCCTCCTTCACCATCTTAAGATTTTATTATTCTTCTCAATATTTACCTTTGTGCTCTTAGATATTTTAATAAGTTTATTGGTTAATTAGCTTTAAATAATATCTGTGCATCTACAGCTGTAAAAGATGAGGAAATTAGCATACTAAACACATTTCTACCTTCTTTGCTCCCAACTAACAATACGTACTTTTACGCTGTTAAGTTCTATAATGTATACATTGCTATTTTAAAGAAATAAAATTTGGCTACTTATTGAGCACATACTTTGTTATACTCTTATTGGATGTTCATGTACAACTTTAAGTCTGGCAACAGGCTGAGATAATATACCGCCTTTCCGGGATTTCAGAGGGAACATCCACTTCAACAGCAAAGTGTTTCTCAGAGAAACTCAGTGATGTTCCCAAGTCCCCAAAACTCTTTTTTTTTTTTGAGTTGGAGTCTCACTCTGTCACCCAGACTGGAGTGCAGTGGCCGCTCCCGGCCACCGCAGCCTCGACCTGCTGGGCTCCGGCGATCCTTCCGCCTCAGCCTTCCGAGTAGCTGGAACTATAGGTGCGCGCTATCATGCCCGGCTAATTTTTGATTTATTGTAGAGATGAGGTCTTGCCAAGTTGCCCAAGCGGGTCTCGAACCCGCAGGCTCAGGCGATCCACTCACCTCGGCCTCCCAAAGTGCTGGGATTACAGGCTAAGCCACCGAGCCTGGCCCCCCAAAACTCTTGACCAGCAGAGCTGGGATTCCAATCCTCTAAATTCTTTTCACCACTCAAGGATGCAGATATAGGCTGGGCATGCAGTGTGCACCTGTAATCTCAGCTTCTCAGGAGGCTGAGGCAGGAGGATTACTGGAGCCCAGGAGTTGGAGGCTGCAATGAGCTATGATTGCGCCACTGTACTCCAGCCTGGGCAACAGAGCAAGACCAAAGGATGCAGGTGGAGTAGACGTAGCTTGGAAATGCAAACTGTGTCTCATATTCATCTCAGTAAAACATGCGTTTGTATCCTTGTGTACCTTTTTGTTTCTTTCACATCTAGTGTCTCTGCTGAGCTCTCTTCTCAGAGAGCGGCAAGGCATGGTGACAAAGCCCATGGACCCAGGAACTGCAAAGTCTTGGCTCCTATCTCAGCTCTGCCGTACTCCACGGGTAGCCTGCGTAGTCTCTTAGCCTCTTTGTTTCTGTTCCCTCAACTGTAGAATGCGGCTGATAATACCAGCACATCAAGGTGCCTCCGTAAGTGTGGCTATGCCCGTAGCTCCCTTCCTGGAACCCAGTTCAGCATGCAGTAAATGAGAGTACCCAGTGGTGTTCAGGGATTGTACTGGAACCCCTATTCCCTCAAAGTGCTCTTTTGTTTCTTACTTATTCACTGAACGAATATTTACTCGAAACGTACCAGGTGGCTGCTGCAACATGTTCTTTGGAACACAGAGACGCAGAAGACATAGCACACACAGTAATGGCATGACCAACCGTTGACTGGCTTGCCACATTTAGTATGGACCGAGCTGACTGCATTTCAAGATGCTGTGTGCTTTAAATGGTTAAACAGCAACACCCGAATTGGGGATGCTGGGAAGTCGGGCAGCCAGAGGCAAACCAGATGGGTTGCTTGCCTTCTTTTTCTCTTTGCCTTTTTGTTAGTGGCAAAATGCACTTGCCATAAAATTTACTGTCTTAAGCTTTTTTCTTTTATTTCTTTTTCTCTTGAGACAGAGTTTTGCCGGAGTGCAGTGGTGTGATTGATCATAGCTCATTGTAACCTTCACCTCCTGGGCTCAGACAATCCTCCTGCCTCAGCCTCCAGAGTAGCTAGAACTGCATGTGTGTGCCACCAGGCTCAGCTAAGGTTTTTATTTTTTGTCGAGAGACGGTCTCATTATATTGTCCAAGCTGGTCTCAAACTCCTAACCTCAAGTGATCCTCCCGTGTTGGCCTCCTAAAGTGCTAGGAACACAAGTGTGAGCCACTGCACCTAGCCAGAAATTTTCTATTTTTTTTTTTTTGAGTTGGAACCTCATTCTGTCATCGCCCAGACCGGAGTGCAGCGGCCGCTCCCGGCCACCGCAGCCTCATCCTGCTGGGCTCCGGCGATCCTTCCGCCTCAGCCTTCTGAGTAGCCGGAATTACAGGCATGCGCTACCACGCCCGGCTGATTTTTTGATTTATTGTAGAGATGAGGTCTTGCTGCCCGGGCGGGTCTCAAACTCGCAGGCTCAGGCAATCCACTCACCTCAGCCTCCCAAAGGCGCAGGATTACAGGCTGAACCACCGAGCCCGGCTGAAATTTTCTATTTCATTAATCTTTCTTAAACTAAATGTAACCCATAATTTGAATTTTTTTGCTTTTTTTGAGTCAGGGTTTCACTCTGTTACCCAGGGTGGATTGCAGTGCCATGACCATTGCTCAATGCAGCCTCAGCCTTCTGGGCTCAGGCAATCCTTCCACGTCAGCCTCCCAAGTTGCTGGAACTACAGGCGCATGCCACCATGTCTGGCTAACTTTTTGCTTTTTTTTGGAGCGACGAGGTTTTGCTATGTTGCCCAGGCTGGTCTTGAACTCTCGGGCTCAAGTAGCCCTCCTGCCTCAGCCTCCCAAAGTGCTGGGATTACAGGTGTGAGCCACTATACCCGGCCCATCAATTTAATTTTCTGATTACAAATAAAGAGAAGATTTTGTAGGGATACAGGGGAATCACTCGGAATCACGACCAGACTCAGAGGACTGTGAACGAACCTCTGTCTCTTCCTGAAATCACCAGCCTTCCTCTCCCAAGCTCTGCTTCTTCTGGACTTCTGCTTCTTCCTTGTCCTCTCGGCTAACCCACTTCCACTGTAGAGTTTAGTTTCTGCTACTCGCTGTTTCCAATAGCACATGTGTTTGGGAGACCACAATGTTGCCATTGGCCCTGGCTCTGTGAGACCTCAGGGCTCCAGGTTATCTGCTTGTCTCAGCCTCAGACTTGCCTTTCTGATTCTTATCTATGCCCATGGGTCTAGAAGCCTGCAAACCACGTTTCCCAGATTCCCTTGCCAGCTGGCTTCTTGTTAGTTTCTGCCAGGGGGAAGCTCTGACCTGCAATTAGAAGATCAAACGGGAAGGAAAATGTCTTCCTTCCGTCTGCAGGCGGCTATAGGCGACAGCAGTCTCCAGCAGCTTTACCGTTGTGGCAGAGGCAGCCGGGGTGTCTCCGGCCCAGCAGCAGTGATGCTGCATCCACTCGTGCTGAGTGTGGTCTTGCAGGCTTCATCTCGGAGGGATAGGAGCTCTCTGTTCTCTGGGCAGCACTCCATCCTTTTTCCCCTTTAAGCCTTCTGCCACTTTAATAGCCAATTCTTTGCATTAAATACGTCCATGCTTGAAATGCTGGAAATACTTTAGAGTGACTTCTCTTTTTCTTTTTCTTTTTCTTTTTTTTGAGTTGGAGTCTCACTCTGTCACCCAGCCTCGACCTGCTGGGCTCTGGCAATCCTTCTGCCTCAGCCTTCCAAGTAGCCGGAACTATAGGTGCGCGCTACCATGCCCGGCTAATTTCTTGAGTTACTGTAGAGACGAGGTCTCACCAAGTTGCCTGGCTGGTCGCAAACCCATGGGCTCAGGCAATCCACTCGCCCCGGCCTCCCAAAGTGCTGGGATGACAGACTGAGCCACCGAGCCCGGCCGACTTCTGTTTTTCTAAGTAGACAGTAACTAATATATCATCTGTCTAAAGAGGCTGAACCTAAATTCCAATTTTCTTTGTCCTTTTTTTTTTTTTTTGAGTTGGAGTCTCACTCTGTCACCCAGGCTGGAGTGTAGTGGCATGCTCCTGGCCACCACAGCCTCAACCTGCTGGGCTCTGGCAACCCTTCCGCCTCAGCCTTCCAAGTAGCTGGAACTACAGGCGCGCGCTACCACGCCTGGCTAATTTTTGATTTATTGTAGAGATGAGGTCTCACCAAGCTGCCCAGGCGGGTCTCGAACCCGCGGGCTCAGGCAATCCACTCACCTCAGCCTCCCAAGGCGCAGGATTACAGGCTGAGCCTTCTTTATCTTTGAAAGAAAAAAACTGACATGCCTTGCTTGTACTTTTTTTTTTTTTTTTTTTTTGAGTTGGAGTCTCACTCTGTTGCCCAGACTGCCTCAACCTGCTGGGCTCCGGTGATCCTTCCGCCTCAGCCTTCCGAGTAGCCGGAATTACAGGCGCGCGCTACCATGCCCAGCTGATTTTTTTGATTTATTGTAGAGATGAGGTCTCTCTGCCCAGGCGGGTCTCGAACCCGCGGGCTCAGGCAATCCACTCCCCTCAGCCTCCCAAAGGCGCGGGATTACAGGCTGAGCCACCGAGCCCGGCTGCTTGTACTTTTTAACCTAAAGCTATTTATACCCCCTCAGGACACGTGCCCTTGGTGTGTATGTGTCATTGAAGGGCCAGCCCTATCCAACATTCCTTAGCCTCTTTAATCTGAGAAGGGCTCTCGAATGGGGGCTGCCACCATCCCTAGGCTTTCCATTTGAGTAGAAAATTCGCCATGTGCAACCACGGGACTCAGTTCTGCCCAGAACAGAGGGTTTGTCCCTTTCCCTTGACCCTTTGCCACAAAGCTTCTGGTGAACAGCTTTTGCTTGAGTACTCTTCCCAGCAAAATGTGTGCCGGCCCAGTCCCCTCAGCTTTCAATTTATTCTCATTTCTCGGGTCAAGTAGAGTTTCTGTTAGAGCTTTGTGAAATAATAAGAGCTAGATGAGGGGGAACCCCCCCAACCGGAATTTATTTATAAAAACTTGTGTGTTTATTCTTACACGTTTAAGCTTCAGTCACTTTCAGAGTACTCTCCATCTGATGCGGTACACCTATCAAAATGCTTTTTCCATCACTCAGAACAGTTTCTGAGCTCACCTTTTATTGCTTCTGCCACCTTTTATTTCACCTCTTCCACACTGGCAGAATGTTTCCCTTTGAGGACTTTTTACATCTGGGGAGATGCAAAAAAGTTGCTTGGGGCGAGATCAGGTGAACAGCGAGGCTGGGTCACGGGGCTGATGCCATTTCTGGTCAAAAACTGCTGAACACGCAGCATGTTGTGGGCAGGGGCACCTGTAAATCACCTATCATGAAACAGACAAACGTGTTGAAAGAATCTCCAAAACAAATTCACTGAAGCTAAATGCAGCCTCTCACAACAACGCTGGCTGGTACATTGATGCCCATGGGATCCAAGAACACTCACCTAGTGGGGAATACCTGTTCTATAAGGAGTCCCCCTTTGAAAAAATAATTCCAGTTCTTTTTAGCCTCATTCTCTCTCTCTCTCTCTCTCTACCACACACACACACACACACACACACACACACACACACACACACACACACACACACTGCTTGGAGTGCCAAAAAATGTATACACTTTTTTTTTTTTTTTTGAGTTGGAGTCTCACTCGGTCGCCCAGACTGGAGTGCAGTGGCCGCTCTCGGCCACCGCAGCCTCGGCTCACTGGGCTCCGGCGATCCTTCCGCCTCAGCCTTCCAAGTAGTCGGAATTACAGGCGCACGCTACCACACCCGGCTTATTTTTGATTTATCGTAGAGAGAGATCTCACCAAGTTGCCCAGGCAGGTCTCGAACCCGCGGGCTCAGGCAATCCACTCACCTCAGCCTCCCAAAGCGGGGGATTACAGGCTGAGCCACCGGGCCCGGCTTCACCTGTAGCTTTTATATCCTTGCTTGATATAATAAATTGGTAAATATAAGTATTTCCCTAGGTTCTGTGAGCTATCCTAGCAAATTAATTAGACCTGAGGAGGGGGTTGTGGGAACCTCTGATTTACAGCCAGTTGGTCAGAAGTACAAGTGATGACCACCTGAGACTTGCGATTGGTGTCTGAAGTGGGGCGGTCTTGTAGGACAGGGCCCTTAACCTATAGGATCTGACTCTAGCTCCAGGAATTAGTGTTAGAATTGAACTGAATTATAGGTTGGTGTCCACCGCAGAGTTGCTTGGTATGCGGGGAACCCTCCCCCGCCACCCTAACCTAATGTCAGAAGTGTGCTGTGTTGAGAGTAGGAAGGACTTTGTTTTTTCCGACTTCTTACAAATTAGGGAGGAGCTTGTGGGGGTCAGAGGTTGACCAGCAGGTTACGGTGGAAGGTGTTAGAGAGGGACAGTGCCTGAGCTGGCTTTACCAAAATGCCTTTGGTGGGGTGTGAAGGGAGAAAGAGTGAAGCAGGAAGTGACGAAGTCAGCAACTGCTGATGCCAGATGCCTCGAACCAGGAAGTGGGGGACAGCCCAGCTGGGGCCAGTTTGACCAGATTCTGTCTAAAGCTCGGCATGATGCTTTAACAGTTCAAAAACTGTTTTGAGCAGTGGAAAAAGTGTTTCAACAGGTGTATTGCATCAAATGGAGAGTACTTTGAGAGTGCCTGAAGTTTAAACATGTACGAATAAATACACAATTTTTAATACATAAATTCCAGGTGTTTTGGGAGCCCCCTCTCGTACATGCAATGACTTGGCTGAATCTCAAAAACATTAGGATAGTGAAAGAAGTCAAACAGTGGGCAACATGATTCTCCCATTTATATGAAATTCAAGAAGATGCAAAATTACAGTGGCAGGAAAAGGTAGTGATTTCCTGATCTAGGGAGGAAATTGTCTGCAAAGGGGGAGAAGGACACTTTTGGGGGGAGGGTAGAGGCGATGAAACTGTTCTACATCTCGATTGTGGTGCTGCTCACATAGACTGTAGACATTTACCAAAACTCACCAAACTGTAGACTTAAATGGGTGAATTTTACTGTATGTAAATTATACCTCCATCAAACTGACGAAAAATACTTAGTACCGTCTTTCAATAAGAGCCATCAAGCCCATCACTCCCTTTTATATGATGGGAACACACTGGAAGAACATCAGGGCAAAAAGCCAGAGGGAAGTAGAGATAGGCAGAGATCTAACCACACAGCAACTTCTTTCAAACCAGAAAGAACCTCAGGGTAACCACAAGCACGATAACTGGAGAAGCCTCACGCCAGTTACGGAACAAGAATACAGTACAAAGCAGAGGATATGAGGGGGACCCCCGGAAAACCAGAATTATCTTTTGGAAGGCGGGCCCCGCGTAGTATACTTGGAATTTGTTCCTCCAGATCAGGCAGTCAACCGAAGTTTCTATCTAGAAAATTTGAGAAGGTTGCATCAAAATTTGTGGAAGAAACATCCTGAGTTGTGCCAAACAGGTGACTGGTTCTTCCACCATGACAGTGCACCTGCCCATACCACGCTGAGTGTTCAGCGGCCTTTGAACAAAAATGCACGACTCCCATGCCCAGCCCTCCCTATTCACCCAATTTCACCCTGAACAACTTTTTTGTTTGTTTCCCTGATGAAAAAAGTCCTCAAAAGAAACATTTTGCCGATGGGAAAGAGGTGAAACAAAAAAGGACAGAAGCACTAAAAGGCATCAAAATTGAGGAGCTCAGAAAATGTTGCGAGCAGTGAAGAAAGCATCTCATTGGGTGTGTTACATCAGAGAGTATTTTGAAGGTGACTGACGTTTGAAAATGTAAGAATAAATATACGATTTTTATAAATACCAGATTTGGAGGGGGGACTCCCCTCATTCACTCTAAGCCCTGAGCAAACACCAGGTGAGCAAACATAATGCTAGCCCTGGATTACTTATTAATTCATCGACAGGCCGGGTGTGGTAGCTCACACCTGTAATCCCAGCATTTAGGCAGGCCAAGGTGGTAGAACTGCTTGAGCCTAGGAGTTCAAGACCAGCTTAGGTAACATAGCAAGACCTTGTCTCTACAAAAAAAAATTTTAAAAATTAGCTGAACGTGCTGGTACACACTTGTAGTCCCAGCTACTTGGAAGACTGAGGTGGAAGGAGCGCCTGAGCCCAGGAGGTTGAGGCTGTGGTGAGCTGTAATCATGCCACTGCATTATGGCTTGGGTGACAGAATGAGACTCTGGGTCTTAAAAAAAAAAAAAAATGAATAAACACCTAGATGCAGAGGGAGACATACAAATAAATTAAATAAATTTATTTATTATGTAATATATATGTATAATATAGTAACATAAATATACAATAAATAAACAAATTGTGTAAATATTTTCCATAATTTGATTCAACTGGAAATTCCATACTTACATACTAAAACGTCTGTATAACAAAAAGATTAAAAAGGGCACAGATTGGCTTTTGTACCTCCACAATGTAGGTTCTAACTTAAATTTAACATTTGTGAAAATATACTCACTAACTGACAAAAATTCATGAACTTGGTCAATACTGGGCCTCAAATTATAATTATACCTGGAGCTGGGCTCGGTGGCTCAGCCTGTAATCCTGCGCTTTGGGAGGCTGAGGTGAGTGGATTGCCTGAGCCCGCGGGATCGAGACCCGCCTGGGCAACTCGGCGAGACCTCATCTCTACAATAAATAAAAAAATTAGCCGGGCGTGGTAGCGCGCGCCTGTAGTTCCAGCTACTTGGAAGGCGGAGGCAGAAGGATCGCCGGAGCCCAGCAGGTCGAGGCTGCGGTGGTCGGGAGCGGCCACTGCACTCCAGTCTGGGCGACAGAGTGAGACCCCGACTCAAAAAAAAAAAATTATACCTGGGGACTCCACTAAATTTAAACACTCTGCCCCATAATATTGAGAAAGTAAATATACAATAGAGAAAACATAGGTATGCCTCACTTCAGCTGCATCTTTGACTAAATTTTCCCCAGCCATATACCCGTTGCTGTAAAATATTTTTATATTGGACATAGATGCTCTGACACAATACGTAATGCATTAAAATTAGGCCACTGCTTTGTTGCGCCCTGGTGTGTCTGCATGGCTTTGTGAGCTATGGTCACCATGTTTTCTTAGCTTTGGCACCCCCCTACCTTGGAGAGGTGAATCTCTCTCTCTTTCTCTCTCTCTCTCCTCTCTTTCTAACTTACTTCCTAAATAAACTTTGCTTGAAAACTTTTTTAAAAATTAAAGTAAGTTTTTGGCACTTACAAACTGACTTGATAAATGGGACCTATGAATCCCCAGTTAAGGTAGCTAATATGGCCCACTGTAAGTTAAGGCAGGGCCTCGAGGATTAAATTTATTATATCAACCCTAATTAATAAAAGGGCAATTATCTCCACTCTTCTCCATTTAACAGCCCAATTTTTTTCCCTGTTCTCAAATCTTGAGGAAAAAAAAAAGGTTGCCTTATGATGAATGACTACCTTAACACCGTGGTCTCACCTATCAAGGCCTCGACGCCTAATATTATTATTATTATTATTATTTGAGTTGGCGTCTCACTCTGTCGCCCAGACCGGAGTGCAGTGGCCGCTCCCGGCCACCGCAGCCTCGACCTGCTGGGGGCTACGGCGATCCTTCTGTCTCAGCCTTCCAAGTAACTGGAACTACAGGTGCGCGCTACCATGCCCGGCTAATTTTTGATTTATTGTAGAGATGAGGTCTCGCCAAGTTGCCCAGGTGGGTCTCGAACCCTCAGGCTCAGGCAATCCACTCACCTCAGCCTCCCAAAGGTGCGGGATTACAGGCTGAGCCACCGAGCCCGGATGCCTAATATTATTAACATGGCTGATTCTATTTAATCAACCACTGATAAATATTTTACTCTCATAGATTGGGCTTCTCTGTGCTTTCCGGTGCTTATTTCAGTGGGCTTAGTTTGCCTCCGCCTCTGAAGAGACACAATACTGCTGCCCATTGAGGACCAGGCTACCCATGGGGTCCACGACTGCGTTGTCACCACAAGTAATATTTACAGACAAGATCTTAATGCTGTCCACCTTCTCCAGGAACACAAGTATGACATTACATGAATAGCATCCTCTTCCAAGGAGGGTTAGTTGATATCCTGATTAAAGAATTATAAGTCCAATATCTCTTAGTACCTTTTGGCTTCTGGGGGAAACATATTCCTATTTCCAAATTTTACTTCTAAATTAAAACCAACAGGCAGTCTTATGAGTGCCCTAAAAAAATTCCGTCGGTGTAAAAGCTTCAGTAACCTTTTAAAATGCCTGGGGGCCCCTTGACCTGTTATAATGGCCATTAGTTGACCCAGGTCTCTGATGCAAGATATTGCCTCTGTTGGCCATGTGCAATACCCCATTAAAATAACAAATGGCTGGGCAACTACTGTGCTCTCCTGGACATCGAGGCTCTCATAGACCTTGAGCCTGTGACTTCCACACCCAGCCACGCATTATGCTTTCAGTCTTGGAAACAGCACCCCACAAGCTCAGCACAGCTAGCACTGTCTCCCTAAAATAGAATGGAGCCAAACTTGAGCCCTCTGGCATATTCCACTTGCAGGAGGAGATGACTTCCACTGTCTCCCGTCCCTTGCCAGATGCCAGAATGCTGGAGGAGGCCATTCCTCCCCCAGACCTCTTGATTATCTGAAAAGCCCCTCGAGATAAACCGAGTAAACGCTAGTAGGAGTTCACGGATTATGCAAATGGCACTGCTAGTCATCATATGCGACGGAGCTCAGTGGAATATTCCTGCTTTTCAGCCCTTAGCCCTGATGTGTCTAGTAAAAGAAGAGACCCAGAACTACCCACTTGTCCAAACTTCAGGCAGCCATCTGAGCTCTAGAAGCCCTTATCCTTAAATTGTCCCATCTTCATATTTATTATAAGTTATTGGGCTATTACCTAAAAATTATCCCCTTCAAGGTAAACTCTTGTCTTACGGACACCCAAAGTATAAATCAAAATCGCACATCTCGGGTTGTCTCATTGGCTTGAGACTTGGATTTCTGATGGGCTCGAGAAACATCAAAACTTGTAGATTACTTAGTTTTTTCTCCTTCTTAGGGTGGGAGTGACTTTCTCACTCTAAGTGAAAGCAGAGGTCCAATAATTTTTAATAACTTGCCATGGGATTATGATGATCTCAGCTTTTTCCTCTTCTTTCCTCTGTGTACTTTGGTGCTTCGAGATCTCAGGTCTAGTTTTCTATTTGGCCCCACATAGCACCAAGTCTTATGGATTGCATTTATGTTTTAGTGTCCTGAAGTCAATGACATAAGACCAGAGCTAACATCAGGAATTTGAAGTCAAGAAATTTATGAGAAAGGAATATGAAAAATAATTTTTCATTGGGTAGTTTGGAGAAAGCATAACATTATAGAAGGGTACATGCCACTAGATGTTTTCAGTTTTAAAGAAAGTTGAAGAGTAATAGGGAGATATTTTGATATGTGATTTCAATCTTCTGTAACAAATACACGTGTGTATATAGGAACTTACTAAAACGTAGATCTAGTAAGGCCATTAAATATGACCTTAAATATGTGGCCATTAAATATCAAATATGTGGCCACTGCCTTACTAGGCTCTGATGTGGCCATGTGCTCTTTGAGCTATGGCCGTCACCATGTTTCCTAACTTTGGCCCCCTCCCCTCCCTTGGGGAGGTGAATCCCCTCTCTCCCTCTCTCTCCAACTCACTTTCTAAACAAACTATATTCTCCAATTAAAAAAAGATAAAAATAAAACATAGGTCTGTTTAGAAGAAGATACAAGAGGAGGTTTTCATGGCAGATTAGACAGGGCTGAAGAGGAGATCTGTGAGCTGAGAACAGAAGAAACCCACTTGGATGCTACGTGAGCAGATGAGAGACAGAAGATACGGAAGAGTGGTTACAAGTTCTGGATGATAGAAAGGGAAGGCTTAACACATGTCGAACGACAGTTCCAGAAGAGGAAAGAGGCACTAATGGGGCAGAGGTGATATTGGTAGAGATGGTGGCTAAGAGTGTCCAAAAGGGACAGACCCTGTCAGTATCACGAAGTCAAGGAATTCCAAGAAGGATGAATAAAAAGAAATTCACACCCAGAAACAGCATGGTGAAGCGGAAGAATACTAAAGAAACAGAAGCCACAAGAGAAAAAAAGATGAAAGATTCAACAGATTCACCTCAGATTTTCATACAGCAACAACGAAGCCAGAAGACAATGGAATATCGTTCATATGATGGAAAAAAAAAAAAAAACCCCAAAAACGACTAGCCTAGAATTCTGTACTCAGTGAAAATACTTTCAAGAATTAGAAGTAAAGATGTTTTGGGGTGAATAAAAACATAATGCTCATGGTAGCTGTTCTTCGCTAAAGGAATTCTAAAGGATGCCCTGTGGGGGAGTGAGCCTAAAGGGTAGGTCTACGTGGCAAAAAAGTATTAACTATGGGGGCAAATCAAAACATTGTATAAAATCTTGTGGGTTAGGATGAAAAGGTACAATAGTTTATAATCTCCCTTCATTGTTTTGGAGGAAGGTGAAGTGTTAAAATTTGGCTTTGATACGTATGCATGCTGTGGTTTCTAGGATAACCACTAAAATGATAGAAACAGAATCTTTAGCTTTCTTTTTCTTTTTAAACAATTTTAAAAATATTTTAAAAAAAATTCCCGTGAGGTCATGCAGAATCGTTAGCATTCTCATTAGTACAAGAGCAAACACACAAACATGCAAAAGAACGCTGAGAAGCTAATCGCGAAAGGATCTCCTCTGCACCCCACTGGCCCGCCCTGCCCCCCGTCTGCACAAGGCTGGGGTGCAGAAGGCCCCCAGGCGGGCCTGTCTGCCCCGGGCCCGAGCAGCGTCCAGGCCTCTTCTCAGCCTTTGCCAGTGTGGATGACTCAGTGGGATGGAGAACGAAACGAGGCTTCCCTGTGACCCCTCGGCGTTTCCCCCGGATCAGACTCTCCACACGGGACCCGCATCCCGCCTACCCGACCCCTAGCCCCGTCCTTCCATTCTGCCCGCGCCTGTGCCCCCCAGTCCCGCGCCCTAAGCCCGGCCTCGTCGAGGTGAGCAGACAGCAGGGTGGAGGGAGCCGGGGAGGCGACCCCCGGCGGCTCCTCCCCGCGCTCCGCTCCAGCGAGGGCCTCCCCGCCTCCCCGCCCAGAGCTGGCGCCGGGCGGCTGCGTTCCTCGGCTCGGCGGTCGGCGGGAAGGCGGGACCCCGAACCGCACTCGCGGTCAGGCGGCCCGCTGTCCCAGTTGGGAAGGGCGGGGAGCCGGGAGCCTGGGACGGCCGCCCCGACGCCGGCGTCGGCTCGCTCCACCCTCCCTCCTCCGGCAAACGCCGAGGTCACAGCGGCCGGAGGCGCTCGGCTTCCAGACGCGCCGCCCGCGCGCGCCCCGGGGCCTTCCCGGCCACGTGCCGCGCGCCGCCCCGGGCCGGGGCTCCCGCCTCCCCCGCGCGGCCGCGACGCGCCCGCCCCGCCCCGCCTCTGCGAGGGCCCCGCCGCGCCCGCCCCGCCCCGCCTCTGCGAGGGCCCCGCCGCGCCGCCCGCCCGCCGCGCCCGCCCGCCCCGCCTCTGCGAGGGCCCCGCCGCGCCCGCCGGCTCGCGGCCCGCCCCGGGCTTCTGCGGAGACTCGCCCAAGTCGATTGCACGAGGGCGAAATCCTAGCCGCCGTCCACTCCGACTGCAGCTACAAAGCCTCTTCTAAATGACGTTTCTGGCCGCACTCTGGGAGGCCCGGGCAGGAGGATTGCTTGAGCCCAGGGGTTCAAGACCAGTCTCGGCATGTAGCGAGACCTCGTCTCTACCAAAAAAAAAAAAAATCAGAAAAACAGCCAAGCGTGGAGGCACGCACCTGTAATCCCAGTTACTCGGGAGGCTGAGCTGGAAGGATCACCTGAACCCAGGAGGTCAAGGTTGTGGTGAGCTGCGAGATCGTGCCACTGCGCTCCAGCCTGGGCAACCGAGTGAGACCCCAACTCAGAAAAATGTTATATGTATATATAACGCTTTGGTTTAGAGTATTGTCACCTTCTCTGTATTTAAAAAAATTTTTAAGGCAATCGCTGCAGTCATCATCATAAATCAGTGTTTGAGTATTTTTATCCTCCAATGAGATCCCTCCTTCCCCTTGACATTAATCCCTCTTTCCACTCCCGGCCCTTGGCAACCTTTAATCTACTTTCTGTCTTTATTAATTTGTCTTTTTTGGATATTTTATGTAAATGGATTTATATAATATACAGTCTCTTATGTCTGACTTTTTCCACTGTTACTTCATGTTTTAGGGGTCCATTCACAACATCGTTTGTTCCTTTTTATTGTTGAATAGTGTTGCTTTGTATAAATAAAACCAAACATCGTATTATGTCTATCCATTTATCCCTTGATGGATGATGAATTCTTTCCATTTTTTGCTTATTAAGAAGGATGCTGATCTGCCTCCTGCCCATCACCTGATGTCAGTACCGGTGCTTACCTGTCCCCTTTGTGGTATTGTGGTGCAGACCACCACCCAATCATCTTAACAACCTTCCCCCCATTCAAGGGAAAGTTTAAGAGGATTCACTTAGAGCAGCCATTCGCCATTGCTTTGCTAAGCTATGGTCTGGTCATGTGATCTTTGAGTTATGGCCAGACCATGTTTTCTTAAGCTTTGGCCCCTTCCCCTATCTTGGGGAGGTGAATCTTCAACTGCTGTGCAATTCTTTGGGTTTTGTGTGTGTGTGTGTGTGTGTGTGTATATGTGTGTATGTATGTGTGTGTGTGTGTATATACGTATATATGTATATATACATATACTATATATATATTTAGTTGGAGTCTCACTATGTCATCCAAGCTGAAGTGCAGTGGCACACTCCCGGCCACCGCAGCCTCGACCTGCTGGATCCAGGCAATCCTTCCGCCTCAGCCTTACAAGTAGCCAGAACTACAGGGGCCCACTACCACCCAGCCAATTTTTTAATTTATTGTAGGGATGAGGTCTCACCATGTTCCCCAGGCTGGTCTCAAACCCATGGGCTCAGATAATCCTCTCGCCTCGGCCTCCCAAAGTGCTGGGATTGTAGGCTCGAGCCACCATGCCCGGCTGGGATATATATTTTAACCGAACAGCTGCAAAAAATGAGCTAGTGCAGTAGCTCATGCTTGTAATCCCAGCACTTTGGGAGTCCAGGAGTTCAAGTTCAGTCTGGGCAATAACGAGACCCTGTCTCAAAAACTAAAAAGAAGCCGGGCTCGGTGGCTCAGCCTGTAATCCCGCGCCTTTGGGAGGCTGAGGTGAGTGGATTGCCTGAGCCCGCGGGTTCGAGACCCGCCTGGGCAGCGAGACCTCATCTCTACAATAAATCAAAAAATCAGCCGGGTGTGGTAGCGCATGCCTGTAATTCCAGCTACTCGGAAGGCTGAGGCAGAAGGATCGCCGGAGCCCAGCAGGTCGAGGCTGCGGTGGCCGGGAGCGGCCACTGCACTCCAGTCTGGGCAACAGAGTGAGACTCCAACTCAAAAAAAAAAAAAAAAAAACAGCTAAAAAGAAAAGAAAAAAAGAGGCCAGGCGCGCTGGCTTAAGCCTGTAATCCCAGCACTTGGGGAGGCCCAGGGGAGAGGATTGCCTGAGCCCAGGGGTTCGAGACCAGCCTGGGTAACTTGACCTTGTTTCTACAATTAAAAAAATAATAATACTGCTATGCACATTCTTGTACAACTTTTTGTGTGGACATGGACATATGTTTTTTCTTCCTTCCTTCCTTCCTTCCTTCCTTCCTTCCTTTCCTTTCTTTTTTTGACAGGGTTTCACTCTGTCATCCAGGCTGGAGTGCAGTGGCGCCACCACAGATTACTGCAGCCTTGCCCTCCTGGGCTCAAGTGGTCTTCCTCCCTCAGCCTCCTGAGTAGCTGGGGTATAGGTGGGCACCCCCATGCCTGGCTAATTGGATATAGATTTTTAGTTCTCTTGGGAGTATGCCTTGGAGTGGAGTTGCTGGGGCAGATGGTAACTCTATGCTTAACCTTTTGAGAAACTGCCACAGCATTTTCCAAAGTATCTGAACCATTTTACATTCCTACCAGCCATGCATGAGAATTCCTGTTTCTTCATACCCTTAATTTTATTTCATTTAAAATGATCAAAATGTAAACAGTTAGATGTGGTTATTGGCTACTGCATTGGACAAGCAGTATCTAATTAGCATCATATGTATATTTTTAAAAATTGCTCTGGAAAGCGTGTGAAGGGAGCCTGGGTGGGGGAAGGGTGGTTGAGGGTAGGGGACTAGTTAGGGGGCATCAGGAACCTGACAGTTTTTCTCTACTCCCACCGCACTACCGTCTGCACAGAAGCGATGCCCACAGCTCTCATCACCATTTCTCCAAATACCCTCGGTGAAGAAACAACAGGTGTTCAGCGAATGGAGGAACCTGGGATTGTTTATCTGCCTAGTTAGGGGTAAAGGCATCGAAAACCCAGTTAGTAAGTATCAAGAGGGTAGAATTGGTATCGTGCAACGGTAAAATAGCAAATTAAATGATCACCAGTGGCCACTGGGTATAAAGTGCCCCTGTAAGGCAAGCTTCTGGGGGACAAAATAGACACACAAAAAAGAATGTTAAAAGGAATACAGAAGGACTTGGGGACTGAGGAGGTCTTTCAACAGAATGGCGCAGCTTGGAGGAAAAGGTCCAGTTCAAATCCCTGAACTCTTCACTCAAGGCATGAATTGAAACCCAGACTCAAATCGGGCTCGGTGGCTCAGCCTGTCATCCCGCGCCTTTGGGAGGCTGAGGTGATTGGATTGCCCGAGCCCGTAGGTTCGAGACCTGCCTGGGCAGCGAGACCTCATCTCTACAATAAATCAAAAAATCAGCCGGGCGTGGTAGCACATGCCTGTGATTCCGGCTACCTGGAAGGCCGAGGCAGAAGAATCACTGGAGCCCAGCAAGTTGAGGCTGCAGTGGCCAAGAGTGGCCACTGCCCTCCAGTCTGGGCGACAGAGTGAGACTCCAACTCAAAAAAAAAAAAGAAACCCAGACTCTTTGTGACTTCATCTCTTGTAGCCTCATGGCTGAGACAGCCAAAGCTGAAAAGCACAGTTAATCTTGGAACTGCCAAACCACAACAGCTGTTGAATTTCTTAGTTTTGCCAGATCGCCTATGTGAAAGTTGGGGTTCTGGTGGGGAAAGAGAGGGGCGCTGAGAATTGGGGTGGAGGACTCAACTGCTCCCCTTCCCCTGTTCCCTTGGAGCACCCCTTTCTAGCCAAAGCAGCCCCTTCCTCCGTTCCCTGGCATGGGCATTTCCCCTTTGTCCAGAAAGATGGGAGTGGCCCGGATCCCCCTGGACCCTTCTGCATTTATGTCTCAGACCTGCGAACCCACCCTGGCAAAGGGAGGCCAGGTACATAGTCAAACCTGTCGGAGAAGATCTATACAGCAAACACATGATTTTGTGAATTTTTATCTGAAAGTGTGAAGACTATGTGTGGGAGATTCTGAAAGTCCCAAACCAAGAAGAGAACGGGTACTTTCAAATCAGGCTGAATCTATTGATTGGGACGCACTACCCGGAACTTACGGATCCTCAGAACACACGTAGGAATCTGGGAGAGGTTTGATGGTTCAGTCAGTCATCTTATGCTGAATTTGATGCGGTTTGTGTTAAATGAGATTGAGAAGCCAGAAGTGAGCTGTCTGGGTTTGGGGAATTGGGAGGATATCCTGCAACGGAAACAGTTACTAGTGTGGTTATATGGGTAGCAGAGCCTGAGTGGTTATTGACTGGTTAGATCCACAAAGATACCACCTTTGGTAGTGGCTGATTGATTATGAAGTCCCTTATTCCAAACAATGAGGCAGCCAGCAGAGACCCTGCACTTGTTTTATTTGTGTAACTGGGAGAAAACCCTCAGGGCCACCATCCTAGACAGTCATGGCTGCTGCGTAACCCGATTCGCAGACCCAGATCCCCTTAGAACGATAGAGGCTGGGTTCACTTGAGGAAGAATCCTGGAGTAACATCACAAGTAGAGACTGTAAACTTCCCTCTTAGCCTTCCTTCAAAGGGGTGGAATAGCCGTGCGGAAGGATATGTTTAATTTTTATTTTGTCAGATTTCTTTCAGTAAAAGCTGAACATTTTATGTATCTCCACCAGCAATGCGTGGGAATAATTTTTTTCCCAAGTTTTCACCAATAGCTGTTATTCTCTTTTGAAGTTTGTCAATCTGATGGGTATACAGTGGTTTCTTACTGTTACTCCCCCCCTTTTTTTTCTGAGTTGGAGTCTTACTCTGCCGCCCAGGCTGGAGAGCAGTGGCATGCACGCCCCCAGCCACCGCCGCCTCCACCTGCTGGGCTCAGGCGATCCTTCCGCCTCAGCCTTCCAAGTAGTTGGAACTACAGGTGTGTGCTACCATGCCAGGCTAATTTTTTTTTTTTTTTGTAGAGATGAGGTCTTACCAACTTGCCTGGGCTGGTCTCGGCTTCCCAGAGCGCTAGGATGACAGACTGAGCCACCAAGACCGGCCTCTCACTGTTATTTCAATTTGCGTTTCTCTGCCATTAGGTTGAGCCACTCTCATGTTTATTGGCTATGTGAATTCCTTTTATACATTGTTTATTCATATCCTCTGCCCATTTTTCTATAGAGCTATCCTTCTTCTCCGCTCTCCCTTCCTCCCTTCCTTCCTTTCTTCCAAAATTAAAGTCAGTCTTTAATTTTGAACAATACGTGTATAGGATATATCACAATGCTGGTTACAAACCTAGTCAGTCTGGTTTAATAGACAGTCGGAGTCTGTGAGAAATACTGTATAAAAGACTATTCTTGACATAACAAAGAACTGTCCTCAAAAACCTTAACTTTACAGATGGACTCAGCGCTATGATCTGAATGTCTCCTCAAAATCCGCATGCTGAAATCCTTACCCCTAAGGTGATGGTATTAGGTGGAACCCAGCTTTCATGAATGGGATTATAAAAGAGACCCCAGAGAGACCCTTGCCCTCCACCATGTGAAGACAGCACCGACTATAAGCCAGAAAGCAGGCCCTCACAAGACACCAAATCTACCTTGATCTTGGACTTCCCGGACTCCAGAACTATGAGAATACATTTGTTTGCTGTTTCCATGCTACCCAGTTTATGGTATTTTGTTGTAGCAGCCTGAACAGACTAAGGTACTTTGCTTTCTTTTCTTTTCTTTTTTTTTTTGTAGCTGCCCTTGAACATGTTGAGGAAGTTCCTTTTACTACTAGTTTGCTGAGTGCTTTTATCAGGAATGGATGTCAGATTTTATCAAATGCTTTTCCAGAGTCTATGGAGATGATCATGTGGTTTTTCTCCCTTGGTCTGTTGACACAGTCAATCACATTGGTTACTTTTAAAATGTTTCACCAGCTTTGCCTTCCTGGGATGAGCTCCCCTTGGTCATGACGTATTATTTTTATATACTTGCTAAATTTTACTCGATGAGATTTTGTTGAGGATTTCTGCATCTGTATTCATTAGGGATACTGGCCTGTAGTTTTCTTGTAAAGTCATCATCTAGTTTTGGTATCAGGATAATTCTGGGCTCCTAAATTAAATTGGGAGGTGTTCCTTTTTCTGTGTTCTGGAAGAGTTTGGGTACAATTGCTGTTATTTCTTCCTTAAATGTTTACTAGAATTCACCAGGGAATTATTTAGTCATACTATTGAGCTTAGCTCTTTTGACAGGAAAAACTGGCACTATTAGTGGGAATTCTTACACAGACGATATTTCAGTGATTGTCCTTTAAAAAGCCAATTGACAATGTTTTATTTTAAGCCCATTATACTAAATTCCCTGTGGCATAAAGTATAAAAATTATATGGTTTTTGATCATATTTAAAAAAATATGGTATTCACTCATATCATAAAAGTAAAATTAAGTTGTAAAAGCGATATCTAGGAATGGAAAATGTTACACAGATGCTACGTATAATAATTAGTTAGTGACCTAACATTGTGTATCACAAACACAGTTTTCTAGATATGTATGTGTATAATATACAGGGAGTGCCAAAAAATACATGTGCATTTTAAAGGGTGTTATCTATGTATTAATTTTTTGTTTTGTTTTGTTTTTTTGAGTTGGAGTCTCACTCCGTCTCCCAGACTGGAGTGCAGTGGCACGGTCCTGGCCACCGCAGCCTCGACCTGCTGGGCTCTGGCGAACCTTCCGCCTCAGCCTTCCAAGGAGCTGGAACTATAGGCGTGCACTACCACGCCTGGCTGATTTTTGATTTATTGTAGAGACGAGGTCTCGAACCCGTCGGCTCAGGCAGTCCACTCGCCTAGGCCTCCCAAAGTGCTGGGATGACAGGCTGAGCCACTGAGCCCGGCCTGTTTTTGTTTCTTTTTTATGTTTTTAAAATCTTTTCTTTTAAAGATGGGGGGTACAATTCAGGGCTAGGTACACCATGTTGATTATGCAGGCACCCTGTATGACTTTTTGAAGTTGAATTCAACTGTGGTAGCACTGTGTAGTATGACTTGCACTAAACTGTGCGCCTGCCATTTTGTTTGACTGTCCTGCCTGTCACATGGTGATGCTAGCATTCATTTGATTAACTCCATCTTGTGAGTGAACATTATACTTAAAATGCGCATTCATTTTTGGCACCCCTGTAAACTTTATCTTAAATTTTACTTTTAAATAAGATGCACAACTCAATAGATTCACCAAGACCAGTCAAACTATAGATATCTGGGATTGCAGTTCAAGAATAGTATCATTAAAATAAAAGTCCTAGTGCACCTTTAAGATTACCCACAGTGAAAAACCAGTTTTAACTTCTACAACATTCCTGAGGTTTTGGGTATGATTTGAGTTGGGGGTTGATGCAGATACTAGGATTTACTAGCAGCAAACAAACAAAACAACCTCAAGCTGGGTACGGTGGCTCATACCTGTAATCCCAGCACTTTGGGAGGCTGAGTTGGAAGGATCGCTTGAGGCCAGGAAGTCGAGACTGCAGTGAGCTATGAGCTATGATTGTGCATTAATTTCTTAAATAAGCAAACAAATAAAAGCCTCAAGGGAAAACTTGTACTTATAAATACCACTTTTTTTTTTAGAAGCAACTTTGCCAACCAGAAAGCAAAACAAGAGTTTGGACACAGCAAGCGAACACAGAGTGGCGGCTCACGGTCTCTGCTACTCAGCAAATCCGTCCTTCAGTTCCATCACACTGTAGGCGAGTGTTCACTGTCTGGTATTGTTTGCACTACCAGGAGCAGGCCTATGGCACCCTTGGTCCAGGAAGTCTCCCAAATACACATGAGTTCTGTTCTGAGAGTGCATTCTGGAAGTCCGATGTGTTCGCAAGTCTGATAAAGTCAGCCCAGGTACCCAACTAACCCAATGGGCTACATGGTACTGTACTGTAATAGGTCTTTAATACTTTTCACACAAATAATACATAAAAAAGCAAACACAAAAAATAAAGAAAACATTTAAAATCTTACAGTGCAGTACTTTGGAAAGTACAGTCGTACAGTCCAGTACAACCACTGACATCCAGGGACTGGCATCCAGCGAACAGGCAAGAGTTACTGATTGGAGGAGAAGAGGAGGTGGGAGGTGGCAGAGCTCAGGGATCATCAGCAACAGGAGATGGAGAACAAGCTGCCGTTTCATTTATGCCTGACGATGGCACAGGTTCTGGTTCCTTGCTGGAAAAACGCACGTTTGCATCTTTGAGGGTTTACGATGTGAAGGTTCGCAAGTAGAGGACTTACTGTATTTATAGGAACACAAAAGTTGCTCCTGGTTGGACTTTATGGGGGAGGTTAGGGTGAGATCACAGAACTTTCTGATGCATCTAACTCTAGGAAGAAGATGGCATAAGAGAGAAGAAATTAACATTGAAGAAAGGTAAGACCCAATTTTCCTGATTCACTATTACTTTGCTGAACCTCCAGAAAAAGCCTCAGGCTGACCTGGGCTTCCTTTTACATCATCCTTGGAAAACAATTACCATGTGAGAAATGTTTGCACAGCCTTTGAGATTTTTTTTTAAGCCCCATAAATCCATAAATGGTGGCATTTATGACTCTAACTTAATGTGAACTTTCCTTCTAAGAGGATAAGTCCCATACTTAAATGTGTAAGGCTATTAGTCGTTCTTAGAACCAGAAGTGATAGTGTTATTTGCATACTGCCAACAGAAACTGGTAAGTTCTTGCTCCCTCCTCCCTTCCCTTCTTCCCTTCCCTTTCTCCTGAGTTTCTATTGTGAGTGGAACATTTCCCAAGCTAGGGCGTTTGCATTAAATCATAATGCCGGCCGGGCTCGGTGGCTCAGCCTGTAATCCCGCGCTTTGGGAGGCCGAGGTGAGTGGATTGCCTGAGCCCGCGAGTTCGAGACTTGCCTGGGCAACTTGGCGAGACCTCATCTCTACAATAAATCAAAAATTAGCCAAGTGTGGTAGTGCACACCTGTAGTTCCAGCTACTTGGAAGGCTGAGGTGGAAGGATTGCTGGAGCCCAGCAGGTTGAGGCTGCGGTGGCCGGGAGCGACCATTGCACTCCAGTCTGGGCGACGGAGTGAGACTCCAACTCAAAAAAAAAAAAATCATAAAGCATAGGACAAAGTCATATATAAATTGTATTAAAGCATGCTGATAAATGAAACTGCCAATAAGAAAGTTAAAAAAGCCAGGCTCGGTGGCTCAGCCTATAATCCCGCCCCTTTGGGAGGCTGAGGTGAGTGGATTGCCTGAGCCTGCGGGTTCGAGACCCGCCTGGGCAGCGAGACCTCATCTCTACAATAAATCAAAAAATCAGCTGGGCGTGGTAGCGCATGCCTGTAATTCTGGCTCCTTGGAAGGCTGAGGCAGAAGGATCGCCGGAGCCCAGCAGGTCGAGGCTGCAGTGGCCGGTAGCAGCCACTACCCTCCAGTCTGGGCGACAGAGTGAGACTCCAACTCAAAAAAAAAAAAAAAAAAAAGGAAATTAAAAACAGAATTGGCTGCCACTTGAAATGCTACTTTGTGATCTTTAGATTCCTGAAGATTTTGTGCTAGTGAGAACTAAGCACTCAACTTTTTTTTTTTTTTTTTGAGTTGGAGTCTCACTCTGCTGCCCAAGCTGGAGTGCAGTAGCATGCTCACAGCCACTGCAGCCTTGACTTCTGGACTCAGGCAACCCTTCCACCTCAGCCTTCCAAGTAGCTGGAACTACAGACGCAAGCCACCATGCCCAGCTAATTTTTTGATTTATTGTAGAGATGAGGTCTCGCCAAGTGACTCAGACTGATCTCAAACCTCTGAGCGCAAGCAATCCTCTCGCCTTGGCCTCCCAAAGTGCTGGGATTACAGGCATGAGTCTCCACACCCAGCTAAGCACTCAGTTTTATCCTAGGAATCACTATGTCTGCTTAAAACAAACAATGGAGGGAGGAGGAAATGAGAGAGAGAGAGAGACAGAGAGAAGGGGGGAAGAGAGAGAGAGAGAGAGAGAGAGAAACTTACGTGGTACAAACTGCTTAGGGAAACAGAGGTTGGAAAACACTTATTGAAAAATGTTTTACCTATGATTCCTATATCATAAACATACTACAGGATTCTTAAATAACCAGCAAAATTATATTGTGAATGCTGAAAGTATTATCTTAGAGGCATTAATATATAACACCCATGAAGATAGGGTTGAACAATTTATGTTTTTTAAGTATAAATTTGTAAATACTCCTTGTGTATTACAGATATTAATCTGTCATTTGAATTGCTGACGTATTCTTTGCCTACTTTGTATTGTTTTGGTAACTTTCCCCCACAAAATGTTACTTTTTAATGTAGTAGAATATTAGTCTAATTTTATCTTTATAGATTTTGGGTTTCTTGTTTTGATTAAAATAGTCTCTTCAGCTTCCAAGTTATACACAAGCCTCCTAATTTTCCTCTAGATTTTCAGGGTTCTTTAAAAAATTTACTTTGTTTTAAAATTTAATGTTGCAAGAAAAGACTCAATTTTATTTTCTGCTATGTAGTCAGTTATGTTATTAAAGAAACCATTCTTTCATATGAATTAAATTCCATCTTTGTTGTATATTAAAATAATGGGCTCTGTGTCTGGCTTTTCCATTTTGTTTCATGGTTCTATTGTTTATTCTTATGACAACACCATGCTGTTTGGATTGCAGTAGTTTTATAGTATGTTTTAAAATATTACAAAGCAAGCTCCCTCACTATTATTCTTTTCACAGTTTTCTTCTGTATTCGTAGACATTTGTTTGTCTACATGTCCTTTAAGGTTATTGTGGTCATTTAAAATACTCAACCTTGCTGTGGTTTTAACTAACACAGCATTCAATACATGCATCAATTTTAGGAGACAAGGCATATTTATGTTATAAAAATCTTTATACCCAAGAATTTGGTACATCCTTTCCAGTTTTGTAGATCTTGCTCTATGTCCTTGAATAAAATCTTACAGATTTCCTTACATAAGACATGTTCTTTCTTGTTAAATTTATTCCTAGATATCATTCCATTTGAGTTTCTACTGTGAATAGAACATTTCTTTCAGTGTCTGTTTCCAGCTGGTTATTTCCAGAATAGGAAAAATATTTGTTTTGTGTTATATCCAGGCACCTAATCAAGGCCTCTCATTAGTATAGTAGATTTTTCCCCTACTAGCATCTGTCGCATTCTCTAGTTATACAAGGATTTCACCAGCAAAGATGAAAACATTTAACTTTTATTCATATCAAGTATTTATTTTTGTCTTATTACATTCACTGAAACCCCTGAAACAATGCTGATATAATAATGCCAATCATGCACCCTGTCTTGGTTTTGATTCTGATAAAAACAGCTTGAGTGTTTGAGAAATTAGAACGTGTTATGCTGCCGTCTAGTCCTTCATACTATTTTTTAAGCTGAGAAACACATTGTGCACATCAAAGTGTGGAAAACACACACACAGAGTAAAGAAGAAGAATAAAAGGATATCCATGTACCCGCTTCCAAGCTTAGGAAACGAAACATCACTTAATCTAGAAACCCCCATCCACATGCTGCTTCTTGGTTGCTCACCCCTCTTTCCCCCATGATAACTGCTACCCTGAGTTTTGTATGAACGATTGCTTTGATTTTTTTAATGGTATTATGATACATATATGTATCCTTCATCAAAATATCCTTTAGCCTTTTAAAACTCCTATAAATGGAGTCGTACTGCATATTTTCTTCTGGAATTCTTTCTTATCCTCAACATTGCCTCGTTTTTTGATTTTAAGATGTGAAGATCACACTCCACCATCTTCCACCAGTACTGAAATACTTTCCTTTACTGTCCCATCTCTTCTACAAAGTGTTCAGAAGTGACACCCATCTCTGCTTTCCACGTCCCCTCCTATACCGACGAAGAAGTCTGTGTTCATTTTCCCTCCTTCCCACTGGGAGGAACCACTTCCAATACTTCTACGAACCTCTCCCAGTCCTGGGAGGATCCTCCCTTTCCTCACATGCCCACAGTGTCCGGTTTCTTCAGTAGACCAGTTTCCTCTCCTTCTGGGTAGTTCTCCAACACCCCTGACTGCTGGGGTTGAGCCCACCCGGCACCACACATGAACCTCCAAATTCTACCACCATCTCCATTTGCGTGGCTCTCACAGTCACACAAAAACCACCAGGGGTTCAATCCTGTCTGCTAATATTGCCAGTGGACCCTTGATGAGCATAAACCAGAATCCTGCCAAGATCCCAGCTGTGGTAGATGGTGTTATTGCTGAAAATATTTGCTTTCCCTCCCTGGGGTGGATCACACCTCCCCTCACTGATATCGGGCTTGAGGTCTGGCTGCCTCTCCCTGATAGTATTTATATACAGGGCAACCACGTGACTTGCCTTCACCAATAAAATGTGGATGAAAGGGAGGCCTCAAGAGCCAGCTGGTGGTCCTGCCATCTGTCTCCTCCATTGCCCAGATTGGCAGTGATTGGCAATATCCCAGACAGGGGCTGCTCCTTCGGTGTGGGTTCCAGAGTGAAGGTGGCATCCGGGAGAGCACAGACATCGAGATAGGCAAGAAGCACGAGTGAGAAATACACCTTTGCTGTTGTCAACCACCAAGCCTTTGGGACTGTTTGTTATATCAGCACAACCTGACACCTCCTGACTGCTGGACCAACCCTCACGGGCTTTGAGACACTTTGAGACTTTGGTCTCAAAGCCAAGTGTCAGCTTTTCATCTGTCACCAAGCAAATGGATGCCCCCTAGCCCACCCCCATGATTTCAGAGACAACTCTAGCCAACCCTTGGACTCACCTGACACTCAGTGACAACTGCAGCCATAATTCCATCGCACAGTGACCAACATGACCAGCCTCTGCCCCTCTCACCCACTCCTCAGGGAGGAGCGACTTATTCCCTGGGCCCTACTTTCAACACATTGTCCCTAATCCCTGACATCAGGGGGATGGCTCCAGCCTGTGCTTTCCTGGTTTACATCTTCTAGGTCCCTGTGATGACGGTGGGACCTTGGAGAGAGGCCAGTGGCCACCCCCACCCCACCATTGACTTTCTATGAGTCCCACTTTAGCGTGACCTGGCCTGTGGAGCAAGGTGCCAGGAAGGGGCCCCAGGGTGGGCATCACTGGCGACTGACCCCCGTTTTCCCCTCCTCGGCCCCCGTTTTCCCACCCCTGCCCCTTCCTTCTCCCCAGCAGCCCTCTTGCCTGTCTTGCACTCTGGCTGGGACCGTCTTAATCTCTGGAGCCAGCTCTGGGTCTCAGTTGCGTGTGGGCAGCCTACAGTCAGGCTCTATCTGACATTATGGCCCCACGTCCCGACCTGAGGAGAACACCGTTTTCCCTTCCGTTCTCTCTAGCACGCCCATGAAGCCCGGACCCCAATGTGGGCGCAGGGCATTCCCAAACAGTAGCCGGGGACTCCCACTATCTTAGCTTGTCCATCTCCCCCCCGAGGGGGGCTGGGGCCCCCCTGGCTCTGGAGGCAAGGTGGCCACGGCCCAGTTCAGGGTACAGATGTCACCTTTCCTTTCCCCTTCTGGGCAGACATTCAAATGGCTGCACTCCCAGCCAGGAAGCGGTAAGTGTGTGCCATGGGAGAGATAAGAGCAATGAGCACCATTAATTTCAGGAGTGGGAGAGGTCACTTTTGGATCCTGCAGAACTTCCTGGCAGAAGCAAGAAAGGTGCAGAGCTGTCCAGGACGGGTAGGGGTTTCACAGGCTGAGAGGAAGAGCGAGAGGAGAGGGCATTCTGGGCATACGAACAGCTCAGGCAAAAGCCCAAGGTGGGCACAGCCTGAGACCAGGAGGCCTGGTGGCTGGAGCTGAGGAGGATGTTGGCAGTAGAGGGAGAGGAGATACAAGGGGCAGGGGGGGAGGGATCGGGCTCTGTCCCCCCAGGAGCTTGGTGCTGCTTTCTTACAAGAGGGATCCATTCATGCTTGTGTCCCCAACACAGGGACTGGCGTTTTATGCTGCGTGATAGTTTTTTTTTTAAAAAGATGGGAAACCTCCAGACCTCCAGCTTTGCAGCATCTAACCTAGCCCTGTACTTGGCCACATGGCTTCATGGTCTCCATGGAGACCTCTCTGAAAAACAACAAAATTTGGGGATTTTTTTTCTTTTTTTTTTTTGAGTTGTGTCTCACTCTATCGTCTGGGCTGGAGTGCGGTGGCACGGTCACGGCTCACCCCAGCCTCCATGTCCTGGGTTCAGGAGATCCTTCTGCCTCAGTCTCCCAAGCAGCTGGGACCACAGGCACGTGCCACCATGCCAGGCTCATATTTTTGATTTTCTTGTGGAGATGGAGTCTCAGTATGTTGCCTAGGCCGGTCTTGAGCTCCTGGGCTCAAGCAACCCTCCTGCCTTGGCCTTGCAAAGTGTTGGGACGGCAGGCATGAGCCACCACACTCGGCCTGAATTCTTGTTTTTAAAGAGAAATCCCCACGTGTGGTAAGGCTTGCACTTTGACCTCGGCCTTCCAACGCTTCCCCTGAACTCCAGTCCTTCCTTTACTTACCTAGACCCCTCCGTTCCCCCTTCAGGCTCTCTGGCTCCCCACTGCCACCCCCTGACTCCAGTTCCCCTGGAGCCGAGGCACCACCTGCGTCCCCTGTTCTGGCACCAAGGTCACTTCCTGGTCTGAATTCATAGGGCAAAGTCACGTCTTGGCTAAACATGGGCTTCCATGGTGGGCTCTTTGCTCCTATGCAGCAGCCTGCGTCGCTCTAGGTTTAAAGTTAATTAAAACAACCTTCAAACACAGACTATAGTCTTCAAATTGTCAAAGACAAACAAAGCCAGACGCTAGCTTTTCTCTTCCTTCCTTCCTTCCTTGCTTGCTTTCTTTCTTTTAGTTGGAGTCTTACTCTCTTGCCAGGCTGGAGTGCAGTGGCACGATCACAGCTCACTGCAACCTTGACCTCCTGAGCTCGGGCGATATTCCCACCTCAGGCTCCTGAGTAGCTGGGACTACAGGTGTGTACCACCCACGCCTGACCGCTTTTCTGATTTTTTTGGAGAGATGAGGTCTCACTCTGTTGCCTAGGCTGGTCTCGAGCTCCTGGGCTCAAGCAATCCTATTGCCTTGACCTCCCAAAGTGCTAGAATTACGGGCATGAGCCACCACGCCTGGCCTAAAGATTTTTTTTTTTTTTAATTTTTATTTATTTATTTATTTTTTGAGTTGGAGTCTCGCTCTGTCACCCAGACTGGAGTGCAGTGGCCGCTCCCGGCCACCGCAGCCTCGACCTGCTGGGCTCCGGCGATCCGTCCGCCTCAGCCTTCCGAGTAGCTGGAACTACAGGCGTGCGCCACCACGCCCGGCTGATTTTTTTGATTTATGGTAGAGATGAGGTCTCGATTTTAATCAGTAATAATTATTGCAATAGGAAGAGTCCAGCATGAACAGAACTCACCTTTGATTTGTACAGAGGTGACTGGGGGCCTTAATGAGAGAATGTAGGAATGGGGAGGAGGTGAGTGGTGACTCACAGAGAAGGGAAGTGAAAGGTGTCAGAAAGCAGGAAGAGGCGCTGGTGCATGTGAATGTCACTGGGGTTTGCTAACTGGTCCTTACGGGAAGCTAGGCTCCCACCCTCCCGGGGAGCTGAGAGACAGGCTCTATCTTCAGGCACAGGAAATTCTTTGGGCAACCTTGCACTTTCTCAGGCAAGCACTTCACAGAAGGCTAAGGGCCCCCCAGAGATGTGGCCTTGAGCTGCTAGTTACTCCTTATTGCTTGTTCGAGTCTTTATAGGCCAAGGCCGAGGCCTAGTCGGGAAAAGGAGGAGCCTGGCTGGAGTTTGGTCAAGGACAGAAACTTTGTGAAAGTGAAATATGAAAACTGCAGATAGGGTATCATTCCTGGCCTTATCCTCCATGCTTCTCAGGGCTAACCTTACCCTGATGTTGGGTAGGGGAGGGGAGCCTTCTTCCAAAGTTCAAATGCACTTGTGCATGAATGCGTGCGCGCGTGCGTGCACACACACACACACACACACACACACACACACACACACACACACACCCCTTCCTATATGTCCATAGGAAATATATATGTGTGTGTGTGTTAACAAAAATGATGTCCACTGGTTTCACTTAACAAGACATTCCAGATGTCTGTCCACGTGATGATACCTTTCTTTCTGACTCCAGCACAGTATTCTACAGTTTGACTGTTTCATAGTCTTTCTGGGTTGAAAGCCGATTTCCAATTTCCACTGAAATGGCAATCAATAAAGTGTTGGTCCTCGTGGACACTTCCTTGAAGTGCTTCTTGGCCTCATAATTGGAGGACAAAGTGCTGGGTCCTAATTGCTCTTTCTTTGTTCTTCGTTTCTTTGTATTCTTTTTACAAAGATTTCTGTTGCTCAACCAATTTCTCTTTTAAAGCAACCCAAGCCACCCACGCTCCCACCAGCTGGGCAAGAACGTTTATTCTCCACACCTTGGCCAACACTGGCTGGACTCAAACGTCCCAATAGTTGCCAGGAGGCAACGGCTACCCAGGAAGGTCCGAACGTGTGCTAGGTCAAAAGTAGTATTTCTGTTGGTCTCCTTTGGCCATCTTATCTGTATTTCCCTTTCCGAGGCCGGGTCGGACCCTTGAGAAACGACTTCGGACTGAATGCCGTTTTACTCCCAAGGCTTTGTCTGGTTGTTGTGTCCTGCGGGCGGCGGGACGGACAGAGGAATATCTAAGGGGTAGAGGAGGGCTGAAGGACAGCAGCGTCCTACCCTCTCCCCAGTTAGAGCAACTGAAACTAAGCACAGGCTGCCAGAGCTGGCCCAGACTCCAGAGTCCAAGGCTGGGCCCAGTGTACCCCCCACGGAGGGCAGAGGGAGGAAGGTCTGCTCCATTATGGGCCAGGCGGGCCGTGGGGCTGGGCCACCGGCAGCTGTCCCCTCCTGACACCTCCTGGGCTTGCCCTGAAGCCCGGATGTGGGGAGAAGGGGGGCAAAGCGGGGTGAGGCTGGGTGGTGCAAGGGTGAAGCTGAGCTCGGCCGCACGCCTTGCAGCCGGATAGCAGCACTTCCATTCTGATCTGAGCGCCACTGTGCGCGCCCCGGGCTGTCTGCCGGCTGGGGTCCCTGTCCCAGCACCTGCTCTGCCCCGAGCCCCTGCCTGCCCTGCCTGCGGGGCCATGCGGCTGCTTGGGCTCCTCGGCCTCCTCTGGATGTTTGGGGTCTCCCCAGGAGCCACAGGTAAGGAGGCGAGGTGGGAGGGGGCGGGAGAGACACTCCTGACGTTTCAGGGCAGGGGCGGGGGGCTCTGAGGCCCAGGGAGCCCGGGGGGGGCACTTAGAGCTCGGGTGCAGGGAAAACTGGGAAGGGGTGGGGACAAGGACAGCTGGTGCTCTGCTTTCTACCTGCAGCGGAGGGAGGGCGGAGGGTGGAAGCCACTTCTCCCAGGGGAGTGCTCTTCCGCTTTGACCTCATTCGCCCACACTGGTCTTTCCCTCTCTGTCCTCCACCTCCCTGAGAGCCCCGGCCTCTGCCCCTGGCCTCCCTCCTCTGGCTTGGACTTCTCTGTCGGAGGTCCCCCCGCGGCCCCTCCCCAGCCCTGCCCTCCACTCTGTCACCCTGCCAGGGCCCATGTATCTGGGCACAGCTGTTGTCAGCGGGGCTCGGGCAGGGAGAAGCCAAAGTCCACTTTGCTCCGAGGGGCGAGTCCAAGACCACGTGTGAGGGGCCCCGGCCTTATCCCTCCCACCTCCGAGGCCCCAGGACGCCCCTGCCCCTTCCTCCTCCATGCTCCACAATGTCTGTTCCTGATGCCCGGTCATAGCCCACCCAAGCCAGAGGCCAGTGGTTCCCTCCGGGGCCACCTCCTGGCTCAAGGGGCTCTAGCCTGGGAATCCTATAGGCTCCTCCACCTCACTTTCCCCACGCTAGGCTGAGAAGGGACCCCCACCTGCAGCTCTCAGCAAAAAGATGAGCTTTGGCCGAGGTGGAGAGGCCAAAGCCGAGGGGCAGGAGGCCAGGCCCTTCCTCTGGCTCCAGCTGCGGCTGTCTGCTTTCCCCGCCCCCCACCCCTCCCCTGCCCCACACAGCCAGTCTGCTGGTCCTCAGTCCCGCCGTCTGCGAAATGGGTTGGTAGCTACAGAATGAAGGGGTTCGTGTCCGTAAACTAATTGACCCAGTGGCTGGACCGGGCTAGTCGTGTTAAATATGCCTACCTCTGTGATGAACGCCCACCACTAAGCCGTAAGGTCTCTGGAACGCATGCCTGCCTGTTGAGGTAGCTCTTCTTGGAAGTTTTCCTTCTCTGTCCTCTCTCAGACTCTCAGTGTGGTCCTCCTTCCAAGTTCCTCAGTCTCAGTAAAGTCTGAGCTCCGTCTCTTTTTCCCTTCGGCGTCTTCTGTGTAGAAACCCCTTGTCTCCTGGTTTCCAAGGTGTGCCCGTGCTGGGACTTGGCCGGGTTCTCTCTCTCTCCTCCCTCTCTCGGAAAAGGAGGGTCAGCCCAGCCAGGGTTGGGAGCAGAGAGCAGGAGTGGAGGGAGGACTCCGGCAGCAGCAGGAGGAGAGGAAGGAGCAGAGGGTGGGAGGGGCCTGGGCGCGGAGGGGAGGGGCCGAGACCCAGCCAGGCCGAGGGTGAAGGGTCCTCCCGGGGAGTAGACAAACAGTGGGCTCCAGAACTCCCAAGCCTGCAGCTCTAAACGACCTTGCTGGGGCTGTGAGCTGGGACCCAGCCTGCCCTCTGTGATGCGTGTCTGGAAAACGGGGTCGTCAGTAACCTGCATGGTGTGATGTGACAGGAAGACCCACAGATTCACCGGTGGATTCCTCTGTTCTGCCACCAATGCAGGAACTGTGTCCACGGCCACACCCGTCTCTCGCGCGCTTTTCCCCAGGGCGGAAGGAACCCGTGCTGCACTCACTGACTCCCCGAGCCCCAAAGGCGTGGCAGGGTGGCCGCTGGGTGGCCCCCAGCCCGCTTCTCCCACTCCTGGCCGCAGGGAAAACACACCCACGCCCCTGACCACCTCCCACCATGTGAAACCCATCTCTGAAACATTGCTCACGTCTCCAGTCGGCTCTGACACCTCCACAACCCCACCGTCCAAGTTTGCTTTCAAGGTTGAAACCACTCCGCCAACTGTCTTTGTCTATACGGCCACCACTGAGTGCGTGCGTCCAACGAGTTTTATAATCACCACCTCCTACCCCACCACCACCTGTGTGACCATGACCCAGGTGTCCTTTACCAGCTCCTACACCCCCACCCCCATGACACAGAGGCCAGAGACAACCGTCACCAGTACTCACCCTAGTACCGCTACCCAGAAAGTCACCTCGCCCATGACCTCTTCTCCCTCTACCACCGTGCGGGAAACTCCCACCGCGACGGCTCCACCCCCCTCCTCTGTCTCAGCCGCAGACACAACCCCGCACACCGAGACCTCCTCTACAACTGGAACCACAAGGAGGACTCCCCCGACCACAGCATGTGTCCATACAACCAAGCCCCCCGACCCCGGGAATGACTCCCACCTCTGCTACTCCTTCTCTAGTTACCACGCACACCTTCTCAACCACAGCAACTGACAGCACCTTCTCACCCGCCACCAGGAGCACGTCCACCACACCGGCCACGATCACACCTTCCTTTCCTAAAACCAGCAGCACATTTCAGACAGAGACCTCCGCCACCCCCTCCCCCGCCTCCACCGAGGCTCTAACGCCGCCTACAGCACTTGTCCCTTCTGCTTCTACGGAGGCAACCACTCGACCAGGAGAGCCAATCGTGACAATGACCGTCACGTTGAGCTCTGGGAAAACGACCTCCACTCCCGTGAGCGACACTCCCGGGGGAACTCTCACCACGGAAACTACATCCACTTTCCCGGTCACGTCATTAGTCACACTCACCAGTACAGAGATTTCTTCAACACCCACCATCTCTCCTCCAAAGACCAACAACGTCATAACCACACCCGCAAGCACGCGCCTGTCTTCGACACCTTCACACGTCGCCTCCACAACTAGCACATCCACGCCTGCCCCGGCTACGTCTCCTACAACCTTAAGGACGGTGGAGACATTCACAACTCTCACCATGGCTTCCGCCAGTACAGACAGCCCCACCCCGAACCCAACGACGATTAAGCCCTCATCTGTGGGCACCACTGGATCACTGACTACAGGGACAAACTTCACCTCAATATCCACAGTCTCCAGGATGTCAGCAACATCCGCAAATATCATTTCATCTGATCACACCATCCAGAATACGGAAGCAACCTCCCTTGTTACCACAACCTCCGCCACAGTTCCCGCTGTGAGAACTACTCTCACAAGTACTGAAAACAATCCCCCAAGTAGCCTCACTCCAGAAATTTCAGCCACATCTGCATTCCCCTCTACAACATCTGCCAGCAGTGACAGGACCACCCCCACTGGGAGTATCTCCTTTGTTCCGTCCACCAGTACATACCACTCCACCTCCGGGTCCACTCCTGCAGCCACGACCACCACCTCACCCACAACATCCCCAAGGGTGGGACCCTCTTCCTCCACCCTCCCAACCACAGGCACCGGCCAGACGACCTTCACCAGCCAGGGGGCCACGTCCCCTGAGAAAACCACACCGACTCCTACCACTGAATTTCTCACAGAATCTCTCACCACAGAAATCTCTTCTCCCCACATCACTTCTTCCATCACTGATTCAGCGACTTCGAGGACAACCACCATGGTTTCTCCCACAACCACCCACGCTGCCACATCCCCCACCAATGGGATTCTGTCGTCTACAGCGGTCCCAACTACAGAACCGGCCACCAGTGCTACCATACACACCACCCCTGTGTCAACCTTGGCGACCACAATCCCGACTACCCACCCCAGGTCTTCCCCGACATCTGAGACCACCTACCCCCATTCTCCCACGATTTCTGTCGCGACATTCACAACTGAGGTAACAGGCCCCTCCACTAGGACAGACGCTTCTAGCACCGCCATTTCTCTCACACCTACCTCTCGCTCCACACCCACCTCAGAAACAGCCCAGACTCCTACCCCCAGCTTGGTAACCACCGCCACTGTGACCTCTTCACCCAGCACTCCCAGCTTCACCTCCTCAAACACCGACTCCACAGCCAGCACTTCCACAACTGCCGTCACTTCAGTTCCCATGATCTCGAGTACCCTGGTCACCTCCACAACCACGACTCCGACATCACTCATTACACACAGCCCTAGCACAACACCAACAACCACAACCCTGTCATCTGTGGGCTCCACTGAATCACCTGCTACAATGACGGATCTCACCTCCACACACACCGTCCCCAGCCAGCCAACAACAGCCACGAATATTTTCTCATCCCACCCCACCGTCCAGAGTACAGAAACAACCTCCCTCGTTACCTCCACTCCAACTGTGAGAACTACTCTCACCAGGACTGAGAACATCCCAACAACTACCCTCACCACAGGCCTTTCAGCCACATCTGCCTTCCCCTCTTCCACATCTGCCAGCAGTGTCAGGTCCACGCCCACTGAGAGTGTCTCCTCTGTTCCACCCACCACAACACCCTACTCCATAGCTGGGTCCACCCCGGCACCCACAACCACCGTCTCATTCACCACATCCCCAGCGATGGATCCTCCTTCCTCCACTGTAGCAACCACAGGCACTGGCCACACGACCATCACCAGCCTGGGGGCCACGTCCCCTGAGAAAACCACACCAACTCCTACCATCGAATTAACCACAGAATCACTCACCACAGAAATTACTTCTCCTCCCCGCATCACTTCTTCCATCACTCCCACTGACTCAGTGACTTCGGGGACAACCACCATGGTTTCTCCCACAACCACCCACGCTGCCACATCCCCCACCAATGGGATTCCGTCGTCTACAGTGGTCCCAAGTCCAGAACCGGCCACCAGTGCTCCCATACACACCACCCCTGTGTCAGCCTTGGGGACCACACTCCCGACCACCCACCCCAGGTCCTCCCCAACATCTGAGACCACCTACCCCCATTCTCCCACGATTTCTGTCACGACATTCACAACTGAGGTGACACGTCCCACCACCATGACAGACACATCTAGCACCGCCATTTCTCACACACCCGCCTCTCACTCCACACCCACCTCAGAAACAGCCCAGACTCCTACCCCCAGCTTGGTAACCACCGCCACTGTGACCTCTTCACCCAGCACTCCCAGCTTCACCTCTTCAAACATCCACTCCACCGTTCGCACTTCTACAACTGCCGTCACTTCAGTTCCCATGACCTCGAGTACCCTGGTCACTTCCACAACCACGACTCCAACATCACTCTTTACACACATCCCTAGCACAACACCAACAACTGTGGGCTCCACTGGTTCACCTGCTACACTGACAGATCTCACCTCAACACACACCGTCCCCAGCCAGCCAACAACAGCCACGAATATCGTCTCATCCCATCGCTTCGTCCAGAGTACAGAAACAACCTCCCTCGTTACCTCCACTCCAACTGTGAGAACTACTCTCACCAGGACTGAGAACATCCCAACAACTACCCTCACCACAGGCCTTTCAGCCACATCTGCTTCCCCTCTTCCACATCTGCCAGCAGTGTCAGGTCCACGCCCACTGAGAGTGTCTCCTTGTTCCACCCACCACAACACCCCACTCCACAGCTGGGTCCACCCCGGCCCCCACGACCACCGCCTCATTCACCACATCCCCAGCGATGGATCCTCCTTCCTCCACCCTTACAACCACAGGCACCGGCCAGACGACCTTCACCAGCCCAGGTGCCACGTCCCCTGAGAAAACCACACCGACTCCTACCACTGAATTTTCACAGAATCTCTCACCACAGAAATTCTTCTCCTCCCCGCATCACTTCTTCCATCACTCCACGATCAGTGACTTCAAGGACAACCACCATGTTTCTCCCACAACCACCCACGCTGCCACATCCCCACCAATGGATTCCGTCGTCTACAGTGGTCCCAAGTCCAGAACCGGCCACCAGTGCTACCATACACACCACCCCTGTGTCAGCCTTGGGGACCACACTCCCGACCACCCACCCCAGGTCCTCCCCGACATCTGAGACCACCTACCCCCATTCTCCCACGATTTCTGTCACGACATTCACAACTGAGGTGACAGTCCCACCACCATGACAGAACATCTAGCACCGCCATTTCTCTGACACCCACCTCTCGCTCCCCACCCACCTCAGAAACAGCCCAGACTCCTACCACCAGCTTGGTAACCACCGCCACTGTGACTTCTTCACCCAGCACCCCCAGCTTCACCTCTTCAAACACCACTCCACGTCGCACTTCCACAACTGCCGTCACTTCAGTTCCCATGACCTCGAGTACCCTGGTCACCTCCACAACCACGACTCCGACATCACTCTTACACACATCCCTAGCACAACACCAACAACTGTGGGCTCCACTGGTTCACCTGCTACACTGACAGGGTCTCACCTCCACACACACCGTCCCCAGCCAGCCAACAACAGCCACGAATATCGTCTCATCCCATCCCCAGTCCAGAGTACAGAAACAACCTCCCTCGTTACCTCCACTCCAACTGTGAGAACTACTCTCACCAGGACTGAGAACATCCCAACAACTACCCTCACCACAGGCCTTTCAGCCACATCTGCATTCCCCTCTTCCACATCTGCCAGCAGTGTCGGCACCTCGCCCACTGAGAGTGTCTCCTTTGTTCCACCGACCACAACACCCCACTCCACAGCTGGGTCCACCCCGGCACCCACGACCACCGCCTCATTCACCACATCCCCAGCGATGGAACCCTCTTCATCCACTCTACCAACCACAGGCACCGGCCAGGTGACCTTTACCAGCCTGGGTGCCACCTCCCTTGAGAAAACCACCCTATCTCCTACAGAATTTTCCACAGAATCTCTCACCACAGAAATCAGTTCTCCTCCCCACATCACTTCTTCTATCACTCCCACTGACTCAGTGACTTCGGGGACAACCACCATGGTTTCTCTCACAACCACCCACGCTGTCACTTCACCCACCAATGGGATTCCATCGTCTACAGCGGTCCCAAGTCCAGAACCGGTCACCAGTGCTCCCATACACACCACCCCTGTGTCAACCTTGGCGACCACAATCCCGACCACCCACCCTAGGTCCTCCCCGACATCTGAGACTACCTACCCCCATTCTCCCACGATTTCTGTCGCAACATTCACAACTGAGGTGACTGGACCCTCCACTATGATAGATACCTCTAGCACCGCCATTTCTCTCACACCCACCTCTCGCTCCACACCCACCTCAGAAACAGCCCAGACTCCTACCCCCAGCTTGGTAACCACCGCCACTGTGACCTCTTCACCCAGCACTCCCAGCTTCACCTCCTCAAACACCGACTCCACAGCCAGCACTTCCACAACTGCCGTCACTTCAGTTCCCATGATCTCGAGTACCCTGGTCACCTCCACAACCACGACTCCGACATCACTCATTACACACAGCCCTAGCACAACACCAACAACTAACTCCCTGTCATCTGTGGGCTCCACTGGTTCACCTGCTACACTGACGGATCTCACCTCAACACACACCGTCCCCAGCCAGCCAACAACAGCCACGAATATTGTCTCATCCCACCCCACCGTCCAGAGTACAGAAACAGCCTCCCTCGTTACAACCACTCCGACTGTGAGAACTACTCTCACCAGGACTGAGAACATCCCAACAACTACCCTCACCACAGGCCTTTCAGCCACATCTGCATTCCCCTCTTCCCCCCGGGAGTGTCGGGACCACGCCCACTGAGAGTGTCCCCTCTGTTCCACCCACCACAACACCCCACTCCACAACTGGGTCAACCCCGGCATCCACGACCACTGCCGCATTCACCACATCCCCAGCGATGGAACCCTCTTCATCCACTCTACCAACCACAGGCACCGGCCAGGTGACCTTTACCAGCCTGGGTGCCACCTCCCTTGAGAAAACCACCCTAACTCCTACAGAATTTTCCACAGAATCTCTCACCACAGAAATTTCTTCTCCTCCCCGCATCACTTCTTCCATCACTCCCACTGACTCAGTGACTTCGGGGACAACCACCATGGTTTCTCTCACAACCACCTACGCTGTCACATCCCCCACCAATGGGATTCCGTCGTCTACAGCGGTCCCAACTACAGAACCGGCCACCAGTGCTACCATACACACCACCCCTGTGTCAACCTTGGCGACCACAATCCCGACCACCCACCCCAGGTCCTCCCCGACATCTGAGACCACCTACCCCCATTCTCCCACGATTTCTGTCGCGACATTCACAACTGAGGTGACACGTCCCACCACCATGACAGACACATCTAGCACCGCCATTTCTCACACACCCGCCTCTCACTCCACACCCACCTCAGAAACAGCCCAGACTCCTACCCCCAGCTTGGTAACCACCGCCACTGTGACCTCTTCACCCAGCACTCCCAGCTTCACCTCTTCAAACACCGACTCCACAGCCAGCACTTCCACAACTGCCGTCACTTCAGTTCCCATGATCTCGAGTACCCTGGTCACCTCCACAACCACGACTCCGACATCACTCATTACACACAGCCCTAGCACAACACCAACAACCACAACCCTGTCATCTGTGGGCTCCACTGAATCACCTGCTACAATGACGGATCTCACCTCCACACACACCATCACGAAGAAGCCAACAACAGCCGCGAATATCGTCTCATCCCATCCTTCCGTCCAGAGTGCACCAACAACCTCTCTCGTTACCTCAACTCCAACTGTGAGAACTACTCTCACCAGGACTGAGAACATCCCAACAACTACCCTCACCACAGGCCTTTCAGCCACATCTGCATTCCCCTCTTCCACATCTGCCAGCAGTGTCGGGACCACGCCCACTGAGAGTGTCCCCTCTGTTCCACCCACCACAACACCCCACTCCACAGCTGGGTCCACCCCGGCCCCCGCAACCCCCACCTCATTCACCACATCCCCAGCGATGGATCCTCCTTCCTCCACTGTAGCAACCACAGGCACCGGCCACACGACCTTCACCAGCCCAGGTGCCACGTCCCCTGAGAAAACCACACTGACTCCTACCACTGAATTCTTCACAGAATCTCTCACCACAGAAATTTCTTCTCCTCCCCGCGTCACTTCTTCCATCACTCCCACCGATCAAGTGACTTCAAGGACAACCACCATGCTTTTACCCACAAACACCCACGCTGTCACTTCCACCATGAGAACGACTCGCACAAGTACTGAGACTCCCCCGACAAGTTTTCTTAGCACAAGTTCTTCCCGTGACACCTTCTACCGTTATGTCAACGTACAGCCCTCCTCTATTGACCTCTCATACCGGGACTGAAAAATCTCAGGTAACGACTACTCTTCCCCTTTCAAGGACAGCCACTTCCATGCCCTCTCTTCACACTCTAACTCCATCCATGAATTCCAGCAGTGCCACGTCAACATCGCACGTCCATAGGACCAGCACACCTTTGTCCAGTCTTCAAACTTTTGTCTCCACCCCTTCTCCGCAAACCTCACTCACGTCTACAAGCCCGTCTACTACAAAATCTTTCACCAGAGGGAGTACGTCTACAAATGCAATCGTGACATCTTTTAGTACCATCATCTCGTCTTCAACACCCTCCGTCACGATGTCCTCTTCCGTGTCTCCCACCAGCACAGTCCCAGTGTTCTCTACCACCACTCACTCCGTTTCTTCCTCCCCACACACGTCCACGACGGAAAATACAGGCTCCTCTTCTGTCACCGCCTTGCCCACTCTGTCTTCACCTGCAACCAGCAGCACTTCTCTGACTATCTCCTCTCCCGCCACAACCCTCACTGAAATCACCCCGTTTTCTTATATTTCTCTTCCCTCTACCACACCATGTCCAGAAACTATAACAATTACAATAGTCCCTACCTCGCCCACTGTCGCCTGTGTTGAAGTGGGTCCTGGCATTGACGTTACTTCTCCTCCCACCACCCCATTATCAGTCCTTCCCTTTACTACCGAAATGGTCACTTTTCCTGGTCCCACCAGTATGAGAACTGTCTTTCCTACGTATATGGCCACCTCTCCTTCCGTGACTCCGGAAGGCGAGCTCACCAACCTCACAAGTGGTGCTCCTAGTTCTCCTGGCACTGGGACTGCATCCATGAACACAGTTTGGACAAGCACCCAAGTGCCCACCCTTGACGCCTGGCTGAGCACCAGCTCTCTCACCTCCCCATATCTGCCTGGCGTCACTGCGGCCACACCCACCACAAAACCAAGCAGCGCCCTTCCAACTGCCATGAGGACTTCAAGCAAGTTGACACACCCCACCTCACCGACCACCAGAACTCCAGAGACACCAGTGGCTACCACCCAGACTACCACCACTCTTACGTCACCTAAGACAACCAGGACCACTACTCAGATGACCACACAGACCAGGCTGACCACCACTCCAGGTTGAACCTCCTGTCTCCCTGTTCTCTTTCCACACTTCCCCTAAATTCCTGCATCACCAAGGTCAGGCTCTATTCTGAACTTCTCTTTCTTCCTGTGCTTCCCAGGCACCTGTGACAATGGTGGCACCTGGGCACAGGGCCAGTGCCTTTGCCTCCCAGGGTTCTCTGGGGACCGCTGTGAGCTCCAGGAGATTAAATGCCAGAACGGGGGCACCTGGGATGGTCTCAAGTGCAACTGCCCCAGTACCTTCTATGGCTCCTACTGTGAGTTTGCTGTGGAACAGGTAGACCTAGGTAAGTTGCCAGAACCGAGCTCTCTGCACTTCCTCTTCCGGGATTACCCTTGTGAGGCACCTAGATGGTCACTTTTCCTCACCTCTTCACCCTCACCTCTAGGAGGCAGCTGGGACCACACTCCCTCCTGGGGCTCTTAGCCTGGGCTGCTTGGAGCTGTATTCGTTTCCAAATCCTGCGGTGGCAAATTTCCACAAGACTAGCTACTGAAACAACACAACACAAAATCATCATTTCATAATTCTGTAAATTAAAAATCTGACATGGGTCTCAGTGGGCTATAATCAAAGTGTCACCAGGGCTTGTGTTCTTCTCCAGAGGCTCCAGGGGAGAATCCATTTCTTGGCCTTTTCCAGCTGCCGGAGCCCCCCGCCTTCCGTGTGCCAGGGCCCCCCTCCTCATCCTCCAGCCCAGCAAGACTGCATCTCTCTGTGTCTTTCTCTCGTCACACCTCCCTCCGGCCGCCTCTGACCTCTTCTGCTGCCTCTTCTGCTGTTAAGGACTCTTGTGGCTGTGTTGGGCCCACCTGGGTAGTCCACGCTAATCTTCTCATTTTAAGACCAGGAATCTCGCCGGGCTCGGTGGCTCAGCCTGTAATCCCACGCCTTTGGGAGGCTGAGGTGAGTGGATTGCCTGAGCCCGCGGGTTCGAGACCCGCCTGGGCAACTTGGCGAGACCTCATCTCTACAATAAATCAAAAAACTCAGCCGGGCGTGGTAGCGTGCGCCTATAATTCCGGCTACTCGGAAGGCTGAGGCGGAAGGATCACCGGAGCCCGGCAGGTCGAGGCTGCGGTGGCCGGGAGCGGCCACTGCACTCCAGTCTGGGCGACCGAGTGAGACTCCAACTCAAAAAAACCAAAAACTAAAAACAAACAAACCAACAAAAAAGACCAGGAATTTCCTCAACCTGAGAAAACCAATTGAAAAGAAAAAGACCAGCAACCTCACAATTAGCAATCTAATTCCACCCGAATCCTCAATTCTTTCTTGCCATGCAGCATAACACCTTCACAGGTGGATTAGGACATAGACATCTTTGGGGGCCATTATTTCTACCATGAGGGCAGGGGAGAGGGACCATCACAGGCTGTGTTCCCGAACTCGGCCCCACATCCCCAAGTTCCTGCCTCTGTCCCTGCCGCTGTGCAGTCATTTCTCAGGGACCATGGAGAAGGGTGGTGGGAGGAGCCTGTGGGGGGTGGTGGTGGTGATGTCAGACCGAGGGCGATGGCGAGGTGACCAGGACTGCACATGCTGTGTGCAGACACCGTGGAGGCCGAAGTGGGCATGGAGGTGTCTGTCGACCAGGAGTTCTCGGAGGAGCTCAATGACAACACTTCCAAGGTCTACAAGGATTTCAGCAACAACTTCCGGGATCAGGTGAGGGGGAAGGGGAAGGAAACTTAAGGGCCCTCCCTTGGAACTGGGCTTGGGTCCCTGGCTGCCCTCGGGCCTGCAGATCCAGATGCGAGCCCAGGGATGCTTGGCATTTCAGATGCAGAAGGTTTACCAAAATGTGCAGGGGTTCAAGGATGTGGAGATCCTGTCCCTGAGGTAGGAGACCCTTCTGGGGATGCATCGTTAGGTGGGGGAAGGTTGCAGAGAATCCACCTTCACTTTTGGAGTCATCAGAGTTCATAAAGAGAGAGGTGGAAGGAATATGCAAGGGAATCACCCCCAGGGCATTTTTGTGATCATTTTCTGGGGCCATTTCTATGTGGAAGAGGGGGCCCCCTTCTTCCTCAGCACTCTGGAAGGAGAGAGAGGTTGCGGGGATATGCCGGGAGGTGGTATCTGGACTGGTGACTTGCCCTCCCACTGGCTGGTCCCTGCTGCCTTGGGTGGTTCAGCATGGGAGGTGGGGGGGTGGGGTGGGGGGGCAGAGAGTCCAGGAGGGCCTGGTGGGTGATTGCTTGATGCAACACAAAGAGAATGTCAGTTACTCCTTGCCCCGCCTTCCCAGGCTGACCAAGTCAAGGATGCTGGCAGCCCCTTCTGAAAAGGATGCACCTGGCATCCCGACTCATGACCTCTGCCCCCTTCCTCCTCTTCCCATGAACTTGTGGTTGGTCCTGGAGGTTCCCCTCCACGGACCTATGTGTCCCGGGCCAGAGCGCCCTCTAAGGCCTCCAACATCTCAGGAGTGGCAGCATCGTGGTGGACTATCTGGTCCTGCTGGAGTTGTCCTTCAGCCTCAACCTGGACAGGGAGTATGAGAAGGTGAAGACAGCCCTGAAGGAAGAGCTCCAGAATGCCAGCCAGGATGGGGACGGCTGCAAGGCCAACCAGAGTGAGCCGAGGCTGGAGGGAGGGGTCAGAGTCAGAGCCACCACTCCAGCCAGCTCCAGCTCCATCAGGGGGCCTCTGGGCTTGGATGCCAGCTTTGTGGTACCTCTGGAGGGTTGGGAGAAGGGCGCGCCTGAGGGGGCCGAGGGTGGGGCTAGGGAAGGTCTCACCAGGACCTGGAAAAGACCCCCGGCAGCTATTCCCAGTGTTTCCAGGGCGGCTGGAGACCCTGTTATTCCGGGGAGATGAGAAAGGCAACGGGTCTTCCCTTGTGGTCCCTCCACACTCCTCTATGCTGAGATCCCCCCCCCCCCCGCCTTCCCTGTGCCTGCCCTGCTTCCTGGACACTCCTTCGCCTGCCTCAACCAATTCCATCTGTGCCCGTGTCCGCCCAGCCATGTGTTTTAAGCCCGACTCCATCAAGGTGAACAACAACACCAGCACAGAGCTTACTCCGGAAGGTGAGTGGGGCAAAGGGCTGAGTAGACTCAGGTGGCCATGACCCCTTCCACCCGGAACATCTGCTCATTGAAGTCCCCCGGGGGGAGGGGAGACCTTCGGGGAGGCGAGGGATGTGGCCCATGGCTGCCCTTCCTGGCCTTTGTTGCTTCCACCTGAGGACCAGTAGGGGCCTGACAGGATGAGGATGCAGGGGCCTGCTTTCACCTCATCGATCCTAAAGTCTACCCCCGGACACCCCTCTTGGAAATGTAGACCTCCCATGCTTTTCAGAGGCACCGTAATCAGGCCCCTGACAGAACGGATGAGGTCCCCGTCATCTTCAACCCCCTCCCCGATCCCCCAGCCATCTGCCGCCGCGCGGTTCCCGAGGGCTACGAGGAGTTCTACTTCCCCTTGGTGGAGGCGAACCGGCTCCGCTGCGTCACCAGATGCACGTCGGGCGTGGACGGCGCCTTCGACTGTCATCAGGGCCAGTGCATTCTGGAGAAGAGCGGTCCTGCTTGCCGGTGAGGCCCCGCCCCAGTTCCGGAGCCCCGCCCACAAACAGCCCCGCCCCCAGCCCCGCCCCCGAGCGAGAGGGTGGAGCCCTGGGCACCGCAGCCCCGCCCCCGATCCACGGCAGCCCCGCCCCCGGGTGGAGCCCTGTCCCCCGCAGCTCCGCCCCAGCCCCGCCCCCCGGGCCACCGTAGCCCCGCCCCAGCCCCGCCCTCGCCCCTCGGGTGCAGGCCTGTCCACCGCAGCCCCGCCCCGGCCCCGCCCCCGCCCCACCGTAGCCCCGCCCCTCGGGTGCAGCCCTGTCCCCCGCAGCCCCGCCCCGGCCCCGCCCCCGCCCCACCGTAGCCCCGCCCCAGTCCCGCCCTCGCCCCCTCGGGTGCAGCCCGCCGCTCCCGCGGGGCCCACGTGCACGCGTGGACCCAGCCGCGAGGCCAGGCGAGGCGGGCCTGAAATCTGCGCCCTCGCCAGCTGCTTCTCTACGGACACGCACTGGTTCTCGGGCCCGCGCTGCGAGGTGGCCGTCCGCTGGAGGGCGCTGGTCGGGGGCCTGGCGGGGGCCGCGGCGCTGCTGCTGCTGGGGCTGCTGGCGCTGGGCGTCCTGGTGGCGCGCGCCCGTGGCAGAGGAGGCTGGCGCCGAGACCCGTGAGCACGCGGGGAGCGGGTGGGCCGAGGGGGCCGAGGGCGTCCCGGCCGGGCGGCGCCGCCTGACCGCGCGGCGCCCCGCCTAGGTCCTCGGACGAGAACAGGAAATGGTTCGAGATGTGGGATGAGGAGACCGTGGGGACTTTTTCCAACCTGGGCTTCGAGGACGACGCAGTCGGTGGGTCCTGCCTTCTGGGGAAGTGGGGAGGGGCTTCCCGCGCGCCACTGCGAGGACAGACGTGTACCTCGTGCCAGGGAGCTTGTGTCACCAGTTCCCCGTGCCCCTCCCGACGAAGGCCATCCCGGCAGGGTAGGCGCCGGCCCCAAGCTCGGGGCCCAGGCTTGCTCGCACTTTCTCGCCCCCACCCCCGTCCTTCCCTTCCCCTGTCACCCCTCCCCTCCCTCTCCTCCCCCCTTTCCTTTTCCCTTCCTCTCTCTAGTCAAGAAGGAAAACTTCCGTGTGGCCCTGGAGAACGTGGACACCAACTTGAAGGTGAGGGGGCAGAGGCGGAATGCTGAGGAACTCTCCCAGCGGCCGGCTCCAGACCACCTCCCCCCTCCCTTGGCGGCAGGGGCCTGGGCTGGGTTCAGGAGGCAGGCGGCTCCGTGTGCCCACCCCCTCACCGCGGACTCTGTGGCAGGTGCACATCAAGAGACCTGAGATGACCTCATCCTCCCTGTGAGCCGCGTGGGGCCTCCTCACCACCCCTTCCACCTGCCAGCACAGGACCCTCTCTGCACCGCGGCCTTTTCATGAAACGGCCAGGGACTTGTGCAGCCCAGGTTCCTGATGTCCCTGGGCAAGACGAGGCTGTTCCCCTGAATCCCCTCCTTCTCCCGTCCTGACTGAAACCCATCTGGAGACTGTTTCCACCCAGGCTCATTACTGCAAAGCCTCAGTTTCTCCCCCCATAAAATGGATCCAGCATCCTCTTCCTGATGCATCATCAGTTATTGTGAAAACCACACGTGCTTGGCCCCTTCTCTGCTCCAGTCCACCCGCCTGCCTCTCTCCGATCCCCCAGCCCTCATGTCTTTCGCCGGGTCTCAGGCCTAGGTCCCTATTTTCCTGTTCCAATCCCTGCTATCTACTCCTCACCCTGAACCTGGAGCCAGCCCACAGCCCGACCCTCTCCTGTCCTCACCTTATATCCCCCCTCCAGAGCCTGTCCCTAATCAGACCTCCCCCCAGCCCCCGACCCGCCATCTGTCCGTGTCTGTCTTCTCCCTTTCCCCATCCTGGTACCCTCCGCCTTGAATCCTTACCTCCCTCATCCCAGTGCCCTCACCCTAAACTCTCCCTCGTCCCCCCACGCCCCTGTCCTTAGCAAGGTACAGATGATACCCTCTGTGTCTTAGGACCGCTCCGCCGGCGTGGCCCCCTGCCTTGCCACCTGATCTCCTGTTCTGAGACTCCACCCCTCCTTCTTAGCCTCTAGGGCCATGGATCCCTGTGGGTGGGGGCAGGGCCTGAGTGTCCCCAGGTCCCCGAGGATGAGGGGAGGTGGGGCCCTGAGGTGGAAAAGCCCCCCCGTCCCCCTCCTCCTCCTTCCCCTAACCTTTCCTCCCCTCCTGCCTCACCGCTGCGTTTTCCCACCCCTCCTCGTCCTTCCCTTCCTGGCGTCACCCCCGTCCCGGCAGTTACCTCTGAGCACCCCTCAACCTCCTTTACCAGGAAGATCTGCTCTGGAGACAGGACATCGGCCAGTCTGCAGTGTCAGCACAATATAGCGTTTATTGTCAAAGAAGGTGCTCTGTGTCTCTCCTTTTCCCTCCCTGGTGGACTCCACCTGGGTGGAGACTAGGGGGTGTTAGGCCCAGGGAGCACCCATTTCTCGCAGGGAGGGGGCGGGACCTCTGTAGGGAGCCCCCAGGGACCACAGCTGTCCTTGCAGAGAACACAGACGGGGGAGGGGCCCCATCTTGCTAGAGAGTGGGTGGGAGTAGGGGATCCTTGGTTCTGCCATCTGTGCCCTTCCTGTCCTTGACATTGGGAGCTTAGGGCTGGGACTTGGAGAGGAGGTCGATCCCCAGTGCTAGGTCAGGGAGGTGGCTGGCCCAGGCTGGAGCTCCCTGGCCCGACTGCCTTTGGCCAGGGCGGTCAAAGCTGAGCCTCCCGGAGACCGTGAGGCCCCGTCCCCGACTGCAAACACCTTCAGCTGGGCCTGGACCCTCCTGCAACATCCACCTGCTGGGGCAGGGCCCTCTTGTTCCTTTCTGTTGCAGCAGTCAGGCCTAGCCTGAGGAGTGAGGGTGGCTAGAAATAATTCGACCCCTTGGCTGTTTGGGTGGGGGCTTGGGAGAGGCCCCTGCAACCTTCGCCCTGGGCAGGACTGGCCGTGGCCTTCCCTCACCTTTGTCTCTGGCCATGGGTGGAGACGAGGACCATAAAGTCTCAGGTGTGAATGGGCACCCCACCCAGGAGAAGGGCTAGCAGTTGAGGGCACTGGGAAAGCCCGGGAAATCTGGGAGGAGCCCTCTTGAGCTGGGTGATGGGGAAGGAAGGCTGAAAGAAAGAGGGGCTTCTCTGGGGTAGGAGTGAGGGGGTCCCTCATTTGGCCTGGCCTGCTGCTGGCTGCCCTTCCTGGGTTCGGAACTTGTCCCTGCGTGGTCATCCTCTCCCTGGTCTTTCTCTGCCTCCGCCCCTTGGCACCCGGTGTGCGCTTACACCTGCGGCCTCCTGTCCCTCCCTCTTCTCCGCCCCACCCATGGCTCTGTCTTCCGCTGGAGAGACCCTGGCTCAGGGCAGTCAGTGCTCTAGGAGTTAGAAGGGAGGAAGGTTGGCAGGGTGTCCTTTGTCCAACTCCCTGTGGTCACCACGTGCCACACCCTTATAACACCATCCCCTCGCCCCCACCCTGGGCCTGGCGCTGTCCTTCCTCAAGGCAGAGGTCTCCAGGGCCTTTTTTATAGCTGACGCCTCCCTGGGAAGCTCTCATTTTTTGGTCCCTCTGACGAGGGAAGACAGTGCAACCAGGGGCCCACTCGCTGGGAGATGCTGGTCATCTGGAAACTGCTGCTGGCTTTCCCGCTCTGGGCATCCATCTTCTCTGCCACAGAACAGGGTGAGTGTGACTTGGGCTGGCGCTCCCGGAGTGCCCCATGCATGTCCTGGCCTCCCTGTCTCTCTCCCTTTGCAGCAGAGGGGCTGCCAAAGGGCTGGACCCCTGTGCTGTGCCCTCATCCTGCCTTTGAGGGGTACTGAAGGGGCACTCCAGGCCTGTGGGTGCCCGTGGCAGGTGATAGCCTGCACACAGCCCCTGGGGGGAGGGACGGCTGGAATCCACCCCTTCTGGTCTCCAGGCTCTCCCTGGACAAGGGGGCTTCTTCATAGACGTCGGTCTCTGCCTGCCTTCATGCTCGGGGCTGTACCTATGGGAGGGCTGGCTCTTTCCAAACCTCACAGAGCTGCTGCACAGACTGCCGGCTCTGGCGGGGGGGAGGGTAAGGAATATAGGGGATGTCCAGCAGCTTCTCCCCCTTGACTTGGGGGGAGCCACAGATGCGCTCCAGAAAACCCTTTCAAGCCGGGCTTGGTGGCTCAGCCTGTAATCCCGCGCCCTTGGGAGGCTGAGGTGAGTGGATTGCCAGAGCCCGCGGGTTCGAGACCCACCTGGGCAGCAAGACCTTGTTTCTACAATAAAATCAAAAAATCAGCCGGGCGGTGATAACGCATGCCTGTAATTCCGGCTACTTGGAAGGCTGAGGCTGAAGGATCGCCGGAGCCCAGCAGGTGGAGGCTGCGGGGGCCGGGAGCGGCCACTGCACTCCAGTCTGGGCGACAGAGTGAGACTCCAACTCAAAAAAAAAAAAACCCTTCAGTGAGATTGCTCAGGGACTGTGGACGGAGACATAGGCTCCAGGGTCCTTGCTGAGCCTTGATGGTGTCTAGGAGGAGGCTGGTTGCAAAGCGATCCTCCCTCCCAGGGAAGGGGAAGGTGGTACAGAGAGAGTTGAAGACCATGGGGTGGATGGACAGGGGAGCGAGGGAGCAGGGGAGACGGGGGTGGATGTCCTCGGGGCCCCTCGGGGCACCCCGTCAAGTAATTCACCAGAGAAGCTCCACCATCTCAGCCAGGAACTCAGGTCCCTGGAAGCTGCCTCAGCCCGCCAAGCCCTGACAGACCACCACCACCTCCCCGATCCTGACACGTTGTGGGAGGGTCACACGCTGGAAGGCGCTGCCGGACTGTGTGGATTTGGGAATATTATGAGAGTACGTCAGTAGCGGATTTCCTTTAAGGTAATCTACCAAGAGCAGAAAGCTGTGGGCAAGGGGTCGATCTTAGGAGGGGCCCTCCCATCTAGGCCTGGCCTGGTGATCCTGGGACCTCCCTCTGGCCGGGCTATCTAGGGAGAAGGTTGTGGAAGGGCGAGGCCAGTGACGACGGCCCCAGCAGTCAGCAGTGCTGCTGCCTCCCCGTCCCAGCTGTGCATTGGAGACAGTCACCACCCAGCCAAAGGCCCCATCCTTTCATGCTTATTTATTATTGTGTGGAAAAGATAATGCAGGTGGACCCAAGAGTCAGAAAAGCATCCGTCTATGGTAAGTGCAGAGAACAGTCAGGAGGGGGTGAGGCCAGGTAAGTAGGACCAGTCAGGAGGGCTCTGGAAGGTCTGATTAGACCCAGAGACTCCTGCCTATTTGTAGAGGGCTCTGCTATTTATAAAGCCATTTAACAGCAGGTAGCTGGTATCATTCTCGCAAGGAGGTTTGTGAAAGAAAGGCAGGACAGAGGAGGGAATGGAGGCTCAGAGAGGACGAGTGACTCACCCGGAGCCACACAGCAAATAATGAACACAACCGCCATTTGACATTGGGTTTGCCCCCCACCCCAGGTCCTCAGTCCTCTGCAACTCTCACCCCCGAATCCTCCCCAGGCACGTGCTCTGGGGCCTTGGGGAGTGGTTCAGATGTCAGGCCTGAGACCACCAGTGGCATCGATAGCTTTTTGTTCCCCCTTCCTACTCTCTGCACCCTCTTCTGGGTTCATGCTGAGGACGGATGAGGTTCTGGACAAGCAGACAGTAGGGCGAAGGGAGACCGTGCTGAGAAGGTGGGAGAAGCATTGCCATGGCTGTGCAGGGGAGCGCAGGCCTAGGAATGCCTTAGAGGGCCAGGGGTGTGTGCTGGGCTGAGCGAGAGGTTCTGTGGGGAAACCAGGGTAGCGCCGGGGCGTGTGTGAGGTGATGGGAGCCGTGAACCAAGCCGGGACGTTGAGACACTAGAAGAACCTCCAGGGCTTGAGCAGGGCTGAGGGTGCCCCTGTGGGGCAGCCCTGCATCGGAGAGGGCTGTTGAGAGGCACCTCTACCCTCTCCTGACAGCTCTCCGCACTGACCATAGAGCCATACTGGACGTGAGGGCCCCGCTGGGACCCCGACTCCTCTGGAAATGGAGGCTCTCCTCCATGAGGGGCTGCGGGAGTGCCACGATGGGAGGTCCAGGAGGCTGTATTGACTGGGAGGACAGGAGCCTGGCGAACGACACGGATCTCCAGTCGGACCCGCTGAGTTTTAGGGGACCGTGGAGTTTCTGGGTAGGGCTGTTCTGGAGACCTGGGATGCAGGGGAATGCTTCTGGATTGGGTCCAGAGCCAGTGCCCCAGCCCCCACTTCCGATCGAAGTATGAGAATGTGGGCCCTCGCAGAGACCCACGTCAGCCGGGGCCTTGATTTTCGACTTTGCAGCCTCCAGAACTATGAGAAATAAACTGCTGTTGTTTAAGCTGCCCGGTCAGTCTGTGACATTTGTTATGGCAGCCCAAGCAGACTAAGACTTTAAGATTTTTCTCTTTAGCTGCTAGGCGCACTGGCTCACACCTGTAACCTCAGCACTTTGGGAGACTCCAGCCTGGCCAACATAATGAGATCTTATCTCTACAAAATTTTTACAAATCAGTTGGGCATGGTGGCTGCGGCTGTAGTCCTAGCTCCGTGAGAGGCTGAAGCAGGAGGATCACTTGAAGCCAGGAGTTTGAGGCTGCTGTGAGCTTGTGATTGCACCACTGTCGTCTAGCCTGGGTGACAAAGAGAGACTATAATATGTCTGTGGTTTGTTGTCCTTCTTTAATTCTGGGAAATTCTTAGCCATTATTGTCTTCAAATATTTCTCCTGTCCTGTTCTCTTTCTTCTCCTTTTTTTTTTTTTTTGAGTTGGAGCCTCCCTTTGTCGCCCAGACTGGCATGCTCATGGCCACCACAGCCTCGACTTGCTGGGCTCAGGCGATCCTTCCTCCTCAGCCTTCCAAGTAGCTGGAACTACAGGTGTGAGCCGCCAACGCCCAGACCGTTTTTTGATTTATTGTATAGACGAGGTCTCGCCAAGTTGCCCAGGTGGATCTTGAACCCGTGGGCTCAGGCAGTCCACTCGCCTCAGCCTCCCAAAGTGCTGGGATTGCAGGCTGAACCATTGAGCCCGGCCTAATTTTTGATTTATTGTAGATGAGGTCTCTCCACGTGGCCCAGGCTGATCTTGAACTCCTGGACTCAGGCAGTCCTCTCGCCTCTGCCTCCCAAAGTGCTGGGATTACAGACGTGAGCCACCATACCCGGCATCTCTCCAAAAGTCGGCCCATTTGATACTGAACCACTCTGTTCTGCCTCCTCCCCTCATCCCCTTTCCTCTTTGCATTTCACTTTGGGTAATTTCTACTGACTCATCTCAGGTTCACTAATGCTTTCCTCTGCTGTGTCCTGTCTGCTGGCCATCCTGTTGGAAAGAGGCCTTCGTCTCGGACGTGACGTTTATTCCCACCATCTTTGTTTGAGAGAGGCCTTTTGAGACGTCCTGAGAGCCGTCCTAGAATGAGGAGATGGACAGTCCAGGAGGCTGTTTGGGGGGACAGGAGCCTCTCTTTGTGGATGACCACGAGCTCTATTTAGGCCTGTAGAGTTGGTGACCATGGAGTTTCAGAGTGAAGCTCATTTTGAAGGCCTGAGGCTTTGTCAGGAATTTTACTGTTTACAATTTTATGATCTCCGTGTGCTGGGGGGTGGGGGTTGGGGCATAAAGACCAGAAAATGCCAGAAAAACGCCAGAGGTCCACAAGAGAATTGGAACCGGTTTTCTGTTTTGTGTACAAAGTGAAAGTGAAGTGCCAAAGTGTTTATAGTAACGGGGGAGGGCTCCTCGGATGGCATGGAGAGGGGATGCAAGTGTCTGGCCTGGAAGGGCTGGGGCAGGAGTCTGAAGGGATCAGAGCTCTCTAGTCTAGAAAGGCGAAGGTGGAGGTAGACATGCTCACCGTCTGTGAAACTGGGAAGAGTGTGGTGGAGGTGAGAACAGATTTGTCTACAATAGAGTTCAAAGCGGCAACCTTGGAAACTCCTGCGATGCAAATTTAGAGGCATTAAAAGGAAGTGCTGTTTCTCACAGAGAGTAATAAACTTACTCACTCAGCAAACATCAAAGGCTGGCTCTGTCCTGGCAGGTCTTCTGGATGAGGCGGGATGAATGAGCAGTTTATTGGAGAGTTAATGAGATGGGAGCGGTGCCTCCGCACAACCGGCGCGGAAGCTGTGAGAGGGGCCCGGGCTGGAGGGGTGCAGAGACACCTCAGAGGCCACTGCCACCTGGGCTGACGAGGCTACGGGCAGAGGCAGCATTTGAGTCTGGTGGCTGTTGGGAAGGAGTCCAGGAAGGAAGTGCTCACAGGTACTCAAAGGCCTGAGACAGATTCAGAACGGACACAGCTGTACATACCTATGCAGAGAATTGGAACACGGATCAAAGATTCCCTGGAGAAGAGCAAACTGGGGGAGCCGTGGTGACCTGGGCATCGTGTTAATAATAAAAATCGCCGAAGTTCACTGAGGGTCCTACTGTGTGCTAGACACCCATCTAAATGTCTGTTCTCTCATCTAACTTTCACAACCGCCCTAGGAAGGAGGTTTTGTAACTGATTTCTGTTTTTGTTTTTTGGGGTTTTTTTTGAGTTGGAGTCACACTCGGTCGCCCAGACCGGAATGCAGTGGTCGCTCCCAGTCACCGCAGCCTCGCCTGCCGGGCTCCGGCGATCCTTCCGCCTCAGCCTTCCGAGTAACCGGAACTACAGGCATGTGCTACCACCCCGGCTGATTTTTTGATTTATTGTAGAGATGAGGTCTCGCTGCCCAGGCGGGTCTTGAACCCGCGGGTTCAGGCAATCCACTCACCTCAGCCTCCCAAAGGTGCGGGATTACAGGCTGAGCCACCGAGCCCGGCTTTTTTTTTTTTTTTTTTTTTTTTTGAGTCGGAGTCTCACTCTGTCGCCCAGACTGGAGTGCAGTGGCCGCTCCCGGCCACCACAGCCTCGCCTGCTGGGCTCCGGTGATCCTTCCGCCTCAGCCTTCTGAATAGCTGGAATTACAGGCGTGCGCTACCATGCCCGGCTGATTTTTTGATTTATTGTAGAGATGAGGTCTCGCTGCCCAGGCAGGTCTCGAACCCGCGGGCTCAGGCAATCCACTCACCTCAGCCTCCCAAAGGCGCGGGATTACAGGCTGAGCCACCGAGCCCGGCTTGATTTCTGTTTTTATACATGAAGAAATTGAGGCACAGAGATGGTATATAATTTGCTCAAGGTCACCCTTTCATCAGCTGGAAGAGCCAGGATTGGAATGCAAGGCTCCTGGCTTCAGGGCCCCAATCTACTGCTGGCTGCAATTAGGGTGCTTATGTATTAGTTTCCTGTGGCAGCTGCAACAAATTACCACAAACCTGGTGGCTAACTTCTGTGGCCAAAGCAACAGAAATGTATCCTTTTACAGCTGTGAGGGCCAAAAGTTTGAAGTCAAGGTTGTTGGCGCCACGCTGCCTTCCAAGGCTCCAGGGAGAGACCCTTCCTTGCCTCTTCCAGCTTCTGGTTGGCTCCTGACATTCCTTGGCTTGTGGCAGCATCCCTCCGACCTCTGCCTCATCTTCACCTGGCTTCTTTCCCGTGGGTCACCTCTCCCTCTCTTTTCTCTTACAAGGACACCAGTCTGTGGATTTGTGCCCACTCTGAAACTGTTCTTGAGATCCTTAGCTTGATTATTTCCGCAAAGCCTCTGTTTCCAAGGAAAGTCACATTCACAGGTACCAGGGCTTAGGACTTGGAGGTATCTTTAGGGCGGACAGTTCAATCAGGCAGATCTCGTTTTAAGGGGGCAGTGGCACTGCCTGCGGGCACTAGAGAGGCGGGAAGCCCATTCACTTGTGTGTGCAGAGGGAAAGGTGGCCCTGGCCCGTGTCCTCCTCTGCAGTGACTCTGCCGGATGCGAATGACCTTACAGAAAGGGAAGAGACCCAGGCCACTGAGCTCTCGTGTGGCAGGTTGGATGTGCACCCGGGGTTGGGTGACCACAGCTCATCTCAGTGCCCCCTTGAAAGACTGTAGAATATTTTAGAGGGAGCAGGTGGTCAGGGCAGGCATCATTCATCCTCATTTCCATGGGGGAAATGGAAGCTCAGAGAGGATCTCTGGGTTGCACAAGGTCACACAGCTGTGTAAGGCTGGTCTTGGAGACACACCAGGGGCTCCCACCCATGGGGACTGCCAACACCGCCCCTGCCTCTTCAAAGGGGCTGCCACTGGCGACCACCCTGACTAACTTCACCGCAAGCAGAACTGTTGCTTGGAGGTGGTAGAGAGGGCAGTCTCGCAGCTTGGGGAATCTTCAGACTTGTCCCTGAGGTACTTTCTAATGCTTTGCCCCAAGAATGCTATGGTGTGAAAAATCCGTGTGATAAAGCAGCTGTCTTAGTTAAATGATAGTCATTTTACAAGAACAATCCAAATACATGGGGAATGAAGGAGCAATAAAAACTGAAAAGGGGGCAAGAGAGTACTCAGCTTCTCTCATTTAATGGGATACCATGTCATAACTTTCAGAACAAGAAAGTACCAAACTTTACCTGCTTGGTAGGAGAGGGGCTTGGTGTCCTCAATGACCAGTGGGTGCAACTTGGGCAAATGGGTAATTTTTGTTCATCTTTTTTTTTTCTTGAGTCGGAGTCTCACTCCGTCGCCCAGACCGGAGTGCAGTGGCCGCTCCCGGCCACCGCAGCCTCGACCTGCTGGGCTCCGGCGATCCTTCCTCCTCAGCCTTCTGAGTGGCCGGAATTACAGGCGCGCACTACCACGCCCGGCTGATTTTTTGATTTATTGTAGAGATGAGGTCTCGCCTGCCCAGGCGGGTCTCGAACCCGTGGGCTCAGGCATTCCAGTCACCTCAGCCTCCCAAAGGCACGGGATGACAGGCTGAGCCCCCGAGCCTGGCTTTGATCATCATTTTAACCATAAATGTTTGAGGAATCCCAGCTTAGGGATTGTTACCGGTGAGTGACTGCCTGGATTCTCCAAGGGGTGATCTTAGACATACCTATCTTTATATATATTTATAATATTGTTATATAATGTAACATATTACAATATATTATGTATATACACATTTTGTGTCTGAAAAATTATAAAATGAATACATATTTGCTGCAGAACATTCAGAAAATATAGACACAGGAAAAAAACATCCCTTAACCTTACCACTCAGATAAACATTGTTAACATTTCAGTTTATCTCCAAATATATAGTTAGGCTTATTCTCTCAAGAGTTTATAATGGCTGATTACTGTTCCATCCTCTGGAATGCCAAGGTTATCTAACCCGTCACCTGTTTGTCTATTCTTGGGCAGGTTTGCCTCAGTTTTTCACTGTGGATCAATAATGATGCCATAAATCTTCTTATATAATTTTTAGTATCTGCGTGATATTACTTTATCTTAGAATCAGTAACTAGAAATAACATCATCAAAATAGTATGACAGGCTGGGTGTGGTGGTTCACACCTGTAATCCCAGCACTTTGGGAGACTGAAGCCAGGAGTTTGAGATTACAAAGAGCTATGACTATGCCACTACATTCCAGCCTGGGCAACATAGCAAGACCCCATCTCTACAAAAAAATAATTTTAAAAAATTAGGCATGGTGCCCTGCACCTGTAGTCCCAGCTACTTGGGAAGCTGAAGCAGGAGGATTGCTTGAACTCAAGAATTTGAGGTTACATGAGCTATGATTGTGCCACTGCACTGCAGTTTGGGAGACAGAATGACTTAAAAAATGATATGATTATTCCTGTGAACTCTCATGCATATTTTCAAATTATCCTCCAGAGATGATACCAAGTCAACATCCATTGACCTCACAGAGTGTGTCCCAACCAACCCCAGCTATTATTATCATCTACATCATGGTGGAGCAAATGGATATTTGAAAACTCAAGAGTAGCTTGCTCTGTCTTGCATTGCTTTGCTTCCTGGTGAAGTTTGTTTACTTTTTCCTTCTCCCAGGCCCGTTGGCCGTTTGAGTTTCTTTGGAGAAGAAGCGTGCTTTTCCTTTGCCCAGCTTCCTAGTGGAACACCCTTGACCCTGGAGGTTGACCTTGGGAAGGGCAGCCTTACTTGCTCCGCCACATCCTTTGGGGACAGCATGGCCACCAGATTCCCAGGATGGGAGAGATCCGAATCTCTTCACCCCGAGCACTGTTTCCTTGTTCTTCCCGCAGTGAGTGGAAAGCGTAGGTGTGGAAGAGCGTGATGGGGGTGGCAGGGTCGAAACCTTTAGCTGGGGGCTCCTACAAAGACGGTGGGCAGGGAAGGGCGGCAGGAGCTAGCAAAAAGGACCCTTAGGAGGCAATGGTGTTTTGTAAACTGAAGGAGATGAAAGCGTCTAGAAAGAGGAAGGGCAGCCGGGCTGGGTGGCTCAGCCTGTCATCCCGCACCTTTGGGAGGCTGAGGTGAGTGGATTGCCTGAGCCCGCGGGTTCGAGACCCGCCTGGGCGGCGAGACCTCATCTCTACAATAAATCAAAAAATCAGCCGGGCGTGGTAGCGCGTGCCTGTAGTTCCGGCTACTCGGAAGGCTGAGGCGGAAGGATCGCCGGAGCCCAGCAAGTCGAGGCTGTGGTGGCCAGGAGTGGCCACTGCACTCCAGTCTGGGCGACCGAGTGAGACTCCAACTCAAAAAAAAAAAAAAGAAAGAAAGAGGAAGGGCAGGTCGACGAGATGGACGGGCATTCTGTCCCTCAGAGCTCGAGATTGGTATGACCTGAAAGGGTGATTGTAGTGCAGAGGTGGGTGGTTGAATGGTAACAAAATGGAGAAAATGCAACCAGGAATTAAGACCAAAGAGAGCAGCCATGTCCAGAGCAGCCCTGCTCCGTTCCACAGAGCATCCCTGCCTTCTTTGTGTCCCTTGGTGGCCTTCCATGTTGCTGCTGTGGCCTCATCAGCCTTCCGGCCTCTGTTCTTCAATGCCCCTTCATGCAGCCTCCAGGGCACATCTTCTAAGGCACAGCTGAGAGCACAGCCTGAATGCTCTTCACTGCCACTCAGTCAAGTTCAAACCCGCCTTCCCAGCTTCCCTCTGCCTCAGCGTCTAGCTCCACCCTAAGCAGGCAGCGAGAGTCCTTTCTTATCTCTGGGCCTCCGCATATGCCGCTCTCCGGCCCTGAGACTGTCCCCTTCCTCTGCTTTACTCCTGAACCCTTTGTGATTAAATTAAAAGCCATCTTCAGAACACGCTTGAATTCTCTCTTGCATGCTGAGTGACCTTGGAAAGTGTTTAATCCTCAGAGTCTCAATTCATGTGTGAAAATAGAAATAGCGATGTCTACCTATTATGGGGAAGCTGACCTTCAGTAACTAAAACAGAGTGTCTGGTAGACTTTCCGGCGTTCATGGACTCATTTATTGAAGAAGTTCTCATTGAGCATCTACGGGGTGAGCTGAGCAGGGTGGGCGTGTCCTCTGCTTTCTGCAAAGGCAAAGGCATTCCGTCGGCTGTTGCAGAATCACAGAACTCCAATTGCAGCGTGTCCTGTGACTGGGCGAGTCTGGGAATCTAGTCGGTAGCCAGTACAAGCCAGCTCTCCCATCCCTGTTCCTTCCTGGGAGTCAGTTATGGGGATGACCATAAACTGCTTTTATATGCCTTTTCTTTGTTTGACTTGTGACAACAAACACGGTCTACTTTTATAACTTAAAAAGTCCGGTAAACTTGATGAGTAAACCCAAGAAACTCCTTTTATTTATTTATTTTTTAAAGACGGAAGAAACAACCAGTCGAGTGTCGCCTCCTCCTCGAAGCCTTCCTCGACAGGAGGCGGAGGCAGCGTCCGCCCCCTCCCTTGACCCCTGCCCTGCCTTTCTATGGGCCTCTGCGGCCTCTTCATTGTCCTGGAGGTCTAGGAGCCCCAGTGAGGGGTGGGGGCAGATTTGTCTTTGATCCCAGGGTCCGGCCTGGTCCCTGGGGTCACCAGGCAGGGCTGATTGAGCAGAAACTTGAACAAGTGGGCTGGAGACCTAGGAAGTGGTGTTCCTGTGGGGGCACGAAGGGCGAGTGGCTAAGGATTGGGGTTGCCTCTGGGTGAGATACCGAGCATGTGCCCTCAGAGACCGGGAGGGCAGAGGGGTCCCTCACCGAAGGAAGGAGGTATGGGAGAAGGAGGCAGGCTGTGGGAAGTCGTGTGGCCTGGGCTTACTTCGAGCCCTGCCGCCCTCTCCGTGGGGTGGACCAGAGTCCTCCTACGTGTTCTCTCCGACCCTCTTCAAACTCAGGACTCAGGGATGCCACCCCCTCTGCCCTCTGTCCTGAGCTTCGCCTGCCCGTTCCCACTGCCCGTTCTGCTGAATTAGACAAAACTTAACTCATAGGCAAGAGGGCTGGGCAAAAGCAGACGTATCTACTCACTTACAAAACGAACAAGCAAAGCTTCCCATCTTTTCCATCAATTTAGATTTCCAAAAATCTTAACGTTATTGCACCTTTGAGCCGAACTGTCTTAACAATTGGATAGTGTTCTTCCCCTGACGTTTTACCTAGCCAAAGATCCAGAATTGCCGATTAAAGTGATGCATCTTTTTTTTTTTTTTGAGTTGGAGTCTCACTTTGTCGCCCAGACTGGAGGGCAGTGGCCGCTCCCGGCCACCACAGCCTCGACCTGCTGGGCTCTGGTGAGCCTCCCGCCTCAGCCTTCCGAGTAGCTGGAACTACAGGCGCGCGCTACCACACCCGGCTAATTTTTTTATTTATTGTAGAGATGAGGTCTCGCCAAGTTGCCTAGGCGGGTCTCGAACCCGTGGGTTCAGGCAATCCACTCACCTCAGCCTCCCAAGGTGCGGGATTACAAGCTGAACCACCGAGCCCAGCTTAAAGTGACGCATCTTGACTAAGTGTCCAGCCCGCCACCCTGGCCTCCAATCCTGATCTAGCTTCTCGCCTCCGCCTATGATTGCCTCTTTCAGGACCCTGTGAAAATGGGCCATTTGGGATAGCGTAGGGTGCCCCTGTCCTGGCGGGCTGCGTGGTCCCCTCTGGCAGGGGCCAAGATCGGCCCTCCTGAAAAGTCAGAAAGTCAGCACCAGGGCGTTTTGGGGACTGATGAGAGCGACAAGGGCCGCACACCCTGTCCTCTCGAGGAACTCCCTTATATACCAGCCTCTAGAATTCCTAATAATGCCTATGCTGATGGTACAACTGCCATAAGTTCTGTCCATATGTGACCTGATTCATCTCCTAGGCAGGATGAAGAAGAGCCAGCGATTATAGACCCATCTTACACCGAATAATGAAGTCCTTCATGTATAGTCACTTGCTCTAAGTGGCACAGAGAGGACAGGGCAGCCCCTCCAGTCCGAGCACTGAGCCTGACACGCGCAAACTGCTATGGAGCTGTGTTCCTTTGAGTGGGCTGGGACCAGGGCAAAGGAGACACTCCCTGGACAGGCCATGAAGGCTGCAGTATGGCCTGATAGAGGTAGCAGTATTCCAGGAAGGGTGGCTAGCCCATGTGTATGTGTATGTAAAGGACGGAAAGAGAATTGTCCATGGTTTGGGTGACTGCCTTGGCTCTCTTGTTCCTCCTGGGACAGTGATACCACAGGGTTAGCGGTCAGGGGGGTCTCAGATGTAAAGGATGAGGAAGAGAGGTTTGTCAGACTAAGTATAATCCAGGTGATGGAAGGCGAGTGTACAGCCTGCAAGTCACAGAGTATGAGAAAAGGAATGTGCATGGGGGCATTTGTGTGAGTATAATCTTTCACTAGAATTTATGCTACAGCTTCTGAAAAAATGAACATGTCCCAGTGTGCAGGCGGTTTTGGGCTGAGGTATATAAATAAGGTTCTGCACAGTCATACAGATTTGTCAAAGCCCACAGCCATGCTACTAACTATTCAGGTCATAAATCACAATCAGTACCCAGAGAGTTGTCTAGTTGTACTTTGCCCCCTAGACAAACTGTTCTATTCCACAGAAGAGACAAAGGTCTAGACCACCACTGGAAATTTGTCCAAATCTACAGTGTGTGTGACACTTCCCAGAACCCTGAAAGGGAAATTTGAGCTACAATATCATGGGTTGACCAGCTATCTCCCAACCCAGTTGCCTCAGCACTGACTGCCATTAAAGTCAAGAAGAAATTCACAAATCATAGCACCTTTTCTGATTTTTCTCAACCCGCAGTCTCATCAGAAAGTGCCAGCACCACAGGTGATGCCAGTTCTGAACATACATCAAGTCCAAGTGACTTCTTTACCAGTTCCAGTGCCTATGGGCCACCAACCCCATTCTCTGTTGTGAAATCTAGGGTCACTTCAGCCATCAAAGAAACCTCAGAATACAAACATTCATTGCACCCTACAAGTTCTTCTAATTCCTCAAGTCCCGATGGATATTCTGGTACAACCAGCGACGATAAAGGTTCTGTGTCCCCTTCCAGTGTGTCACATGATGGCTCTTCAGCACCAGTTCTCGATGGAGAATCTACAACCATGCAAAGCAGCCCAGGCTTGTCAGACATGACGATGATACCTGACGATTCTTTAACATCAGACCTGGGTGGAGAAATCACAACACATAGAAGTAGTCCAGGCTCACCTACCGCAAGAGTGTCACCTGATGAGTCATCACCGCCAGAGCACGATCAAGAATCTACAGCCTTTCAAAGCAGCCCAGGCCCACCACACACAACAGGGCCAGCTGACAGCCCTTCAAAACCCACTGATGGCGAAGAACATACAACTTTCCAGAGTGGTTCGGGCTCATCACACACAAGGACACCTGACCACTCCTCAACACAAGATCTAAGCGAATACTCGACAACCTTCCAGAGCAGTCCAGACTTACCACTGCACACTACACAATTATCTGACCACTCTTCAACACCAAGCGTCAGTAAAGAATCTACAACCTATCAGAGCCATCCCGGGTCATCACACACAACAGTGTCACCTGATGGCTCTTCATCACCAAGTCTCGATGAATGTTCTACAACCTTCCAAAGCAGTCCAGGCTCAGTACACACAACAGTATCACCTGACACCTCCCAAACTCAAGTCCTCAGGGAGGAATCTACAACCTTCCAAAGTGGCCCAGGTTCAACTCCTACAATGGTTTTACCTGATACCTATTCAACCTCTGGTCTTGCTGAGGAATCTACAATATTCCAGAGCAGCCCCGGCTCAACTTATACAACACTGTTACCTGACGGCACCACAACCTCAGGCCTTGGTGAGAAATCTACAACTTTTGAAAGCAGCCCAGGCTCATCGAAAACAACAGGGCCTGCAGAAGATTTTTCGGTGCCAGGGCCTGGAGAAGAATCTACAGCCTACCAAAGCAGCCCAGCCTCATTGCACACAACAATGCCACATGAGGACTCTTCAGCACCAGTTCTCCATGAAGAATCTACAGCCATGCAAAGCAGTCCAGGGTTATCAGACACGACAGTGAAACCTGACCATACTGCAGCACCAGGTATAGGTGAAGAATCTGCAACATACCAAAATAGTCCAGGGTCACCAACCACAAGACTGTCACCCGACAGCTCCTCAACACCAGACCATGGTGAAGAATCGACAACCTTCAGAAACAGCCCAGACTCGCTGTACACAACAATGTTACCCGATAGCTCTATGACATCAGGCTTCAGTGAGGAATCTACAGTCTTCCAAAGCAGTCCAGGCTCACCACACACAACAGTCTCATCTGACAGGTCCCCAACTCCAGGCCTCTGGGAGGAATCCACGACCTTCCATGGAAGCCCATACTCAGTTTACACAACTCTGTTGCCTGACAACTCTACAACCTCAGGTCTCACTGAAGAATCCACAGCCTTCCAAAGCAGCTCAGGCTCACCTCACCCAACAACATCACCTGACAGCTTTACAGCCTCAGGCCTTGATGAAGAATCTACAACCTTTCACAGTAGCCCAGACTCACTACATACAACAGTGTCACATGGTGCATCTTCAACACCACCTCTCAGCGAAGAAACTACAACTTTCCGAAGCATCCCAGGTTCACCACACACAACAGTTTCATCTGACAGGTCCTTAACTCCAGGCCGCTGGGAGGAATCCACAACCTTCTACAGAAGCCCAGACTCAATTCACACAACACTGTTACCTGACGGCTCTACAACCAGAGGCCTTAGCGAAGAATCTACAACTTTTCAAAGCAGTCCAGGCTCATCACAAACAACAGTGTCACCCAAAAGCACTCTAACTGCAAGCCTTGGTGAAGAATCTACCACATTCCAAAGCAGCCCAGGCTCAACTGACTCAACAGTGCCTCCTGACATCTCCACGACTCCAGATCTCAATGAAGAATCCACAACCTTGCACAGCAGACCTGGTTCGGTGTCCATAACAGTGTCTCTTGACAGCTCTGCAACATCAGGGCTTCATGGGGTATCTACAACTTTCCCAGACAGCCCGGGCTCATCACATACAAAAGTCTCACCTGACAGCTCTTCAACACCAGGCCTCTTTGAAGACCCTACAACCGTCCTAAATAGCCCAGGCTCAACTCACACAACAGTGTCCTCTTACAGCTCTCTAAATCCAGGCTTCAGTGAGGAACCTACAAATACCCAAAGTACTTCAGGCTCATCACACACAACAGTCTCACCTAGAAGTTCTCCAGCCCCAGGTCTCGTTGAAGGCTCTACAGCCTTTCAAAGCAACTCAGGCTCAACACACACAACAAGGTCTCCTGACGGCTCTCCAACCCCAGGCCCCGGTGAAGGATCTACAACTTTCCAAGGCAGCCCAGCATCACCTCTCACAACACTGTCACCTGATGGCTATTCAACATTAGGCCTCACTGAACAACCTACCACCTTCCAAAGCAGCCTAGGCTCAACTCATTCAACAATGTCTCTTGACCTCTCCACAACCCTGGGTCTCAGTGAAAAATCCACAACATTGCACAGCAGACCAGGCTCAACCTCCACTACAGTGTCTCTTGACAGCTCTACAACGCCAGATCTCAGTTCCAAATCGACAACCTACCAAGGCAACCCCGGCTCAGCACACACTGTGGTGTCACCTGGCAGCTCTTCAACACCAAGTCTCCTTGAACAATCTACAGCCTTCCAGAGTAATGCAGCCTCAAAACACACAACAGTGTCAGCTGATGACTCTTCCACACCAGGTCTCAGTGAACGACCTCCTGTCTTCCAAAGCAGCCCGGGCTCAACTCACTCAACAGTGTTTCTTGATCTCACCACAACACTGGGTCTCAGTGAAGAATCTACAACGTTGCACAGCAGGCCAGCTTCAACTTCCACAATACTGTCACCCGATAGAGTCTCAACTCCAGTCCTTGGTGACAAATCTACAACCTTCCAAAGCAGTCCTGGATCACCAGACACTGTAGTGTCACCTGACAGCTCTTCAACACCAAGCCTCTTTGAACTATCTACAGCCTTCCAGAGTAGTATAAGCTCAAAACACACAGCAGTGTCAGCTGACGGCTCTTCAACACCAAGCTTCACGGAAGAATCTACCACTTTCCATAGCAGCCAAAGCTCAACTCATTCAATACTGTCTCCTGACTTCTCCACAGTTCCAGGTCTCAGTGAGGAATCCACAACCTTGGAGAGCAGGCCAGGCTCAATGTCCACAGAGTTGACTCTTGACAGCTTTACAATACCAGATCTCAGTTACAAATCTACAATCTTCCAAAGCAGCCCTGACTTAGCACACACTATGGTGTCACCTGATAGCTCTTCAACACCAGGACTCAGTGAGGAATCTACAACCATCCAAGGCAGTTCAGGCTCTATTTATACAACAGTGTCACCTGACAGCTCTCTAACTGCAGTCCTTGGTGACAAATCTACAACCTTCCAAAGCAACCCTGGATCACCACATACAACTCTGTCACTTGACAGCTCTACAATACCAGGATTTGAAGAGGAATCTACAACCACCCAAGACAGTTTGGGCTCTACTTATACAACAGTGTCACTTGAGAGCTCTCTAACTCCAGTCCTTGGTGACAAATCTACAACCATCCAAAGCAGCCCTGGATCACCAGACACTATGGTGTCACCTGACAGCTCTTCAACACCTGGCATCCTTGAACAATCTACAGCCTTCCAGAGTAGTGCAGGCTCAAAATACACAATGGTGTCAGCTGATGGCTCTTCAACACCAGATCTCAGTGAACCACCTACCACCTTCCAAAGCAGCCCTGGCTCAACACACTCAACAGTGGCTCCTGACATCTCCACAACTCCAGATCTCAGTGAAGAATCCACAGCCTTGCAGAGCACACCTGGTTCAATGTCCACAACAGTGTCACCTGAGAGCTTCTCCACCCCAGTTCTTGGTGACAAATCTACAACCTTCGAAAGCAGCCCTGGATCACCACGTACAACTCTGTCACTTGGCAGCTCTACAATATCAGGATTTGGCGAGGAATCTATAACCACCCAAGGCAGTTCAGGCTCTACTTATTCAACAGTGTCACCTGAGAGCTCTCTAACTCCAGTCCTTGGTGACAAATCTACAACCTTCCAAAGCAGTCCTGGATCACCAGACACTACAGTGTCACCTGACAGCTCTTCAACACCAAGCCTCTTTGAACTATCTACAGCCTTCCAGAGTAGTATAAGCTCAAAACACACAGCAGTGTCAGCTGATGGCTCTTCAACACCAAGCTTCACGGAAGAATCTACCACTTTCCAAAGCAGCCAAAGCTCAACTCATTCAATACTGTCGCCTGACTTCTCCACAGTTCCAGGTCTCAGTGAGGAATCCACAACCTTGGAGAGCAGGCCAGGCTCAATGTCCACAGAGTTGACTCTTGACAGTTTTACAACACTAGATCTCAGTTACAAATCTACAACCTTCCAAAGCAGTGCTGGCTCAGCACACACTATGGTGTCACCTGACAGTTCTTCAACACCAGGGCTTGATGAGGAATCTACAACCATCCAAGGCATTTCAGGCTCAACTTCTACAACAGTGTTGCCTGACAGTTCTCCAACTGCAGTGCTTGGTGACAAATCTACAACCTTCCAAAGCAGCCCTGGATCACCAGACACTACAATGTCACCTGACAGCTCTTCAAAACCAGGCATTCTTGAACAATCTACAGCCTTGCAGAGTAGTGCAGGCTCAAAACACACAACGGTGTCAGGTGATGGCTCTTCAACACCAGGTCTCAGTGAATCACCTAACACCTTCCAAACCAGTCCAGGCTCAACACACTCAGCAGTGGCTCCTGACATCTCCACAACTCCAGATCTCAGTGAAGAATCCACAACCTTGCAGAGCAGACCTGGTTCATTGTCCACAACAGTGTTACCTGAGAGTTTCTCCACCCCAGTTCTTGGTGAGAAATCTACAACCTTCGAAAGCAGCCTTGGATCACCATATACAACTCTGTCACTTGGCAGCTCTACAATATCAGGATTTGGTGAGGAATCTACAACCACCCAACGCAGTTCAGGCTCACCTTCCACAACAGTGTCATCCGACAGCTCTCTAACTGCAGTCCTTGGTGACAAATCTACAACCTTCCAAAGCAGCCCTGGATCACTAGACACTACAGTATTGCCTGAAAACTCTACAATACCAGGATTTGGTGAGGAATCTACAACCACCCAAGGCAGTTCAGGCTCTACTTCCACAACAGTGTCACCTGACAGCTCTCTAACTGCAGTCCTTGGTGACAAATCTACAACCTTCCAAAGCAGCCCTGGATCACTAGACACTACAGTGTCACCTGACAGCTCTACAATACCAGGATTTGGTGAGGAATCTACAACCACCCAAGGTAGTTCAGGCTCTACTTATACAACAGCTTCACCTGACAGCTCTCTAACTGCAGTCCTTGGTGACAAATCTACAACCTTGCAAAACAGCCCTGGATCACTAGACACTGCAGTGTTGCCTGACAGCTCTACAATATCAGGATTTGGTAAGGAATCTACAACCACCCAAGGCAGTTCAGGCTCTACTTATACAACATTGTCACCTGACAGCTCTCTAACTCCAGTCCTTGGTGACAAATCTACAACCTTCCAAAGCAGCCCTGGATCACTAGACACTACAGTTTCACCTGACAGCTCTACAATACCAGGATTTGGTGAAGATTCTACAACCACCCAAGGCAGTTCAGATTCAACTTTCACAACAGTGTCGCCTGACAGCTCTCTAACTCCAGTCCTTGGTGACAAATCTACAACCTTCCAAAGCAGCCTTGGCTCAAGATACACTACGGTGTCAACTGACAGCTCTTCAACACCAGACGTCCTTGAGCAATCTACAACCTTCCAGAGTAGCACAGCCTCAAAACACACAACAGTGTCAGCTGATGGCTCTTCAACACCAGGTCTCAGTGAACAACCTACCATCTTCCGAAGCAGCCCAGGCTCACCACACTCAACAGTGTTTCTTGATCTCTCCACAATGCCAGGACTAAGTGAAAAATCTACAACATTGTACATCAGGCCTGGTTCAACATCCACAACAGTGTCACTTGAGAGTTCCTCAACCCTAGTTCTTGATGACAAATCTACAACCTTTCAAAGCAGCCCTGGCTCACCACATACAACTGTGTCACTTGACAGTTCTACAACACCAGGGCTTGGTGAGGTATCTACAACCTTCCAGAGTACTTCAGACTCAACTTCCAAAACAGTGTCACCCGAAAGATCCTCAACCCCAGGTCTCGGTGACAAATCTACCACCTTCCAAAGCAGCCCAGACTTACTACAAACAACTCTGTCACTTGGGAGCTCTACAATACCAGGGGTCAATGTGGAATCTACTATCACACAAGGCAATTCAGGCTCAACTTCCACAAGAGTGTCATCTGACAGCTCTCTAACTCCAGTCCTTGGTGACAAATCTACAACCTTCCAAAGCAGCCCTGCATCACTAGACACTACAGTGTCACCTGACAGCTCTACAATACCAGGATTTGGTGAGGAATCTACAACCACCCAAGGCAGTTCAGGCTCTACTTCCACAACAGTGTCACCTGACAACTCTCTAACTGCAGTCCTTGGTGACAAATCTACAACCTTCCAAAGCAGCCCTGGATCACTAGACACTACAGTTTCACCTGACAGCTCTACAATACCAGGATTTGGTGAAGATTCTACAACCACCCAAGGCAGTTCAGATTCAACTTTCACAACAGCTTCACCTGACAGCTCTCTAACTCCAGTCCTTGGTGACAAATCTACAACCTTTCAAAGCAGTCCTGGATCACTAGACACTACAGTGTCACCTGACAGCTCTACAATACCAGGATTTGGTGAGGAATCTACAACTACCCAAGGCAGTTCAGGCTCTACTTATACAACAGTTTCACCTGACAGCTCTCTAACTCCAGTCCTTGGTGACAAATCTACAACCTTCCAAAGCAGCCCTGGATCACTAGACACTACAGTTTCACCTGACAGCTCTGCAATACCAGGATTTGGTGATGATTCTACAACCACCCAAGGCAGTTCAGATTCAAGTTTCACAACAGTGTCGCCTGACAGCTCTCTAACTCCAGTCCTTGGTGACAAATCTACAACCTTTCAAAGCAGCCCTGGATCACTAGACACTACAGTGTCACCTGACAGCTCTACAATACCAGGATTTGGTGAAGATTCTACAACCACCCAAGGCAGTTCAGATTCAACTTTCACAACAGTGTCGCCTGACAGCTCTCTAACTCCAGTCCTTGGTGACAAATCTACAACCTTTCAAAGCAGCCCTGGATCACTAGACATTACAGTGTTGCCTGAAAGCTCTACAATACCAGGATTTGGTGAGGAATCTACAGCCACCCAAGGCAGTTCAGGCTCAACTTCCACAACAGTGTCACCTGACAGATCTCTAACTGCTGTCCTTGGTGACAAATCTACAACCTTCCAAAGCAGCCCTGGATCACTAGACACTACAGTGTCACCTGACAGCTCTACAATACCAGGATTTGGTGAGGAATCTACAACCACCCAAAGCAGTTCAGGCTCAACTTCCACAACAGTGTCACCTGACAGATCTCTAACTCCAGTCCTTGGTGACAAATCTACAACCTTCCAAAGCAGCCCTGGATCACTAGACACTACAGTGTCACCTGACAGCTCTACAATACCAGGATTTGGTGAGGAATCTACAACCACCCAAAGCAGTTCAGGTTCTACTTATACAACAGTTTCACCTGACAGCTCTCTAACTCCAGTCCTTGGTGACAAATCTACAACCTTCCAAAGCAGCCCTGGATCACTAGACACTACAGTGTCACCTGACAGCTCTCTAACTCCAGTCCTTGGTGACAAATCTACAACCTTCCAAAGCAGCCCTGGATCACTAGACACTACAGTTTCACCTGACAGCTCTACAATACCAGGATTTGGTGAAGATTCTACCACCACCCAAGGCAGTTCAGATTCAACTTTCACAACAGTGTCGCCTGACAGCTCTCTAACTCCAGTCCTTGGTGACAAATCTACAACCTTCCAAAGCAGCCCTGGATCACTAGACACTACAGTGTCACCTGACAGCTCTACAATACCAGGATTTGGTGAAGATTCTACAACCACCCAAGGCAGTTCAGAGTCAACTTTCACAACAGTGTCGCCTGAAAGCTCTCTAACTCCAGTCCTTGGTGACAAATCTACAACCTTTCAAAGCAGCCCTGGATCACTAGACACTACAGTGTCACCTGACAGCTCTACAATACCAGGATTTGGTGAGGAATCTACAACCACCCAAGGCAGTTCAGGCTCTACTTATACAACATTGTCACCTGACAGCTCTCTAACTCCAGTCCTTGGTGACAAATCTACAACCTTCCAAAGCAGCCCTGGATCACTAGACACTACAGTGTCACCTGACAGCTCTACAATACCAGGATTTGGTGAGGAATCTACAACCACCCAAAGCAGTTCAGGGTCTACTTATACAACAGTTTCACCTGACAGCTCTCTAACTCCAGTCCTTGGTGACAAATCTACAACCTTTCAAAGCAGCCCTGGATCACTAGACATTACAGTGTTGCCTGAAAGCTCTACAATACCAGGATTTGGTGTGGAATCTACAGCCACCCAAGGCAGTTCAGGCTCAACTTCCACAACAGTGTCACCTGACAGCTCTCTAACTGCTGTCCTTGGTGACAAATCTACAACCTTCCAAAGCAGCCCTGGATCACTAGACACTACAGTGTCACCTGACAGCTCTACAATACCAGGATTTGGTGAGGAATCTACAACCACCCAAGGCAGTTCAGGCTCTACTTCCACAACAGTGTCACCTGACAGCTCTCTAACTGCAGTCCTTGGTGACAAATCTACAACCTTCCAAAGCAGCCCTCGATCACTAGACACTACAGTGTCACCTGACAGCTCTACAATACCAGGATTTGGTGAGGATTCTACAACCACCCAAAGCAGTTCAGGTTCTACTTATACAACAGTTTCACCTGACAGCGTTCTAACTCCAGTCCTTGGTGACAAATCTACAACCTTCCAAAGCAGCCCTGGCTCACCAGGCACTACAGTGACACCTGACAGCTCTTCAGCACCAGGCCTCCCTGAACAATCTACAGTCTTCCATAGCAGCCAAGGCTCAACTCTCTCAGTAGCGTCTCCTGACCTCTCTCCAGTCCCAGGTCCCAGTGAAGAATCCACAACCTTGCACAGCAGACCTGGTTCAATGTCCACAACAGTGTCTCTTGACAGCTCTGCAACAGCAGATCCCAGTGACAAATCTACAAGCTTCCAAAGCAGCCCTGGCTCACCACATACAACAATCTTACCTGACAACTTTTCAACATCAGGCTTCTTTGAAGAGCCTACAACCGTCCTAGAAGGCCCAGGCTCAACACACACAATGCTGTCCCCTTACAGCTCTCTAACTCCAGGCTTCAGTGAGGATCCTACAAATGCCCAAAGCACTTCAGACTCATCACAACCAACAGCCTCTCCCAGGAGCTTTCCAACCTTAGGTCTCCTTGAAGGATCTACAGCTTTCCAAAGCAGTCCAGGCTCAACACCTACAACAGTGTCTGCTGAAAGTTCCCTAACCCCAGGCCCTGGGGAAGGATCTACAACCTTCCAGGGCAGCCCAGGCTCGCCACACACAATTGTGTCCACTTACAGCTCCCAAACCTCACTCCCGGATTCAGCCATCACTGGCTTCTCCTCCAGGACTGTCTCTGAGCCTTCTTCATCCATTACGACTCCTCCTGGGTTATTTCCTCCTCTGTCTTCCACGTCACTTGTCTCTACTGGCTCTCCAGCTCCTGGGCTTGAAGCCACTTCAAGTCATCATCTGCCAATCACCAACACCCACATGACTGTCATGACGGTCTCTTCTTCAACTATGACGCCAGGTGAGTTCCTTCTATGAACCTCTCCTGTCTGTGTTTTATCAGCATCCTAATCTTCTTTGACCTTTTCAAGGTCTTGTTTCATCTTCCAACGCTTTCTCCTCACCAGTATACATCATCCTCATTGACAGATTTGTCCTCTTTGATTTGAAGGGGTCTTTTTCCTTTGCTTGACCTCTTGTGTCTCTTGTTTCCTTACTCCCTGCTGTTTCTTGTCCTTTTCTTACTATCTCCTGGGGATGGTAACAGAGGGCTCTTCATTGCTGCATGACCTTCTGGTCCCTCTTTAGTGCAATGCTGAATGATGGAACCTGGCATGGGAGTCAGTGTTTTTGCCCCTTGGGCTTCTTTGGTGATTGCTGTGAATTCTCTCCTCCCACAGGGCAATGCCAGGATGGAAAAACATGGAATGGAAAAGAGTGCGTCTGTCCCCAGGGCTATTTTGATCACCTGTGTCTGTCCCCAGTGGAATACTTCTACATAGGTAAAGACCTTTTCTGGGACCTGCAGCTCTATTCTATTGAAGCTGTAGATCCTTCAAGGAGACCTGAGGTTGGAAAGCTCCTGGGAGAGGCTGTTGCTTGTGATGAGTCTGAAGTGCTTTGGGCATTTGTAGGATCCTCAAAAATTGGATGGCAGCATTGGAAGGACCAGCCACTTGCCATTGCTTCATTGTGTGAGTGGAGGGGATGACGGGACTTTCCCAGGTCACATTGCAGGTGGAACATTGATGGACCTTTCACCTCTGCCTTCAGGGTCCTTGTCACCAGCCCCTCTCATCAGGAGGCTTCCATCCCTACCCTTCCTGGAGACTGTTACTGGGTTCTGTCTCTCTACATCCTGGCCTCTTGCTTCTCACAGTTTTGAGAGAGAGGGGACAAGTCTCAGGGGCTCTTGCCTTCCTCTTCAGTTTCCGCCCTCTCCCACCCATCCCCTTCACCTCCAAGACACCAACAGGCAGAGAATTACCATCTGGGGAGACATTACCGGGAGGTTGCTGGCTCACGCGTGTGTGGTCTGCTCCCACAGAAACCCCGGAAAAACTCAACGCCACTTTAGGTGTGACAGTGAAAGTGACTTACAGGAATTTCACAGAAGACCTGAATGACGTCACCTCCAAGGCCCACTGGAATTTCACTGAACTATTCAGGAGCCAGGTAAGAGCAGGGCAGCCCAGCATCACCAGACTCCCCGGGGTGATGTCCCACGTGAAATGGCGCGTGCGGGTCATCCTGACTTAGTGGTCTGGGTCCCTGAGCTCATGGAGCCCCTTCGTTTCCCTGAGTCCTGAGAGGGGGTCCTCTGAGGGCTTTGGTCCTCGAACCCCACCCAGCCTCCCCATATCCCGGCAGAGGAAGCTTCCTGTGCCTGTCCTTTCTCCTTCCTGAGGGCTCATACGTGGGCTCCACAGAAGGGAGCCTGGGCTGCCCTGCGGTGGGGAACAGAGGTCTCTGCTCGCTTCAGCCCTGTGTGAATGAGCTCAGCCGCCTTGTTTCTTTCAGATGGATGAAGTTTACGTGGGCACTGACCTTCCCCAGTATAAAGGCGTGATCATTAGGAGACTGCTGTGCGTATATGGGGAGCCCCTCTCTATCCTTGCTCACCTGCCTCCTCCTACCGTGAATGGTTAGGGTGTCAGTACCTGGTTGGGCCAGAGGGGCCGGCAGCCCCTAGGCAGCCCCTGAGGGCCCTGAGACCGTTCATTCATTCATTCATTCATCATTCATCTCCTCAACATACATTTATTAAGAGCCAGCCATGTGCTAGGTCCTGGGAACACAGTCTCCCCAGTCTTCCTGGAGCTCAGAGTGGCAAAACACAGCCCACAAAAGTGGCTGGACAGTCTGCTTAGAGTTATGGTCAGGGACCCACACGGTGTCATGGGAGCGGTCCCCAAAACAAGCTTGATGAGACAGAGAGAATTCTTCCTGGAAAATGGGACAATGAAGCCCAGGCTCGAAGAATGAGAAGTAATGAGCCAGGGGGAGGGGGAAAGAGAATTGCAGCAGAGGGAGTGGTGAGGGCGGATTCCAGGAACCTAACGGTGTTCAGAACAGCTGGCAGCTTGAGGGCAAAGGGGTGGTCATGGGAGAGGAGGTTGCAGAAATGGCCGGTGCCAAGCTAGACTTTAGGCAGCAGCAATTTGGGCCCACGAGGGATAGTATCTGATTTGCAGTGTAGAAAGCTCGGTCTGGCTGAGAATGCATGGAGAGGGATGGATCTTCACTGAAGGCGATAATGGCCCAGAACACAGAGGTGACGGTGCAGGAGAAAAGGCGCCCGGCGTAAAAGGCCTTTGGGAGGCAGGACCTGCGGGTCACGAGGATTCGTTGTGGGAGAGGAGAGAGGGAAGAGAGAGGAGGGATGGGAGACTTCTGGGCTGTGCTGGGCCGAGGGATATCAAGAGGGTAGCATGGGACAGGAGACGGTGGGTTCCGTGTGAGTCGTGTCAGGTTTCAAGCACCTGGGGCCCCAGCCTAGGAGTGGTTGAGTGACAGAGCAGCAGAGAATGTGCTCTGAGGGGTCTCAGGGGAGACACTGGAAGGAGATGGCCCCAGGGGTGGTCATGGCATAGGAATGCAGGTCTCCCAGGAAAGGAGCTGCAGAGCACCAGAATTTAAGAGGCAGGCGGGGCCTCCAGTGGACAGGAAAGAGGCGGCCAGAGGGGTGGGAAAGAGCCCTCGAGGGTGTTGTGGGAGGGGGGAGTGCCACCCTGTCCAAGACCACTCGGTCTCTTGTGAAAAAGCTCCAATGCCATGCACCTCCGCCCCACCTCACTCCCTGGCCAGCACTGGCACATTGGTCTCCTGTTCCATTTTGCCTCAGGATTTTGCTGGTCTGAGTCCTGTGGCCGACCTCTCTTTCGAGAGGGCAGTGACAGCTGACTTACCTTTTCTCAAAACCTTTCCCCTCCACAGCATCTGAACTGGAATCCTAAGTTTCTTTTTTTTTCCTCCCAAGACAAGGTCTCATTCTGTTGCCCAGGCTGGAATGTGGTGGCCCATCATAGCTCACTGTAACCTGGAACTCCTGGGCTCAAGCCACCCTCTTGCCTCTGCTGTGCTCCCCCTACCCCCTCATCCCTGCCTCCCCAGGTGCTGGGGTTACAGGTGTGAGCCATCACGCCTGGCCAAAGATCCTACATTTCTCAGGTGGCCTCAGATTTCTTCCTTTGTAAAAACTCAATTATTTGGTTTTTAAAACATAATCCAAGGGTCGGTCTATTTTCATCAAAAACTTTTTATTGTAGTAAAATAACCCACAGTATACATTTACCATTTTAATCTATTTCACTGCCTAGTTCAATGCCATTAAGTACATTCATATGTATGTGTAACCATCCCCACCATCCATCTCTAGAACTTTTTCATCTGGCTGAACTGAAACTCTGCACCCATTAAGCACTAACCCCCATTCCCCTTCCCCAGCCCCTGGCAACCACCATTCTGCCTTCTGTCTCTATGAATCTGATTGCTCTAGGAACTCATATAAGTGGAGTCACATAACATCTGTTCTTTTGTAACTGCCTTGTTTCACTTAGCGTAATATCTTCAATGTTGTGGCATGTGTTGGAACGTCCTTCCTTTTTAAGGCAGAATAATATTCCATTGTATGTATACACCACATTTTGTTGGTCCATTCACCTGTCAGTGGACACTTGGGTTGCTTCCATCTTTTGCCCATTGTGAGGAATGCTGCCATGAACATGGATGTGCAAATATCTGTTCAAGACCCTGCTTTATACCCAGAAGTGGAATTGCCGGGTGTTACAGTAATTGTATTTTATATCTTTTGAGGAAGGGCTGTGCTCTGCTCCACAGCAGCTGCACCATTTTATATCCCCGTCAGCAGTGCACAAGAGTTCCAATTTCTCTACATCCTCACCCAAGAGCCTCTATTTTTAGAGAGGAGTGTCGCTCCTTGGCATTTGTTGTGATCACTGGTGTTTCAGGATCTGAAATTATTTTGATCTGCCGCCTCCCTCTGGGTTGCTAGCCACTTGAGGGAAGAGTCTATATTCTTTCCTACCTCTGGGTCGCATGGCTGCTTTATTTCGTACCACCGCTCTGGCTGCTTGGACTCCATTTGCTGGGTGGGTCCAGGTGGGTGACACGAGATGAAACAAAAACTTCTGCTTCCAGCAATGGCAGCATCGTGGTAAAAAACGACGTCGTCCTGGAGGCAAACTATACTGCAGAGTATCAGGAACTATTTGCAAGCCTTGCTGAGATTGTAAAGGCCAAGATTATGAATGAAACCAGAATTCCTATTGATCCTAGCTTATGCCAAGGTAGGTCCACCTAAAACCCCTCGGCACTGGTGGGAAAGGAGGTCTTGCCCTCCACCCTCCCCTGTCTCTCCTTTTTCCTGGAACTCCCAAGATTTCCACGATAGAAATCCAGAAACCAGGCCCGTGGTGCCTTCTCCAAGCCCCATGCTGCTCCCAACAGGCTGAGATTGTCACCCACCCTCATGTCCCCAGCCAAGCCTGCCAAGGGCCAAGACCCCGCTGGCATTGGCCCAGGGGAGGGCACAGTATGAAAGGCCAAGGAGACCTGGCTACCCCCTGGGAGGCAGAGGGAAGCTCTTCTCTTCAGCCTGTCTTTCCACCTACCCTTGGCAGACAACTCCATACTGTGCTACAGTGAGGACACCATCGTGGATGAAGCGGTCAAACTGGGCTTTGACTTCCAGGGTAAGCAGCCGCGTGGAGCGTGGGCACTGAAGGCGGGGGCTGGGGTGCCTTAGCCAGGCTGATGCGTGCTGCCCACCCCTCTTCCCCAGAGCAATGCACGCGGAAGGCTGCCAAGGACTATGCCCCGTTTTACTATGTGGATCTCTTGGATGGGAAGCTGACCTGTGTGACCAGGTGCACCCTGGGGACAAAGTCGAAACTGAATTGTAACCAGGGCAAGTGCCAGCTACAGCGCAGTGGCCCTCGCTGCCTGTGAGTACCCCCAAGCCTAGCGTCCACCTCTCACGGTTGTAGACTACCCCTCCCCCACCATCACCCCGGGGTGGGGGCTGGGTAGAGCTTGGAAGGTGCCTCCTGCACACCCCTCTTTCTTCTGCCCAGGTCTCCCATCGCCCCATGGGAGTGAGGGGTGGGTGGGTGCAGATTATTGTTATGCATGTCCAAGGGCTGAGCAAGCCCCTTTCTGGGAAAGTTCATGCTATCAATTTCTAAACCTATCTCGCTCATTAATTTCCCTTGCGTCACCTCAGCCACGATGCCCTTATCACCTTTAGCTGTAGCCAAGTCCGTGAGACCGTAAGTTAAAGTACTAGATATAAAACATGATAACAGGCCCACTGCTGGCAACAGGTGGCAACTGCTTAGAGATTAGATGGGTAAACAGCATGTGTCTGGGACGAGGCATCCAACACTCTGAGCTCCAGTCATTCTGTATTTTCTTTTCTTTTTTTTTTCCTTTTCTTTTTTGAGTTGGAGTCTCACTCTGTCGCCCAGACTGGAGTGCAGTGGCCGCTCCCGGCCACCACAGCCTCGACCTGCTGGGCTCCGGCGATCCTTCCAAGTAGCCAGAATTACAAGTGCGTGCTACCACGCCCGGCTGATTTTTTGATTTATTGTGGAGATGAGGTCTCGCTGCCCAGGCGGGTCTCGAACCCGCGGGCTCAGGCAATCCACTCACCTCAGCCTCCCAAAGGCACGGGATTACAGGCTGAGCCACCGAGCCCGGCCATTCTGTATTTTCAATCTACAGCCTTTGGGTCCCACAGCCCTTCAGCACCCGTCAGCCTTAGGGAGTCAGGGTCTCAGGCTCCCCGGACACCAAGCACCAGCCCTCAAGAGTGAGGAAGAGCCAGTTTCCTGTGCTCCAGACATCATTTTTTGCTTTGGGGATACGGAGTGTGAGAGGAGCCAGTGGGCCAGCCCGAGCTTGTCTGTGTCCCCAGATGCCTAAATACAGACACACACTGGTACTGGGGAGAGACCTGTGAATGGAGCACCAGCAAGAGCCTCGTGTACGGGATTGTGGGGGCCGTGGTGGCCGTGCTGCTGGTCACAGTGGTGGTCCTGGTCATCTTCCTCAGCCGGTCCCAGAGAAAACTGCACAGGTGAGCTTGTGGGGCTAGCACTGCAGGCCCAGAAGGAGGGGACAGACAGGAAGCAGGGATCCCAGCAGCCACCCTCTGAATATCCCAAGTTTCTGCTCCTCCCAGCCCAGCATCAGAGAGGTCAGCCAAGGCCATATGGGGTGCCCGGCCCCTCCCGGACCTGGATATGGCAAAGGGCGGCCTTCTGATCTATCCCTTGGCAGAATGCTTTAGTCTATTTTGTGCTGCTACAACAGAATAATACACACTGGGGCATGGCATCGATAAGTAATGGAAGCTTCTTAGGCTCACAGTTCTGGAGGCTGGGAAATCCAAGACGGAGGAGCCACGTCTTGGAGTGTCTTCTAGCTGTGTCATGACACGGTGGAGGGCTCCACATAGAGAGAGAGAGGAAGAGAGGGCCAAACTCACCTTTATAACAAACCCACTCTCTCAACAGCAACATGAATCCATTCTGAGGGTGGAGCCCTCGTGACCTAATCCACCCCCCGCTTTTTTTTTTGAGTTGGAGTCTCACTCTGTCGCCCAGACTGGAGTGCAGTGGCCACTCCCGGCCACCGAGCCTCGACCTGCTGGGCTCCGGCGATCCTTCCGCCTCCGCCTTCCAAGTAGCCGGAAATATAGGCGCGTACTACCGCGCCCGGCTGATTTTTTGATTTATTGTAGAGATGAGGTCTCGCTGCCCAGGCGGGTCTCGAACCCGCAGGCTCAGGCAGTCCACTCACCTCAGCCTCCCAAAGCGCGGGATTACAGCCTGAGCCACTGAACCCGGCTCCTAATCCCCTTTTCAGGCCCCCACCTCTTGGCATTGCTGCCCTGGGGATTAGGTTTCTATCACGTGAACTTTGGGGACACTTTCAAACCATAACACAGAGAAATGGAAACAGAAACTTACCTGTTGAAGCTAGGTGATGTAATGAAATTGCCTGTGGTTTGTTCTCACCTGGGCACGTCCCCAGCAGGAACTGAAAGTGAGCCGTCTGGGTCTTGCTTTTCCCGGTTGCAAAACGGGGCGAGATGGGCCTGCGAAGTTTGCCGGGAAGCCCCTGACGCAGAACCTGGCTTGAAGCCTGCAGTTGAAGGGAGCTCCCCTGACTCCAGACCAGTACCCCATCTCACAGATCAGGAAGCTGAGGCCCACGGAGGGGGCTGAGGGGCAGCTGGGAAGCCCGGCCAGCGCCCGAGGTAGGGAGGCCGTGGTGATGTTGTTCTTTGTCCTCTGCCACCATGGCCGCTGAGGATGGGGGTCCTCTCTGACCCAGCGTGTGGCTATGACAATGTCCTCGAGGGAAGCCAAGGGTCAGCGCCCGCTGAGCCCTTTCCTCAGCCGCCCCACCTCCAGCGCTCCCGGCTTTTCTGTTGACAGACAAGAGTATGATGTTTCCCGAGAGTGGCAAAGAGATGACGTCGCTGGTGGCTTCAAGAACACAGGCATCTGGGAAGGTACCTCTCATGAGGGCAAGGGGGTCAGCAGAGCTGGAGGGTGGAGAAAGACAGGGGAGGCGCCCGAGACAGTGGGGGTGACAGGGGGGTCCTGCCCCCCTTGCTGTGGCCCTGGGTGACAGCCCGTCCCACACCCGCTGCTGTAGCCGGGTTCGTGCGCCTCCTCTGCTCCCCTGCAGCCCCTGGTCCAGCCTCTACTCACTGTGTGCAAGGGCGGCCAAGAGCCAGACCCCGCCCCAAGAGACCACCCTGGGGGCGGGCGTCAGGTGCACACCCAGCCAAGCAGGATGAGAGGACCATGCCCAAGGCAGAGGGAGCCCAGGAGTGTGCCTGACTCAGCTGGGTGGGGGTGAGGGTCAAGAGTGGCCTGAGTGGAGTCTGGAGCCGGTGAGTAAGCAGGTGTGTTTCCTGCTTCCACAAATGACGGTAGAGCCCGGTAAGGAGGGAGGCCTCATCCCGGTGAGGACGGGGCAAGGGTGTCCCAGGCAGGGGGCACTGCCCCAAGAAACACCTGCAGGCAGGAGAGAGCTTGCCTGGGGCTGGAAGGCAGGAACCGAAGGCAGATTTCTCGCCAAGAAAGAGCAGTCGAGGGGCGTGAGGTTGGCAGAGCCAAGGGGTGGAGACTTTGGGGCCAGAATGGGGTGGGGACGCCCCCTGGAGAGGCTGTTTTTTTTTGAGTTGGAGTCTCACTCTGTCACCCACACAAGAGTGCAGTGGCCGCTCCCGGCCACCGCAGCCTCGACCTGCTGGGCTCCGGCGATCCTTCCGCCTCAGCCTTCCGAGTAGCCGGAATTACAGGCACCCCCACCACGCCCGGCTAATTTTTTGATTTATTGTAGAGATGAGGTCTCGCTGCCCAGGCGGGTCTCGAACCCGCGGGCTCAGGCAATCCACTCACCTCAGCCTCCCAAAGGCGCGGGATTACAGGCTGAGCCACCGAGCCTGGCTAAAATCACAATTTTTAAAGTCAGCAGAAACCTACTGATCGCTTTCTATGATGGACCCAGCTGGTCACTTCATTCATGCCATCTTTTGAAATCCTAACAGCACTGTTATAGTAGAAGGGAAGAGTGCCGGGGATTCCAGGGGGAAGAGTGCCGGGGATTCCAGGGGGCGTCTGAGCTGGGCCCAGGTGAGGGAGAAGCAGCAGGTGGGCACACAGTTGCGGGGGCTGGTGGGCGCTCAGAGGAGGCTCCAGGGCCTGTGCGAGACCTGCAGCCTCGGGGAGCGCTGGGAGTCCTCAGCTCGCCAGACCGGAACTGAGGATGAGTTCCGGCCCAGCCACCGGGAGAACGCAGGAGCAAGGCACAGGAAGGGTAGCGGGCAAAGGAGGCAGGAGAGAGAAGGCCTGGAGATACAGGGAGAGCCCCAGCCCGGGAGGAAGCGAGTGATCCGCAGGACCAGGAGATGAGACTCCAGGTGGGACGGACTGCCTGCCCGCTGTGGTTACCGTTGCTATGGGGGCTTGTGGCCCCATAGACTTCCTCCTGCTCTGCCCTGGCCTTGGCGCCCAGGGAACACGCTCTGTGGCCATAGCTTTCCACCCCACGCGTGTGGGGGGTTCTCTTTGCCCCCTCTTGTGCCGGGGTCCTGCTCGTCAGTCTCCCCAGGCAACTCCCGCCCGGGTAGCACCCCAGAAAGGGGCGATGACAGTGGAAGGCCAGCAGCAGGAAAGCAGTTCAGCCCAGATGCCGGACTGACCTCAGTCTGGCTCCCTTTGACGGAAGGGGTCCCCTCTGTGTCACCCAGCCTCCCCAGGCACACGCCACCCCAATACCTGCCTCTCCCTACAGGCAAGGATCTGAAGGAAGACAGATTCGGCCTTGAGAACGCCTACAGCCACTTCCGGCCCTCTCTGGAAAACATAGACCCCGCTGCAGAGGTGACAGCTAGGAGTTTCTCCCCTTCCCCAGGGGAGCCTCCCGCTCCTTGGGGTTTGTCCCTGTCCCCTGGAGCTCCCTACCACTCCCTGGGGCTTTCCTTTTCCCCTGGTTCTCCCCCCATCTCCTGGGACTCTTCCCTCCCCACCCGGGGCTCCCCCTTGGCCTCACCCCTTCTCTCCTGCCCCCCAGCTCCATATCCAGAAGCCCCAGGTGGTGACAACCACTCTGTGAGTGGCCAGGGCTTCCACCCCTCATCCGGATCTGGACAAGAGAGCGCAAGCAGCCCGCCACAGGCCGCCCTGAAGTCAAGCCCTGAAGCCAGGTCCCACTCAGAACCCAGGACTTGGCCGGTCACCTGCCTGGCCTGCTGGGAAGGGGTGGGGCCGCGAGCCCCGTTGCCCTGCCCGCCCTCTCCATCCGGGAGCCACCATCTCCAAGTTGCTTGGGTAGCACCCTTGTTTGCTGCTGGGTGACTCTCCCCTCTGGAATCCCCTTTCCAATAAAAGCAATTGCAAAGTGCACAGTGTGAAGGAGAGGTTTCTTCCCCCTCCCTCTGCAGGCTGGGGGGGCGTGGGAGGGGTAGGGGCCCCTTTCTGGGGAGAGCGTTTCTCCCTGGATTGGCTACTGAATCTGAACTTGGGACACTCTGGGCCCCTTTCTGCTCCAGCCTAGGTAGGGTCGGGCCCACCGCCGTTTGGAGTTCCCGCTTCAGACAAGCCCGGGGTCAGGTCCTGGGAACAGGAGCAGACTTCAGGCCCGAGGGGCAAGGGATGGGAGCCCCCATAGGGCAAAGGAGTGAGTACTTGGCTCTGCTGGCCTTGGGCAGGGCAGGGTCACTCCAGATGCCCACCTCTGTGCCCACAAACCCCCAGGCCCATAGACCCAAGAGCTCCCAACCTGGCCAGGGCTGGGCACTGGGTGGGCTACCCATAGGACAGTAAGAAGGACTTGAAAAGAGGGAAAGGGGGTCTCCCTGCCAGGGGCTGGGAATAACCATGGGGTGCCCTTCTCCCTCTCTGCTCAGGCCTGGCCCCTCCTGTCCACCCCACCGTGGCTGTCCTCTCCTCAGTTCTCCTGGGCTGCCACCCTCCTGGGGCAATAGAGCTGATTGCCCCACGCCTAAGTGCTGCTGGGAAGCCTCCCTCTGCCCTTTGGCCTGGAGCAGACTCTGCACCCCCAGTCATGAGGGAGCTCCCAGACTGACTCAGGCTCAGGCTGGCCCCTAAACCCCAGTGTCTCAGGGACCAAAGGTCTCTGGGGCCCATTTATTTCTGCATCTCCTTGGCCGATGTTCATTCTGCAAGCTCCCAGGAGGGTGAAGGACCGCCACGCGCCGATGCCGAGGGGGACGACGATGGCGCTCTGCCTGCTGACCCTGGTCCTCCAGCTCCCGCCCCCCCAAGCTGCCGCCGAGCAGGGTGAGTGGCCCCCACCCCCCAAGGCCAGCGCCACCTGCTCACCCCGAGGGAGGGCTGCCTCCCGGGCCCCGGTGGGGGTGTCCCTGCCCTGCCTGGAGCTCAGCTCCGTGCCCGCCCAGGACTTCTCGCCCCTCCTCAGCGAGCTTCAGGGAAAGATCCAGGGCTCTGAAGCCTCTTCCAGGCCGGCCCCTCTGAGCCTCAGTTTCCTCTTTGGAGAGTAAGACTTAAACACCTACTGGTCAGAGCTGCCGCCAAGGTTAGGCAGAATCTGCCCGGCGCACGACAGAGGCGCAACCAAAGTTAGGGGCTTTTCTTGCTCAGGGAATGTCAGGTCACCTCCCTCTCACCTCCTCCCCTGTCCCCAGTGCTGGGGCCTTCCTTACAGGACACAGACACATGCCTTAAAGCTCTGCTCTCTGTCACTTTTCTGGCCATTTCTGGCTGATTCTGGGTCACCCTACCCCTGTCGTTTCCGCATCACCCCGCCTCTGCCTTGTGCCCTGAAGATGTTACAGAGCTACAGCCAAATAGGGACAAGATGGCATTTCGGGAGCCCTGGATTCTAATCCTGTCCAGAGCCAGCTACGCGCTCTGGGGCCGCTCAGTCCATCTTTGGCCCTGAAAAGGCCATTTCAGTCCTGGAAAGACGAGGGTTGGGACCTCTTCCACCTCTGCTACTTTGGGTTCATGGCCACGGGCACCAGGCTCAGGGCAGCAGGGGACGACAGTGGGTTCTGTTTGGACTCTCCAGGACCTCCCTCTGCCCCCAGGCTGCCCCTAGAGAAGAGAGGAGGGGAGCCGAGGCAGACACCAGAACTGTAAACCTCAGGGTCCCCACCCATGGGGTGTCACCCAGAGCTGTGGTGATGTCTCCCAGAGCTCCCACCCATGGGGCGTCATCACCTGTGGTGATGTCTCCCAGAGCTGCCTGTTCGTAGTGACCATAGCACCCTTCCCTGCACTTCCTGTGCCTCCCAGACCCTTGGCCATGAATCTATGACAGCAGCATCTTGGTCTCCGCCGTGGGCCTTAGGGGAAGAGCTTCCGGCTCCTGCTTCTCCCGCCATGCTCCCCCTCTCTGGGTCCTTCTATGTCCTTCCCTCTGCCTCTCTTCCCTTTTCTTCCCTCTCCTTGCCCCATTATTTCTCCCCTTTCCTTCCTTGGCCTCCTCCCATATTCTGCATGTGGTGAATTCTTTCATATCCAGCCTCAGCCTCCTCCTCTGTCAAGTGGGAGTTTTCGGACTTTCTGCTCCTCCTTCTAGGATTCTGTGGTTTCCGGGCCTGGCATCAGCTTCTCTGGGCCTATTATTGGCTGGTCTCTGGGGCCCTGGCCGGCTTTGAGTGGCCTCTGACCCTTCCGTGTCCCCTCTCTGGGGATACAGAGCCTCGCACATTCTTCCCTGGGGCTGGGGATGCCGGGGTAGGGCGTGGGCCTAGAGAGAGAGCCTGCTGGCCTTGGACACACCCTCCCATCTTCCAGCTCACCTGGTTATATTGCATATCAACAAAACACAATGTCCTCTCTGCTGACGCAGCCCTGTCCTGCCTTTGCCTTTCCGCCACACCCAGTACGAATGTGGCCAAGGCCCGGGAGCTCAGCCCCTGTCCACCGCACGCATCCCTCTGCCCTCCTCCCATACCTGGCTCTTTCTCCCACCCTGTGCTCCACCGCCATCCTGCTCTGGTCCTCCTGCGAGATTCGGAGGAATAGACCTTCAAGTGTCTGCCCTGGCCCCCGACTCCCATCCACACGGCCCACCTTCTCCGAGGAGCCTTCCAGGAGTCTCCACCAACTCCTCTCTGCAGACACAGGGGACCAGAAGGAAACTGTATTTGCTCCCTAGGGCGGCTACCATCACGTATCACACCTGGGTTTCCTGGAACAAGAGAAATGTATTGCCTCATGGTCCTGGAGGCCAGAAGCCCGAGACCAAGGTGTCAGCAGGGCCACGCTCCCTCTGAAGGCGCCAGGGAAGGGTCTGTCCCAGGCTCTCCCCTGGCTCCTGGCAATCTCTGGCCCTCCTTGGCTTGTAGACCGTCCTCTCAACCTCTGCCTCCATCTTCGCACATGCGGGTCTGTCTCTGAGCTGGATTAGGGCCCTCGCTGCTGATCTCCGGTTTAACTCGACCACCTGCAAAAACCCTGTCTCCAGATGAGGCCCCTTTCTGGGGCACTAAGGGTTTCAGTTCAACTCATAGCAGAAAATCATGAGATCCTGCCAGGGAGGGGGTGGGGGCCAATTCCTTAAAAAGGAATTGCTGTTCGCCAAAAAGAAGAGGGGGGAGACAGTGGGGAGAAGAGGTGGGTGAAATTGACCCACTTCCCCTCCACCCCCGACCCCCAGTGCCCTCTGGTGGAGAGGCAACTGCCTTGTCTGCACGGCCCCCAGTCAACCCGTAGCCCTCACCTGCTGAGATGAGGGACGGACCAACAGGAAAACAATTGGAGAGGAGCTCACACAGTGGACATCACCGAACTGATTTCTCCCGGAACCTTTGGCGAGTCCTAGTGGCAGCGCCACCCCCCGCCTCGCCCCAACACTGCTCAAGCCTGGCCCTTTCTTTCACTCAACCCCCTGACTCTACCCCCTGTGAAGCCTACAGCTTCCTTCTCACTCCACCCTCTTCCCACCTCTCGGGGGGTCAGGGCCTACTGGGGAAGGTGGGGTGAAGACGATGACCACGAACCCGGGGACTCCTGTATCCGTCCCAATTTTCCTGCAAAGGCCAGGCCCCAGCAGGGACAGCAGTGGGCTGGTTCCAGGACCTTCGGCCCGTCTTTGCCGTAAGAATGACCAGTGCTGGGAGCCACGGGGCCCCCTTGGCCTTCATGGCTCTGTTTTGCCTCCCTAGCTCTGGCCCGCTCTGGCCCGCTCTGGCCTAGGTGGCCAGCTGTGGCCACCAGCACCTCACAGAATGAGCAACTTCAGGCAACGACAGTGCCGAGATGATGGGGCTGAGACTTCTCATCTGGTCCCAGGCTGGCCTGGTTACGTGGTCTGTAACTGGGCGGGGTCCTTTGTTCCAAGATTATTAAGGATTTTTCAGACAAGGACAACAGAGCATAAAGCCAAGCGCAGGCCCTTGGAAGCTCAGGGCCCTCCCTGCATGGAAGCCAGCCTGGCATTCAGGCAACAAACCAGATTTTAAAAATCGGTCATAAAAAAATTGATCAAAAAATAAATTGTGTGCACCACAGAAGGGGGCATTTGAAGACGTTTTAATGTTTCTTTAAGCATTTTTGTCTATTTTTCAGAATGAGGATTGACTTGGTGGGGGGGAGCTTTCGTCTCCTGTTTTGATTTTTGCATTTCTTTAAGCATTTTCCCCAACTGTCTACTTTGAGAAATGCCAAACCTTGATGAGACTAGTACATATTTTTAAATTTCTAAAACATTTTCAGTGTTTCCATAATCTTTACACGCTTGACTCTCGCTGTAAGCAAACAACTGTTGAAAAACAGGTGATGGCTGGGCTCGTTGGCTCAGTCTGTCATCCCAGCATTTTGGGAGGCCAAGGCTAGTGGATTGCCTGAGCCTGTTGGCTTGGGACCAGCTGGGGCAACTTGGCAAGACCTCGGCTCTACAATAAACCAAAAACTAGCCGGGCGTGGTAGCGCGTGCTTACAGTTCCGGGTACTTGGAAGGCTGAGGCCGATGGATCACCGGAGCCCAGCGGATTGAAGCTGGGGTGGCCGTGAGTATGTCACTGCACTCCAGCCTGGGTGACAGAGTGAGACTCCAACTCAAAAAAAAAAAAAAAAGAAAAGAAAACCAGTTGATGGCAAACAAATACTTCCAACGATCAGCTCCTTTGTCTTCTGACTTTGGACATCCCAGGATGATTTAACCAAGCTTATGCTTTGTTTTTTAAACAATGTTATCTGCTCTTGGGCTCATTTGGTTTATTTTTTTGAGGTGAAGTCTCACCCTGTTGCTCAGGCTGGAGTGCAGTGGCACAATCATGACTCACCACAACCTTGATCTCCTGGCGATCCTTTCACCTCAGCCTCCTGAAAAGCTGGGACTACAGGCACATGCTACCATACCCAGCTAATTTTTTTTTTTAAATTTCTGGTATAGGCAAGGTCTCGCTATGTTGCCTAAGCTACTCTCAAACTCCTGGGCTCAAATCCTCCCACCTCAGCCTCCCAAAGGGTTGGGATTACTGACACGAGCCACTGTGTCCGGCCTTATTTGGGCTTTAAGTTATTTTGAAAACTTAAAAATATAACTACTAGTGTTTGCATTTTCTATATTTTTATTATTAAACCATAATAACTATTTGATTAATTTACATGATTCCACTGTGGATGAAAGGTGGTTGAGTGAGGTGGGGGGTGGAAGTCCGGAAGAGGACAGAGCACCTGCTGGGCTTAGCCGTGAGTTTTGAATGTCATCTAAGGTGAAGGAGGCTGCATTAGATGCCTAGGGCTGCCATAACCGAGCACCTCAAACTGTGGGATTAAGCCACAGAAATGCATTATTGTCTCACAGTTCTGGAAGCTGTAAGTCCAAGATTAAGGCGTCCACAGGGTTGGTTTCTTCTGAGGACGGTAAAGGAAAGTCTGTCCCATGTTTCTCCCAGTTGTTGGGGGTTTGCTGCGATCTTCAGTGTTGCTTGGCACATAGAAACTCTCTCCTTATCCTTCCCCTCCTCCTTTTTAGGGGGAAACTCTCTCCTTTTCCTCTTCCCTCTCCTCCTTTTTAGACTAAAGAGGTGCATTGGCTAGTGTACTGCCATGTAATGTCAAACAGAATCAGGGACAGCAGACATCCCTGTCTTGCTCCTGGTCTTGGAGGGAAGCCTTTGGTCCCTGACCCTTATGGACTGTCAACTGTGGTGTTTTTGTAGACACTCTTTCTTGGGTTGAGGAAGTTTCCTTCTATTCCCAGTCTGTTGAGATTTTTATCAGAAAGTGGCGTTTGATCAGGAACTCTTCATTAAGAATTGATTTTTCAAGATTAAAACAAGATCCCTACCTATCACCATATACAAAAGTTTTAAACAATTGATTTTTCAATTGTTTTTACCTGTGTCTACTGAGATGATTATTTGGCTTTTATTTTTTAGTTTGTTAATATGGTGAATTACATTAATTTTTTAAAAAAATGTTAAACCGATAGTGCATTCCTAGAATGGCTATGATGCATTACCTTTTCAGCATACGGTTCTACTTAATTGTCTAAAATTATGTTTAGAATTTTTGCTTCATCGTTCATAAGGGATATTGGTCTGTAGTTTTCTTTTCTTGTAATATCTTTGTCTGGTTTTTTATATCAAAGCAATTCTGGCCTCCCAGAATAAGTTAAACACTATTCCCTCCTCTTTAATTTTTGGAAGAGTGTGTGTAGAGTTGGTATTATTTCTTCCATAATTATTTAGTACAATTTGCCAGTGAACTGTCTGGCTTAGAGTCTTCTTTGCAGGAAAGTTTTAAAGCTACAATTTCAACTTCTTTAATAGACATAGGGTTATTAGGTTTATCTGTTTCTTCTTGAGTGAGCTTTTGTGGTTTGTGTTTTTCAGATAATTTGTTCATTTCATTTAAGTCGTCAAATTTATTGGCATAAAACTGTTTAGAAAAATCCTTTTTAATATCTGCAGAATCTCAACACTTTAGTAGTTTTCTTCATGTTTCTTGTGTTTGGGGTTTGTTGAGCTTCCTGAATCTGTGAGCTGATTGTTTTTTATCAAGTTTGGACATTTTGGGCCACTGTTTCTTCTTATTTTTTGGTTCCCCCTTTCTCTCCATGCCTTCAGGGACTCCAATTACTCATATATAAACCTGCTTAAAGCTGTCTCAAAGCTCACTGATGACCTTTTACAGTTTTATTAAATTCATTTTTTTCTCTGTGTATTTCAGTTTGGATAGTTTCTGTTGCCTTTAAATTGTCTTTTTCTCCCCCTTCTTCTTCAGTGTCTAGCCTGTCCTCAAACCCATCTGGTGTCTTTTGAGCTCTAGAAGTTTTGTTCAGGTGTCTTCCCCCATATTTTCTATTTCTCTATTTAAATTGTTTCACATATAGAATGCAGTTATCCAAAAAAAGACTCCCTTAATGTATTTATTTCTCTGAGAATTCTTACGTCTGCTCTGGGTAGGTTTCAACGTATTGATTATTTCCCTCATTCTGAGTCATGTCTCCTTGATTCTTCCTGCTTAGTAATGATTAATTCTTAGTCTGCTGAGATTTTTACTTTGCTGGGTGGTGTGCACTTTTGTATTTTTTTTTTTAAAGCTTGGGAGTTGTCCTGGGAATGCAGCCAAGTTAGCTGGAAATGGTTTGATCCACACAGTTCTCATTGTTATGATTTCTTAGGTGGGTTCCAAGAAATGCTCCATCTAAGACTGTTACTGAAGCAAAGCCTTCTGAATACTCTATGCAATGCCCTGTGAGTTATGAATGCTTCCGGTTTGGCCCTGTAACCCATTCCTTCTCACCCTTTCCACCAATATCTCCCTGGGTATTGTCCTCATAAGCATACTCTGATCAATACTGTGCTTAGTACTCAAGAAGGATTCTCTGCTGCTCTCCAGGGGTCCCTGTGCAGCTTTCTCCTTTCTAGTAACTCTGTCCCACGAACTTGAACTGCCTTGGTCTCCCAAGACTCTTATCGGCATCACCTCAATTTAGGGCTCCCCTGGTCTCTGCCTGGGTTCACCTTCCCTGCACGGCTGCTTGGAAACTCTCTCAAGCCAATAAGTGGAGCAGTGGAAGGCTCTCTTCATTAGTTTACCATCTCTCAGGCGTCATTGCCCTTTGCTGATATACGCTGTACTGAAAATCACTATTTCATAGCTTTTGTCTGGTTATATGGCTATGGGCAGGGGCATGTAGAAAGGTAAATCCAACCTCTGCTAGCTCCAAAGTGTTTACTAGTTAAATTTCTTTAAAGCATCTTAAATTGAGGTTACAAAATGAATACAGTGGGACTTGCATATCTGTGGGCTCTGCATCCGTGTATTCAACCAACCTCAGATTGCAAATATAGGGCAACCTCTTTCAGGTCCCCTCCCACTGTGGGAACTTTCCGGTCTTCTTAATAAATCCTACTTTAAAAAATAAAATAAAATATTAAGAAAAAAGTATATGGTTACATCTGTACTCAAAATGTACAGATGTTTTCCCCGTCATTATTCCCTGAGCAACACAATATAATAACTATTTACAGGCTATTTACATTGTACTAGGTATAACAAGTAATCTGGAAATGACTTAAAGTATATGGGAAGGCTGGGTATGGTGGCTCTCCACCCCAAAGATGACCGAGGTGACCCTTGTAATCCCAGCATTTTGGGAGGCCAAGATGGGAAGATTACTTGCGTCCAAGATTTGAGACCAGTCACGGCAATATAGTGAGACCTCGTCTCAAAAAAAAAAAAAAAATTAGCTGGGCATAGTGGCACGTACCTGTAGTCCTAGCTACTCGGGAGGCTGAGGTGGAAGGATCCCTTGAGCCTAGGAGTTCCAAATCTGTAATGAGCCGCAATTGTGCCAATGCCTCCAGCTTGGGTGGCAGAATAGATCCCAACTAAAAAAATAATAATAATAAAGTATAAGGAAGGATGTGCATAGGTGATATGTAAACACCACACTATTTTTTTAAATCAGGGACTTGAGCATCCTTAGATTTTGGTAACTGTAGGGGTCCTGGAACCCTGCTCCCCAGATACTAAGGGGTGACTGTATACTGTATTTTCAATTTGAAGACTTCAATTGTCTGATTAATAAACAAAATATTTCAAAGTACTTAACAATTCCACAAATATATTAAATATATATTTTTAAAAACTTCCCAAGGCATAAGTAATTCTACAAGTCTAATAAACTACATGTATAAGTATGGTGATTCTTAAGTTCTCTTAAATGTCTTAACACTGTTCATAACCTTAGCAAAATTCTAACGTAAAATCATAAGTCTAAATTTCTCATTCATTTATATATTTTTAAATTATCTTCAGTGGTGTGCCTCTGTAGTTCAAGCTGCTAGGAAAGCAGAGATGGGAGAATCGTGTGAACCCAGGAATTCGAGGCTGCAGCGAGCTATGATTGCACCACTGCCCTCCAGTCTGGGTGACAGAGGGAGGCCCTGTCTCCATAAACCAATCAATCAATCAATCAATCAGTAGCAACTACAATGTTAGCATGTTATTCTAATAGGCCATATTCTCTGTAACATGTTAGAAATATATTAAATACCTAATGTGAAGACATTATTTAATACAAAAATATTAATACTGTGGGTCTGAATTTCTTAAGGGTGACAAGAGTAATCCTACATGTTCCTGAGACATGTTCATCGAAGCTTCCTCTGTATTACTTATGATATTTTTGTGTCTGCTGTTCCAGATATGCTCAGAGGGTACAATGTCCCAACCACAAGCAAAGGTTCTTCTTGCTCTTATAATAATGCAAAACGAGTGTTCCAGGGTTGGCAGACAGCTTTCACGTGGTGGTTCAGGTACCTGGGTTCCTTCTTCCTGAGGCTTCACTCTCAGGTTTGCACAGGCTATTTGCAAGCACCACACTATTTTATATAAGGGACTTAATTGAGCATCTGTGGATTTTGTTATCCACAGAGGGTCCTGGATCCAACCTCCCGCAGATACCGAGGGACAACCACAGATTGTATTTTCTGTTTAAGGACTTCAGATGTCTAGTTAGTAAACAAAGCCTTGGGAAGAAGGAACCTAACACTCTGCATCACCGTGTAAGTGCGTATTTTTTTGCCAGCCCGGGAAGAGCCATCAAGACCAGCAGGGAAGTTTTATAAACCAGTTCTGAGAGTGGTACCAGCCACGGGACTCATGTTCCATTGGAGACACTTAGTCACACATGAGCATTTTCTTCCCTGAATCTGGGCAAGAGCTCCCTTTCCTACACCTGCACAACCAGACCCCTGGGCCTCCAGTAGAACCAGCAAGATCTCAGCCAGCCCCCGCCCCATCTTCATGCTTCACTGATGTGGTGGGCACCGTCATGACGACTGATGTCTAACTGTGAAATCAGCACGCCGGCCCAGGTGCCAGGGCCTTTCCGAAGCGGGGAGTGAAATGGAGAGGCTTTCCGAGAGCGGAGGACCCCCGGTGGGGGGCGGACTGCAGCCCCAGGAGGCTAACCAGCCCTTCTTTCTTTCAGACCTCAGCGTGAACAGGGCTGTGTGGGATGGAGGGGGGTGCGTCTCCCCAGAGAACCTCGGGGACCCTCAGTGCTGGCAGCCATCCCGGAATAAGACAGGTGAGGAGACAGACCTGAATCCCTGGGAAGGGGGCGCACACCAAAAAGGGCTGGAGCTACCCTACTCGTCATCAGTGATGACTTGAGATTGGGAGCCAGAAAACACCGTTTAAGGGTGGAAGAGAATTCAAGGTGAGCTCAATACCTAACAGCCTAACGGGAGGGCAAGAGGATCTAAAATCTGAAGAGCGTTGGTTCGGTTTCTTTCAGAACGTGGATTCTGACCGCCCCGGTTCACTAACACAATTTCACTAGAAAACCCAATCCTAGCAGCTATACCAGAAACGAAGAACACAGAGAAATTCCTAAATAAAACATCATGTCTTCACAGGTCCCGTCCCCGGTCTCTCCATGAGGACGACACATCAAGAGTCTGGAACAGCAAAGAGGAAGGTCAGAACCAGCCTTCAGATGACCCCAAGACAGTCCAGTAAAAATGATGAAAGACCCAGGGAGAATGCCACCAGCGAAGAGACCCTAACAAAGTCCACCACGAATTCTGAAAGTCGTACTAGGACCGTGAGAACACAGACAGCCCAGGCAGAGTCCAGTGGGACTGTGGAAAATCTAACAGAGACTGACATGGTTGATATGACTGCAACAGAGTCCAGCGTGCCTTCTGAGAAGATGACACCCGATGCCACCACTGGGACGCCCGGGGCAGAGGACAACACCGCTGCTACCAGCCTGACTGAGGCCAGCACACCGTTAACAACCAACCACGTACCCAGGCCTGGGTCCAGTCCTTCTGAGGGTAGTGCAACTTCGAAGCCCATTGGTGAAGCTGGCACTCCTACAGTCTCCTCGACAGAAGCTCATTTACCTTGGACACCTCTTAAAGGCACCACCATGGTTCGGTCTCCTGCGATGGAGAAGACCACTCCATTAAGAGCAACTCTGGTCACCGGCCCTGGTGAGACCAGTTCTTCTAGGGTTGGCACAGATTCAAAACCTACTGATGACGCCAGCATACCTGTGATCTCCTCGACAGAAGCTGGTTCATCTCCCACACGTCCTGAAAGCACCACGGTGCCTCTGTCCTCTCCAACTGAGAGGATCACTCCAATAACAACTATTTCAGTCAGCAGCACCCCTGGGAACAGTCCTCCTGGGAGTAGTCCTGCATCAACTCCCAGAGGAGATGGCACTTCACCTTTCACCTCTTCTGTTGAAGCTGGTTCAGGTCCCACACCTGCGGAAAGCAACACCGAGCCTCTGTCCTCTCCAACTGAGAGGATCACTCCAATAACAACTATTTCGGTCGGCAGCACACCTGGGAACAGTCCTCCTGGGAGTAGTCCCGCATCAACTCCCAGAGGAGATGGCACTTCACCTTTCACCTCTTCTGTTGAAGCTGGTTCAGGTCCCACACCTACTGAAAGTAACACCGAGCCTCTGTCCTCTCCAACTGAGAGGATCACTCCAATAACAACTATTTCGGTCGGCAGCACACCTGGGAACAGTCCTCCTGGGAGTAGTCCAACATCACCTCCTATAGGTGATGACACTACACTTTTCACCTCTTCCACTGTAGCTGGTTTATCTCCAACACCTCCCGAAAGCACCACCATTCCTCTGTCCTCCCCAACTGAGAGGACTACTCACATAACAACTAATTCTGTTGGGAGCACACCTGGAACCAGTTCTACTGGGAGTAGCCCGACGACAACCCCTATAGGTGGTGCCAGTACACCTTACACCTCTTCCACTGTAGCTGGTTCATCTCTCACACCTCCTGAGAGCACCACAGAGCCTCTGTCCTCTCCAATTGATAGGATCACTCCAAAAACAACTGTTCCTGTCAGCAACACGCCTGGAACCAGTCCTCCTGGGAGTATCCCAACATCCGCCCTAGAGGTGATGGCACTTCACCTTTCACCTCGTCTATTGAAGCTGGTTCAGGTCCCACACCTACTGAAAGCAACACGGAGCCTCTGTCCTCTCCAACTGAGAGGATCACTCCAATAACAACTATTTCAGTCAGCAGCACCCCTGGGAACAGTCCTCCTGGGAGTAGTCCCGCATCAACTCCCAGAGGAGATGGCACTTCACCTTTCACCTCTTCTGTTGAAGCTGGTTCAGGTCCCACACCTACGGAAAGCATCACCGAGCCTCTGTCCTCTCCAACTGAGAGGATCACTCCAATAACAACTATTTCGGTCGGCAGCACACCTGGGAACAGTCCTCCTGGGAGTAGTCCAGCATCAACTCCCAGAGGAGATGGCACTTCACCTTTCACCTCTTCTGTTGAAGCTGGTTCAGGTCCCACACCTACTGAAAGCAACACCGAGCCTCTGTCCTCTCCAACTGAGAGGATCACTCCAATAACAACTATTTCGTCGGCAGCACACCTGGGAACAGTCCTCCTGGGAGTAGTCCCGCATCAACTCCCAGAGGAGATGGCACTTCACCTTTCACCTCTTCTGTTGAAGCTGGTTCAGTCCCACACCTACTGAAAGCAAACACCGAGCCTCTGTCCTCTCCAACTGAGAGGATCACTCCAATAACAACTATTTCGGTCGGCAGCACCCTGGGGAACAGTCCTCCTGGGAGTAGTCCCGACATCAACTCCTAGAGGTGATGGCACTTCACCTTTCACCTCTTCTATTGAAGCTGGTTCAGGTCCCACACCTCGAAAGCAACACGAGCCTCTGTCCTCTCCAACTGAGAGGATCACTCCAATAACAACTATTTCGTCAGCAGCACCCTGGGAACAGTCCTCCTGGGAGTAGTCCCGCATCAACTCCCAGAGGAGATGGCACTTCACCTTTCACCTCTTCTGTTGAAGCTGGTTCAGGTCCCACACCTACTGAAAGCAACACCGAGCCTCTGTCCTCTCCAACTGAGAGGATCACTCCAATAACAACTATTTCGGTCGGCAGCACCCTGGGAACAGTCCTCCTGGGAGTAGTCCCGCATCAACCCCAGAGGAGATGGCACTTCACCTTTCACCTCTTCTGTTGAAGCTGGTTCAGGTCCCACACCTCGAAAGCAACACCGAGCCTCTGTCCTCTCCAACTGAGAGGATCACTCCAATAACAACTATTTCGGTCGGCAGCACACCTGGGGAACAGTCCTCCTGGGAGTAGTCCCGCATCAACTCCCAGAGGAGATGGCACTTCACCTTTCACCTCTTCTGTTGAAGCTGGTTCAGGTCCCACACTCTGTCCTTCTCCAACTGAGAGGATCACTCCAATAACAACTATTTCGGTCGGCAGCACACCTGGGAACAGTCCTCCTGGGAGTAGTCCAACATCACCTCCTATAGGTGATGACGCTACACTTTTCACCTCTTCCACTGTAGCTGGTTTATCTCCAACACCTCCCGAAAGCACCACCATTCCTCTGTCCTCCCCAACTGAGAGGACTACTCACATAACAACTATTTCTGTTGGGAGCACACCTGGAACCAGTTCTTCTGGGAGTAGCCCGATGACAACCCCTATAGGTGGTGCCAGTACACCTTACACCACTTCCACTGTAGCTGGTTCATCTCCCACACCTTCTGATAGCACCACAGAGCCTCTGTCCTCTCCAACTAATAGGATCACTCCAAAAACAAGTGTTCCTGTCAGCAGCATGCCTGGAACCAGTCCTCCTGGGAGTAGCCCAACATCAACTCCTAGGGGTGATGGCACTACACCTTTCACCTCTTCCACTGTAGCTGGTTCATCTCCCATGCCTCCTGAAAGCACCACAGAGCCTATGTCTTCTCCAAATGAGAGGACCACTACAATAACTATTTCCGTCAGCAGACCAACTGGGACTAGTCCTCCTGGGAGTAGCCCAACATCCACTCCTAGATATGAGGGCAGTACCACTTTCATGTCTTCTACTGCAGCTGGTGCATCTCCTGTAGGCACCACCGTGCCTCTGTCATCACCAATTGAGAACACCACTCCATTAACAACTATTTCTGTTGGGAGCACACCTGGAACAAGTCCTCCTGGGAGTAGCCCAGTATCAACGCTTACAGGTGTTCCCAGTACACCTTTCACCTCTTCCACTGAAGCTGGTTCTTCTCCCACACCTCCTAAGAGCACCACCGTGACTCTGTCATCTCTGACTGAGAAGACCACTACAATAATACCTATTTCGGTGGGGAGCACACCTGGAACAAGTCCTCCTAGGAGTAGTTCAACATCCACTCCTGCAGGTGAGGGCAGTACCCATTTCACGTCTTCTACTGAAGCTGGTTCATCTCCCACACCTCCTGAGGGCACCACTGTGGCTCTGTCATCTCCAACTGAGAGGACCACTCCAATAACACCTATTTCTGTGGGGAGCACACCTGGAACAAGTCCTCCTGGGAGTAGCCCAACATCCCATCCTACAAGTGATGGCAGTACCCAATCCACATCTTCTACTGAAGCTGGTTCATCTCCCACACCTCCTGAGAGCAGCACCATGAGCCAGTCATCTCCAACTGAGAGAACCATTCCAATGACACCTGTTTCTGTGGAGAGCACACCTGGAACAAGTCCTCCTGGGCGTACTCCAACATCCACTCCTGCAGGTGATGGCAGTACCCATTTCACATCTTCTAATCAAGCTGGTTCATCTCCCACACCTCCTGAGAGCACCACCGTGGCTCTGTCATCTCCAACTGAGAGGACTACTCCAATGACACCTATTTCTGTGGGGAGTACACCTGGAACAAGTCCACCGGGGACTAATCCAACATCCACTCCAACAGGTGATGGCAGTACCCATTTCACGTCTTCTCCTGAAGCTGGTTCATCTCCCACACCTCCTGAGAGCACCACCGTGGCTCTGTCATCTTCAACTGAGAGGACCACTCCAATAACACCTATTTCTGTGGGAGCACACCTGGAACAAGTCCTCCTGGGAGTAGCTCCAACATCCACTCCTCAAGTGATGGCAGTACCCATTTCACATCTTCTACTGAAGCTGGTTCATCTCCCACACCTCCTGAGAGGCACCACTGTGGCTCTGTCATCTCCAACTGAGAGGACCACTCCAATGACACCTATTTCTGTGGGAGCACACCTGGAACAAGTCCTCCTGGGAGTACCCAACATCCCATCCTACAAATGATGGCAGTACCCAATTTCCCCATCTTCTACTGAAGCTGGTTCATCTCCCACACCTCCTGAGAGCACCACCATGGCCTGTCATCTCCAACTGAGAGGACCACTCCAATGACACCTGTTTCTGTGGAGAGCACACCTGGAACAAGTCCTCCTGGGGTACTCCAACATCCACTCCTGCAGGTGATGGCAGTACCCATTTCACATCTTCTACCTCAAGCTGGTTCATCTCCCACACCTCCTGAGAGCACCACCGTGGCTCTGTCATCTCCAACTGAGAGGACTACTCCAATGACACCTATTTCTGTGGGGAGTACACCTGGAACAAGTCCACCGGGGACTAATCCAACATCCACTCCTACAGGTGATGGCAGTACCCATTTCACGTCTTCTCCTGAAGCTGGTTCATCTCCCACACCTCCTGAGAGCACCACCGTGGCTCTGTCATCTTCAACTGAGAGGACCACTCCAATAACACCGATTTCTGTGGTGAGCACACCTGGAACAAGTCCTCCTGGGAGTAGTTTAACATCCACTCCTATAGGTGATGGCAGTACCCATTTCACATCTTCTCCTGAAGCTGGTTCACCTCCCACAACTCCTGAGGGCACCACTGTGGCTCTGTCATCTCCAACTGAGAGGACCACTCCAATAACACCTATTTCTGTGGGGAGCACACCTGGAACAAGTCCTCCTGGGAGTAGCCCAACATCCCATCCTACAAATGATGGCAGTACCCAATCACATCTTCTACTGAAGCTGGTTCATTCCCACACCTCCTGAGAGCAGCACCATGAGCCAGTCATCTCCAACTGAGAGGACCACTCCAATGACACCTGTTTCTGTGGAGAGCACACCTGGAACAAGTCCTCCTGGGCGTACTCCAACATCCACTCCTGCAGGTGATGGCAGTACCCATTTCACATCTTCTAATCAAGCTGGTTCATCTCCCACACCTCCTGAGAGCACCACCGTGGCTCTGTCATCTCCAACTGAGAGGACTACTCCAATGACACCTATTTCTGTGGAGTACACTGGAACAAGTCCACCGGGACTAATCCAACATCCACTCCTACAGGTGATGGCAGTACCCATTTCACGTCTTCTCCTGAAGCTGGTTCATCTCCCACACCTCCTGAGAGCACCACCGTGGCTCTGTCATCTTCAACTGAGAGGACCACTCCAATAACACCGATTTCTGTGGTGAGCACACCTGGAACAAGTCCTCCTGGGAGTAGTTTAACATCCACTCCTATGGGTGATGGCAGTACCCATTTCACATCTTCTCCTGAAGCTGGTTCACCTCCCACAACTCCTGAGGGCACCACTGTGGCTCTGTCATCTCCAACTGAGAGGACCACTCCAATAACACCTATTTCTGTGGGGAGCACACCTGGAACAAGTCCTCTTGGGAGTAGCCCAACATCCAACCCTACAAATGATGGCAGTACCCAATTCACATCTTCTACTGAAGCTGGTTCTTCTCCCACACCTCCTGAGAGCACCACTGTGGCTCTGTCATCTCCAACTGAGAGGACCACTCCAATGACACCTATTTCTGTGGAGAGCACACCTGGATCAAGTCCTCCTGGGTCTAGTCCAACATCCATTCCTGCAGGTGAGGGCAGTACCCATTTCACGTCTTCTACTGAAGCTGGTTCATCTCCCACACCTCCTGAGGGCACCACTGTGGCTCTGTCATCTCCAACTGAGAGGACCACTCCAATAACACCTATTTCCGTGTGGAGCACATCTGGAACAAGTCCTCCTGGGAGTAGCCCAACATCCACTCCTACAGGTGATGGCAGTACCCATTTCACGTCTTCTACTGAAGCTGGTTCATCTCCCACACCTCCTGAGAGCACCACCGTGGCTCTGTCATCTCCAACTGAGAGGACCACTCCAATAACACCTATTTCCGTGTGGAGCACATCTGGAACAAGTCCTCCTGGGAGTAGCCCAACATCCACTCCTGGAGGTGAGGACAGTACCCATTTCACGTCTTCTACTGATGCTGGTTCATCTCCCACACCTCCTGAGACCAGCACCGTGAGTCAGTCATCTCCAACTGAGAGGACTAGTCCAATAACACCTATTTCCGTGGGGAGAACACCTGGAATAAGTCCTCCTTGGAGTAGCCCAACATCCACTCCTGCAGGTGAGGGCAGTACCCACTTCACATCTTCTACTGAAGCTGGTTCATCTCCCACACCTCCTGAGAGCAGCACAGTGAGTCAGTCATCTCCAACTGAGAGGACCACTCCAATGACACCTGTTTCTGTGGGGAGCACACCTGGAACAAGTCCTCCCAGGAGTAGTTCAACATCCACTTCTACCGGTGATGGCAGTACCCATTTCACGTCTTCTACTGAAGCTGGTTCATCTCCCACACCTCCTGAAAGCACCACCGTGGCTGTGTCATCTCCAACTGAGAGGACCACTCCAATAACACCTATTTCTTTGGGGAGCACACCTGGAAGAAGTCCTCCTGGGAGTAGCCCAACATCCACTCCTGCAGATGATGGCAGTACCCATTTCACGCCTTCTACTGAAGCTGGTTCATCTCCCACACCTCTTGAGAGCACCACCGTGACTCCGTCATCGCCAACTGAGAGGACCACTCCAATAACACCTATTTCCGTGGGGAGCACCCCTGGAACAAGTCCTCCTGGGAGTAGTCCAGCATCCACTCCTACAGGTGATGGCAGTACCCATTTCACGTCTTCTACTCAAGCTGGTTCATCTTCCACAACTCCTGAGAGCACCACGGTGCCTCCGTCCTCTCCAACAGAGAGGATGACTCCAATGACAACTGGTTCTGTCGGCATCACACCTGGGACCAGTCCTCCTGCAGGTAGCCCAACATCCACTCCTAGAGGTGATGGTAGTACCACTTTCACATCTTCTCCTGAAGCTGGTTCATCTCCCACACCTCCTGAAAGCACCACCATACCTCTGTCCTCTCCAACTGTGACGACTACTGCAATAACAGCTATTTCTGTTGGCAGCACAGCTGGGACCAGTCCTTCTGAAAGTAGCCCAACATCCACTCCTAGAGGTGATGGTAGTACACCTTTCACCTCTTCTACTGGACCTGGTTCATCTCCCACATCTGAAAGTACCACCGTGCCTCTGTCTTCTCCAACTCTCGCGACCACTCCAATAACAACGATTTCTGTCGGCAGCACACCTGGGACCAGTCCTCCTGGGAGTAGGCCAGCATCACCTCCTGCAAGTGGTGCCAGCACACCTTTCACCTCTTCTACTGAAGTCGGTCCTTCTCCTACGTCTCCTGAGGGCAGCACTGTGTCTGTCGGCAGCACCCCTGTGGCTTCCTCTTCAGAGTCCAGCACGCCATCCACCACTGCCCCACACGCCACCCCCTCCCTCTTTCCTCCTGGTCACTCCAGCTCGCCTCCTGCAACGCCTGCCTCCTCCACGCCTGGGACCCCAGCGGTTGTCACCGTCACAGCCGCCAGGACAACACCGAGCACACCCATCCCTTTCTCCTCTGTGCTCCCTGTCGTCACTGTCCCCCCCTCTATTCCCACGACGAAACCCACCCCCACCTCAACCTCCACGACGAAGCCCACCACAACCTCAACTCCTACTGTGCCCACCACCACGCCAGGTAAGCGGTTTCCTGAACTTTTCTTTGTCTTTTCAACCACCACCACCTCCTCCTCCTTTTTTCTCGTTATGGTTTTTTCTTCCTACACTTAAGCTCCTTTTGCTCTTATTTTCCATTTGATGAAACCTACATCAAGGATGTCAGTTACCACCCCTAATGTCTCACTTCTCTGCCTTTGCCTTGCTGTTTTTTTTTTTACACACGTTCCGCCTTTTCGTACAGAACATTACCTCTCTGCGGAGACACCTCAATCCCTGGTAAACCGTCCACAAGTCCTGTTGCCTCCATTTTGTGCTCTGCAGATCTCTATCACTTTGCACGTTGCATGCCATAATGTAATTAACCCTGGATGCTTTGTGTTTTGACATCATTTTGTGGTTTCTCTCATTGATTTTGTTCATACTTTAGTACAAAAAAATTGTCTTTGCAAGAGGTTGTTGTCAATAGTATTCATGTATACCTTTGTGCACCTTTGGAAACTATCTCTGCTACCATTCACTTTTATTTTGTTCCATTTTACCCCCTAAGCACCCACCATGGAAGCAAAAGAAGGTTCCTTCACTTCTATCAGCTCCGGTCTCTACCTCCTTGTTCACGAGTGTTTCACTGTCATTGTACACCCCCCTCCTTTCTCTGACTCTAGAACTTTTGCTCTGCTCTCTCCACTCTGGTCAGGAGGAGACCAGCACCACTCCACATCTTCTCTAACAATAGACTGTGTATCATATTACATATGTTATAGAACATACACTATTATTCCCAGATTGAGAAAGGATCTTTGGCATGCATTATAGAAAGTATGCTAATTAAGATACTTGAAAACATTGATTTGGGTGAACCACAGGTAGGCTCACAGGTATGATCTGCATCTGCCTGGGAAAATGCCTGGTCCCATCCTGAACTGATGCAGATGAGGAGAAGTTCTTCAACTTTTGGCTACTGTGTTTTCTCCAGACTCCGTGATTTCTTCCTCTGTTGAGTTCAACGTTGCCTGGACTTTATGCCATGTGATTTTACTTCTGGTTTCTCTTCCTCGTGTCTTTGATTCTCAGATGGGTAGACTAAGCACCTTCAGGTGGGAAGTCTGGACCCTGTCTCCAGGAAGCCCCAAAGGTGTCTCATGGCAGAGACCAGGTGGCTTCACTGCTGCTAGACCCACAGCCTGGTGTCAGTCACCTCTCTGAAGGCAGACAATGCCCCTTTGGCCTTCCTCCTACTTCCCAAGGGTGGTCTTTCCCTTTGGCCTGTTGGGCCGTGGGTGAACACACCCCAGCGGCTCCCCTTTCTGCTTCCCACTGGCCCAGGCACCGGCACTCAGCTCAGGGCTGGGCGTCTGTGGTAACGAGGGAGGGAGAACGAGACTGGCTTAGGATCTGCGGATTTCCAGGGTATCCAGGACTCTTGTCTTCTCTCTTCCATGCTTCCCAAATGTCTTGGACCAAAAGCCCATAAACAGAGGCTGCATGATGTGATTTTCATGGGTGTGGCCCCTGATCATGGCAGGCCAGAAGGCAGAGGTCCAGCAGGTCTTTGCCAAGTGTATACATGCCTTGTATGCATTCCCAGACAGAATGCACCTCCGATACTGGTCTACACAGGCACAGCGATTTTCAAGAAAGCCAAAGGGAACCGAACTTTTCCAGATAGATTGACACAGATCGTTGAGAGTTGTCTATCGCCACTTCCTATCTATTTAAACTAAGATTTATGCTCCTCCCTCATACTCCACTTCCCAGTAGATAAAAAAGGAATCATGCTGTCATCACCCTAACAATTTCCAGAACAGGCTTTTCTGAAGCAGGAGTTGAGGGATGATGACAATCTCATCCTAGACTTTGACCTTGGTGGAATCTAGATTTGTTGAGAGCAGCTGGGTTCTCTCTCTCTCCTGTCTCCTGTTTTCTTTTCCTCAGCACAAACTGTGTTTTTCACCCCTCACATCACCAAGTTTCTCTTTCTTCACGTTTTTA